>JALJCO010014504.1:0-395000 GCA_023101725.1 Atherinomorus stipes
AGTTGGTTATCAGGTGATCAGAGTCAGTTTTCAGGTGATCTGAATCGATTATTAGGTGATCTGAGTTGGTTATCAAGTGATCAGAGTTGGTTATCAGGTGATCTGAGTCGGTTATCAAGTGATCAGAGTTGGTTATCAAGTGATCAGAGTCAGTTTTCAGGTGATCTGAGTTGGTTATCAGGTGATCTGAATCGATTATTAGGTGATCAGAGTTGGTTATCAGGTGATCCGAGTCGGTTATCAAGTGATCAGAGTTGGTTATCAAGTGATCAGAGTCAGTTTTCAGGTGATCTGAGTTGGTTATCAGGTGATCAGAGTCGGTTATCAGGTGATCAGAGTCGGTTATCAGGTGATCAGAGTTGGTTATCAAGTGATCAGAGTCAGTTTTCAGGTGATCTGAATCGATTATTAGGTGATCTGAGTTGGTTATCAGGTGATCAGAGTCGGTTATCAGGTGATCAGAGTCGGTTATCAGGTGATCTGAGTTGGTTATCAGGTGATCAGAGTTGGTTATCAGGTGATCAGAGTTGGTTATCAGGTGATCAGAGTTGGTTATCAGGTGATCAGAGTCGGTTATCAGGTGATCAATCGTCCAGCAGCTGCAGAACCAACATCAAAAACAGAACTACAGAATTGCGTTTGACACTTTCAGTCAGATATATAAACAAGTAAACATTAGAACATACGTCAGAGTGCTGAGGCAGCAGAATAGTTCACTTAGACACATCATCAGTGTTGTATCCGGGGTTCACTGGGTCTCACAACAGACACCCTCGCCTGCAGCCACGTGCAGAGGGGGGTGCAGAGGGGGCTCGAGCACCTGCCCCTTTACCCCTTGGTGCCCAAAGTGCCCTTTTGTCTCCTTTTGTTAAATTATATTTTTTTATTTATTTTATTTTATTTATTCTTGTTTAGTTAGGGATTGTTGAGTTAGGGAACGTGAAGTTGGGAACGTGAAGTTGTGATGGTTTGGATGTGAACTTGTGGCAACATGGACACGTAGTCTTGACGGTTTGGACTAGAAGTCGTGACAGCTTGGACATGAACTCATGGCAACGTGGACGTGTAGTCGTGGCTGTTTGGGCTACACGGTGGCACGGTGGTTCGCACCGCAGACTCACAGCAAGAAGGTTGCTGGTTTGAGCCTAGGCTGGGGAGGGGGGTTTGAACAGCGACCTCTCTGTGTGGAGTTTGCATGTTCTTCCTGTGTATGTGTGGGTTCTCTCCGGGTACTCCGGCTTCCTCCCACCATCTAAAGACATGTACGTTAGGTAAACAGGTCTCCCTTGAAAAAGAGACTGCGGGTCTCAATGGGACTTACCTGTATAAATATAGGTTAAATAAAAAATAAAAATTGGGTGTGAAGTCGCAGAGGTATGGATATGAAGTCGCAACAGTTTGGATGAGAAGTTGTTGACGTGAAGTTGTGGCAACGTGGACACGTAGTTGTGTTGGTGAGGGCGTGAAGTCGTGACTGCTTGGACGTGAACTCATGGCGACGTGGATGCGTAGTCGTGGCTGTTTGGGCAAGAAGTCGCAGAGACACGGATGTAAAGTTGCGAACGTGGATTAGAAGTTGTTGACGTGAAGTCGTGACAGTTTGGACGTGAACTCGTGGCAACGTGGGCACATAGTCGTGATGGTTTGGATGAGAAATTGATGTGAAGTAGACGTGACGTGAAGTTTGGATGTGAACTCGTGGCAACGTGGACACGTTACGTGGCGGTTTGGACGCGAAGTCATGGCCACATGGACACGGAGTTGTGACAGTTTGTGGCCCCTACAGAAGACCCACCTGAGTTTGCGAGGAACGGCTGTGGAAGCGGCAGCCTTCCCGTATCGTGCCAAGGACGGATGGTTATTCCGGGACACGTGTGTTCATCTGGGATTTGCCACGTTTCATTAATACTGAACCTGCTGGTGTAATCCAGCGTCTAGACCGGCTGAGAGGAAAAACGGCGTAAACAGCTGACACGCTGCAGACCTGCAGACTCCTTCTAAGCTCATTTGGCTTCATGACAGTGCAGTGAATCATCCAGAGTCCAAAGCCAGAACCTCCAGCTGCTCCTGGTTTCTATCCAGCTGGCAATCTCTGAGTTCAGGTGTTAACAGGACCGTCACCTCCAGGGTGGATTTCTAGACTCCCCGTAGCTTCAGGACCCACGATCCAACCTGATCTGGCTGAGGTAGATCCAGTTTTCCTCTGACCCGCCTCCTCTTTCTCCTTCCAGACACACAGACGGTTCTACAGCTGCGGGCCCAGACAGCTAACGGACATCCGACCGGACGGTGCCTGAGAGGAAGGTACTGATGCAGGGAAACATGGTGGTGTCCCCCCTCACCTGGTGACGCGGGACCTGCACGTGTTTGTGGTTCACTGTCTGTCTGTGTCAAACCAGTTTGCTTTAATGGTCCATGTGTGGTAACACACACACATCCTTGTACTTCTATCTTTGTGAGGACATTCATTGACATAATGCTTTCCCTAGTCCCATGTCCTTACGCAGTGTTTCGTAATCCTTGTCTTCAAGTACCCCTGTCCTGCACATTTTAGTCCTGTCCAACTCCAGCACACCTGATTGAACTGCTCGTCAAGCTTTTTGCAAGCTGCTGATGAACCATTCAAATGAGTCAGGTGTATTAAAGCATGAAAATCCTCAAAACGTGCAGGGCAAGGGTACTTGAGGACCAGGATTGGGAAACACTACCCTAACCCTAAGCAGAACCTGATTGAAACCTAAACTATAAAACCAAATCTTAACCCTCTAAGATGGGGTTTTTCTTTGGCTTTTTTATCGAGGACCAGTCAAAATGTTCTGACTTTGTTGGGTAAAAGGGCAAACTGGTTCTCACAATGTAGCAAATACAGGAACACACACACACGGCTCATGTAGTTACCTCTCCTAGAGGATTGAGGAGAATGGGACTGTAGGAGTCTCCCCTCCACATAATTAACCATTAAAACGCCATTAGACCCCAAAACACCACCACCACCATCATCATCATGTCACAGGAAAGGAAGTGTCCATCTGTGATGGATAGTTCACCCTCTACGTGATCTACTTCCAGCATTTCTATCCGTCAAGGAGATTTACAATCCAGCCACTAAATGTTGTGTATTCAGAGATTCTGGTAAATCCACAATGATCCATGACGGCACCATTATGGTCCTGACAGTGCTGAGTCACGCCAACTTTCCACCTGGTTGAGTCCTGGTTCCTGTCAGACTGTCTGGTCTAACGTTGTAGTCAAGACCACACCACCAACACATTCCTGAGACCAGGAATTAGTAAGACATCACCCAGTCTTGTACGAAGTCTTGGTTCCTGGTCTTGACTACAACACTAGTCTGGTCTTTACTGGTCTTCACAAACTAAACAAATGGGAACAAAGAGCCTGGAGATCCAGTTTAAACTGGTTCTTTGCCAAGTTGTCTGTTTTGTGTCTTCACAACTCTGCTTTCTGAAGGGTTTAGAGTCAAGATCCTCTGGAACTGATCCAGTACCATGGCTGGACTGGAAAACCTTCAGAAAATGGAGAACTGTTCATGAAGACCAGCTTAAAAGATGATAGTCAGAGATGTAGATGTGAGAACTGCCTCTGGACCAGGACTCCGATTCAGGCCTCCTGAGCAGGACCCTGGACTAGTGTTGTAGGCAAGACCACACCACCAAGACCAAGACATTACCGAGACCAGGGACCAAGACAGGGTAATGTCTTGGTCTTGTGGTGTTGTCTTGACGACAACACTACCCTGGACTGGGACTTTGATTCAAGCCTCCCGAGGAGCACCCTGAAACAGGATTGGGGACGAGGACCAGACTCTGGACCATGTTTTTCTCCTGCCAGCAGCACTGTGATGACATAATGTGGAAGCTGACTGTTGCATTGTGGGACATGTATGCCTGACACAAAACTGGTGTAACGGTCCTTTATGGTTTTCTGCCCCTACAGGATCATGACCCATCAGCAGGAAGTCTGGAAGGCCTCGCTCGGTTCAGGATCAGGGACCACGAGTAGCCGAGGAGGTCTCGGGACCAACTTCTGGTTTCTGATTGTTCCGGAGCTCAGTGCTTCACGTCAGAGGAGGAAACACATGGACCGGCAGCCGCCGTCTGACGATGATGAAGACGTTCTCGGAGCATGGACCGGGTCGGTTCTGGTCCGGACCGGCTCCCTACGTGCACGGATTGTGTCTGTAGCGGATAGGATGTCACATGATAAGGAAACCAGCCGAAGGTCTCCCAAACACGGACATGACCAACAAACCTCACATTAGTCCAGAATCTGTAGAAACCCTCGGCCCCAACAATAAAACCACCCGAGGAAGGATCGGATCCGGTGGTCTTCATGATGTAGATCTGATGAGGATGTGTGGACATCACCAGTTGTTTCATTCGGATAGAAAACTGATCCAGGACGGAGCTGAAAGCTGCCGGGTGGAAAAGTCTCCCGCAGGAGCAGAGTTCTGGAAAGTTCCTGGAAGGTTTCCAGGAAGTTTCCGGAAGGTATCTGGAAGGTTTCCGGGAGATTTCTGGAATGTTTCCAGGAAGTTTCCGGAAGATTTCTGAAATGTTTCCAGGAAGTTTCCAGATGATTTCTGAAATGTTTCCGGGAAGTTTCCGGAAGATTTCTGAAATGTTTCCAGGAAGTTTCCGGATGATTTCTGAAATGTTTCCAGGAAGTTTCCGGATGATTTCTGAAATGTTTCCAGGAAGTTTCCGGAAGGTATCTGGAAGGTTTCCAGAAGATTTCTGGAATATTTCCAGGAAGTTTCCGGAAGGTATCGGGAAGGTTTCCAGAAGATTTCTGGAATATTTCCAGAAAGTTTTTGGAAGGTATCTGGAATGTTTCCAGGAAATTTCTGGAAACTATCTGGAAGGTTTCCAGCAAGTTTCCAGAAGGTGTCTAGAAAGTTTCCAGAAGATTGCTGGAATGTTTCCAGGAAGTTTCCGGGAGGTATCTGGAAGGTTTCCAGGAAGTTTCAGGAAGGTATCTGGAAGGTTTCCGGAAGATATCTGGAATGTTTCCAGGAAGTTTCCGGAAGGTTTCCAGGGAGTTTCCAAAAGGTATCTGGAAGATTTCTGGAATGTTTCCAGGAAGTTTCCGGAAGGTATCTGGAAGGTTTTCGTAAGATTTCTGGAAAGTTTCCAGGAAGTTTCCGGAAGGTATCTGGAAGGGTCCGGAAGATACCTGGAATGTTTCCAGGAAGTTTCTGGAAGGTTTCCAGGAAGTTTCTGAAAGGTATCTGAAAAATTTCTGGAATGTTTCAAGGAAGTTCCCAAAAGGTATCTGGAAGATTTCTGAAATGTTTCCAGGAAGTTTCCGGAAGGTTTTCGGAAGATTTCTGGAATGTTTCCAGGAAGTTTCCGGAAGGTTTGAAGCAGCTTTACTCGTTTACTGTTTCAGAACTTCATTTAGGTTCTATGTTCCTGCACCTCAACATCCAGTTTCACTGCATTTGTTCCCAATCTGAGACCAGCTGGAAAGTCTGGATCAGGGTCTGGATTTACGTGCAGAAACCATTGTGAAGCTGCTGAATCATGTTTGAAAGCACCAGATTTCAGTTTTTATGGGGAAAGTGTGAAACTTTGATCATTCCTGACGTTTCATTTTGGGTTCAAACGTTTTTCATGTCCAGGTTTTCCATCTGTAGCTTCATGTGTGTCGTTGTTGTCTCGTCTGTCGGTCGCTGCTTCCGGGAGGGAAAACCTCCCGCTTTTCTGTGTTCAGTTTCTGAAACTGTAGCTGGAGAGACGTGTTGAATAAAGTGTTTTATTAAAACCGTGTTGGTTGTGTGAAGGAGGAGACGGAGAGCGGAGGTAAACATGATGCTTTTATTCATCTGTTAGAGTTCAGCGTTAGAAAAAACCACAGAAGCTCCCGAGGAATGATTGAACACGTCGCAGCATTTTCTCCGAGGTTGTGAACGCAGGCGAGGCATCAGCGGGAAGCCGGTCCCAGGAATCCCGGTTCGGGTTTCCCACCAGCTGAAGCCGGAATGGTCCGTTTGTATCTGAGATGATGGAGAGGAGAACGGTTGCGGATTCACCTTCCTGAGACGGACGCAGATAGGTCGTCTGCAGATTGATCCTGCACCGGATCGGCGCCGAGGACGGACCTGACGGCGGGTTTTCCTGGTTGCTGGTCCATCAGATCGCCAGCGTTCCCGCCTGCAGGTGAGCTCGCTTCTCGCCCGGCTGGAGGGAAACCTGAAAGCGGGTTGTCCAGGAAACTGGACCAGGTTCCGGCTGCACGCCGACGCCATCTGAGGAAGCCAGCGGCTCCGAGACCGTCCGGTCCTCCGTGTTTCTGCTTCGCAGCAGCAGATTGTCTGGAACACGAGAGGCTGCGTTTCTCCGGATTTATTGCTTCTGCCGTCTCGGAGCTGCTGAAGTAGAAACTGTTCTTTCAAAAATAAACTTTTACATTCCGGTGGAAATGCCGCCCGGACTGTCCCGGTCCCAGAGTTCCAGTTTATGGCTGAGTACCTGCCGGGCTCAGCGGGTAGGAGATGGGACGCCTTCGTGGAGCCGTTTCCACCGTTGCATAATTGCTGCTGCATGATGGGAAATGACCCCAGCGGGTCGGACATTTGGTCTCAGAATCGGGTGCTTCAGAACGTTTTTATTAAATCACGGAATGAGGAGAAAAGAGAGGAATCACTACATGAACTAATCATCAGGTCTCCAGCTGCAACGGTGGGAAACCGGAGGAAAATAAAATCAGAATCATTTGCAAATATCAAACTTCATTCGGAATAATCGGACGACTCCATGTGCAAGTTTTCCACGATGTAAACAGCAGGTTGAAGTCGGAGCGGGATCACCGGCGAGCTGTTAGACGGAGGTAAGACTTCAGTGAAATCATCAGGAATGCATAATTACAGGAATTACATGGGGGGGGGGGGGGGCTTCCAATGTAAAGTTAAACCCTGTTAACGTCGTTTTAAGGCCTCGCAGTAAAACTGAAACATGTTACAACAGAATTCCTTGGAAAACAGCTTTAGTAAGATTTTTTTCCTGCATAGGGTTTAATGCCCCCCCACCCCCCAGGAGGAGCTGCAAAGCCAGCAAAAACAAAAACGCATCAACAAAGGAGGACAGAGGAGAGAAGCGGCATTCTGGAGGAATCCCCTGCAGCCAGAACCGTCCGGTTGCTGCTGCCCTCGTCCGTTTGTCTGCGGCTGCGCCGCCCCCCGCCCCTGGGGGCCCGTCATTTGAACATGCTCTGCAGCATGGCCGTGGCGTAGGTGGGCCGCGCCTGCCGGCTCTCGATGGCGCTGCGGAGGTACTGGATCCCCCCGCAACGCTCCCAGATCTCCTCGAACTGGCGTGGAAGGATCTCGGCCCCCCGCTTCCTGGACAGGCCCGTCTCCTCCAGACTCAGCTCGCACATCTCCATGTCGTCCTTCCCTGGAAGATGAGACGTCCCGTTCAGCATCATGTTAACACGTGTCAGCATCACGGCGGGAAATAAAACTCAGCTTTTGACCAGAAATCTCAAACATGAAAAGTTCCATTTCCTTCACATCATTGTCTCCCGTTTCATCCGTCTGCTGGATTCCACCTTTATTTTCTCATATTTTAGCTTTCTGTGATGCAGAACATGAAACATTTCACACGTCTGATGACTATAAAAATGAAAAAAGCATTTATATTTGATTCATTACATCTGCTTTTATTTCCAACATCACTTATGGATAACAATAGTTATTACTGCAAGTTATTTTATGTGCTTATTTCCAATCTTAAAGGTATAGTCCGAAGTTCCCCCCTGTAAAAAATAATAGCCTGAGAGGGAGGAGCGCTACATTTGAAGACTGTTGTTTGCAAACAAACGCTGGAGGGACTTCGGACTCTGTGCATTTCACTGTTACACATTTCTCCCTCCACGTGTTGGGATTATTCTGTTTTCTTCAGGTTTCAGATCAAAACTGCAGAAATGATGACCGGTCATTTGTAAACATGTTCACAGTCACACCGTTCCATTTTTATTCACTACGACGGGTGTTCAGTATCATTTTGTTTTTTTAACAGATATCTGATAAAAACATATTATCCAACTTTTAATTTCTGATTTCAACTGATACCGGTCTCTGCAGACAACTGTGAAGTTACATCTCTCATGTTCTGAACTACATTCTGCTCCGAGAGCAAAGATCCCAAAATCTCATTAATTCAGCCAGATATCAGATACTAGCAGGTATTAGATACTACCATATATCAGATACTAGCAGGTATTAGATACTACCATATATCAGATACTAGCAGGTATTAGATACTACCATATATCAGATACTAGCAGGTATTAGATACTACCATATATCAGATACTACCATATATCAGATAATAGCAGGTATCAGATACTACCATATATCAGATACTAGCAGGTATTAGATACTACCATATATCAGATACTAGCAGGTATTAGATACTACCATATATCAGATACTAGCAGGTATTAGATACTACCATATATCAGATACTAGCAGGTATTAGATACTACCATATATCAGATACTACATTTAGCAGGTATTAGATACTACCATATATAGATACTACCATATATCAGATACTAGCAGGTATTAGATACTACCATATATCAGATACTAGCAGGTATCAGATATTACAGTACCAGATATCAGATATTAGCAGGCTTTATCAACATTTGTCTGATTCTAATGTTTCTAACAACTTGGTAACTTAACACCGCGGTCACATGACTGAAAGGAAGTCTGGGAAATGAAGTTCTTGCAGGATAACGGGGGCCCGGTCCCAATACCCACCCTTAACCCTACTTTCTATTGGAAACTCCCGTCGGGCCGATACTAAACCCAGAAATGTTGAGTCACGAACTTTTATGATGGAAATATCATCTCTAGACCTATTGGATAAAATTCTACTTGGTTGCTTAAAGTTGCACTTTGGGCAATTAGCGTAATTAGCATGATAAGCTAATCAACTGTTACAAATAGTAAATGGCTCTAGTTTGCCTTCCACTTCAGGGAAGACAGAGATCTAGGGTCTAGCTTCATGTTAATGATGATCAGAAGTTATTGCTCATTAGCTTCATCTGCATAAATTAGGTAATAATTAGCATCCATTTGTGGAAAATGGTTAGATTTTCATTTATAAATAAATCAACGGTTAATTTTAAGAGTAAATGTATTTGTTTGATGTCTTCAAATAAATATTTATCACTAAATCCTACAATGCTTTATTACCAGCATTTTTTCCACAAATTCACATAATCAAGCCTAAAATAGAAGATAGCGTCATCTTACTTCAAACATTTCAAAGTGAAGGCCAGGACGTTTGAGATTTTAACTATTCATAGTAGCAGCCTAGTAGTAATAGAAGCCAAGCAGTGGTAGTAGTAGTAGTAGTAGTAGTAATTAGGGGTGCCCCTGAATAGTTGACGATTCTATGATTCGTTTCCAGGACTGGGCTTCGACTGTCAGTCTCTAAGTTGAATAGTCACAGCATTTGGTTACCAAGCAAAGATCATACCATCCTGCAGTAGGGGGGGGGGGGGGGGGGGGGGGGGGGGGGCTGAACGTTTGATTTTTACACAATATTCATTTGCTCTTTAAATAATTCATGTTCTAGGTCTAATAATTTTGTTACTATGAGGGCCGGGCAGGCAGGTTTAAGCCGCCGTCTGCCGGTGAGTTCAGCCAAAGAGACGTCTCCATGACCAAGTAGCAGAGGCATGATGAAGAACCCTCACCTGTCACATCATCATCATCATTGTTGCAGTTTCTTCCACTGATTTACAGCATCGGTCTGTGAAGGTGGAAACAGCCTGACTGCTGCAGACATGAACACCGCGTTACTCCCGCGCGTAATGACCTGCATCAGCTGTTGAGCGGCTCCTCTTTGAACCGTGATGTCAGAAGATGCTGCACCATCCAGTAAGTTGTAGAATAATCATGGCTGTGAAGTTCTACACGTTCCCTCCACCTCCACTCCACCACCCAGAGGAGATTCTCCCGTCGGCTGTATTGTTAATGAAGCGAGGAGCAGCTCTCCTGTTAATGTGATTTCCTGACACACATCTTCTGGAGTCAGACGGTGACAGGTGCTGCAGAGCAGGTTTCTGTGGCAGGATTCATTCATTTATTCAGGTCAGATCTGGTTTTATTTTGGACATTATAAACTTTACCTGGAGACTTTGTGTCTCAGCAGCATCATCGCCGTTTTGCTGCGCATGTTCTAACTTTTACTCACTCTCTGTTTTACATGGATATAACTTATTTCGTTATGAGTCTATTTTTTGTTGTTGCGTAAATACTTTATTTTCAGTGAAGGTTATTCTATCGGAATGTTTGACATTGGTTCCATGCGTGGCGGAGCGCACACAGACTGTTACGCCCTTTTCATTCTTTTTCACGACTTTAAATTGTTAAGCAAAACAAAAAATAAAAATATTAGGTTTATGCCTGCAGTGTTAACTGAAAGATAAAGATAAAATTAATGAACTGTTTCACACCAACATACCTGTAATTTTCTTTAAAAATTTTTTTTTTAAATAAATAAGGATTTAAATGAGCAGACACGTTTTACAGCCTAATCAGTGATGTAGAGAAACAGAAGTTGATTGAGACGTCCTTTGTTATCTTATGCCAAGTGAAAATTTTATTCATTTAATGGGGTGTTATAGCTCTTTTTGGGGGAAGACGCAAATGAGATTATGAATTAATAAGGGAAAAAAACATTATTCAACAATTCGTCGACGAATGGCATGATCTGACAATGTAATATAAAAATTTGCTGGGCCCCCTAATAGTATGTCGTTGCACGTTTTGCTCCTTTCTGCCCGCTTAGCAGTGGTTTACGCAAGAATCAGGCTGTATGCCCGTCTTGAACTTGGGTAGTTCGTTTTTTGCGCTTCCAACACGGAAGTAGATGGCTGCTGTCTGTCACGGGCTCAACATTGCACAGTTTCGCCCATATGCGCGCCCCGGAAGAGACACTGTTCTGAGGGTCAGAATTGTTCTTCACCGGCCCGGCAGCTCACATGGCGCTTCTGTATGTTGTGGTATGGCTCCGCGCGGGATAACAGAGCAGCCTGTTTGGAGCTGTTGCGCTAGAGCTGTTGGGTTTAAAGTCAAAATCCTGTTGGTGAACGTCTGTTGTGTGGCTGTTTGTCTCTGAGTAAATCTTCCTGCAGCTGTTAGTTTCTTCCTAGAGAGTGTGTTAGTTAGATTCTTAGGTTTTGTTCCAAAGAGGGCGTCTTGCTCGTGCTGCGTGCGTGTTGCGTGTTGCTTGTGGGTGCCACTGTGCGTTGGGGGGTGGGTGTTGGCCTGGATATATATTTAGGGGGGGGGGGGGGTCTTTTGGTTGTGTAGCTTTGTGGGACTGGGGAGGAAAGAGGAAGAGTTGGATAAGTGTGTGTTATTGTTGTGTTTTGGGTGTTGGGTCCTGTGTGTTTTGTGTGGGGGGTTTTCGGTGGGGGGTGGGGGGGTTTTTTATTTTGTGGTTTCTCCTGTGTTTGGGGGGTGCATTCTGTTGTTTTTGTTTTGGTCGTCTCGTGGGGGGTTGGTTTGGGTTGGGGGTGGGGGGTGGGTGTGGTGCAATTTGTTGGTTTTTGGGTGTTGTGGTGGCGTTGCGGTTGTTTTTGGGGGGGATGTGTGTGTTGTGCACCGGGCGGTTGTGCGTTTGTGGTGGGGGGGTGTGGGGTTGGTCTGGAAATGCAATTATTAAAAACCCGCGAACGTTGTTTGAACATTTTTGACTTTGTCTGTTTGTTATAAAGTGGATTCTATAGTATTTTTGCCGGAGAGATTTGGGTTATGTTGTTTAATTAGGAGCCATTTGAGATTTATATTAAAAGAGAATAAGGGAATGAATTAAGAAAAAGAGAAGAGGAAAAAAGAGAAAGAAAGGAAGAGAGGAAAAAGGAAGAAAGAAGAAGAAGAGAAAAAGAGAAAAATGAAAAAGGAAGGGGGAGAGGAGGAAAAGAAAAGGAAAAAAAAACAAGGGGGCAAAAAGAAAAAGAAAAGAGGTAAAAAAAGGAAGGAAGGAATAAAAAAAAAAAAGAAAAAAAAAAAGGGATTCCTATAGATCGCGGAGAGATGGGTTATGGTAATCTAGGAGCCATATATAAAAAAAAAAGATGGAATTTTAATAATAAATAAAAATATAATAAAAAATAAATAAAAAGAAAAGAAAAAAAAAGAATTAAATTAAAATAATAAAGTTTATGCAAAAGTTAAACAGATTTAAAAAGGAAAACAAAAAAAAAAACAACAAAAAAAAAACCAGGCCCAAAACAGACCCCCCAAAAAGAGAAAAAAAAAAAAAAAAGAAAAAAAAAAAAAAGAGTGGGGGAGGCCTTTAAATGGTTTGTACGAGTGATTTGGGAGAAAATGCCGCATTCACCAATTTTCTCGTATGTCTAATCTTCGGTCAGACACGAACAAATTTCATGAGTGCTTCAGACTTGACGTAGGAGTCTTGCACATGTAGTCTGCTGTTATCCAAACCCGGTTTTTCACTAAAGGACTGTAAAATAATTTATATTAACCGTAATCGTTACTTAGAATCAATTTTATATTTTTAAACCCCCCATAAATTGGACTACATCATGATGCATCACTCTGCAATTATGAATGACATTTTTATGTGCAGACTGAGCGACTATCGGCCAATGTCAGTGAGGGAACGATGGTTTAATTTGTTGTCATTTGGTCAAAAGAAAGTGCAGTCAGTGAGCTCTATGTGAGATCAAGCTTTGAAACTGAAATAACATCTGGAACAGAAAATGGACAGAAAGTTCAGAAAGGAGGCTCAACAACAGACCGCTGCAGCTCTTCTAACCGTCAGACATGCAGACAGGTCACTTCACGGCACCTCAGCTTCGTTATTACTCAAATGTGGATGTTTGGGTCTGAATTTGTCAAATCAGAGTTTCACCGTTCATATTTAATATGAGAGAGATGGAGAAGGCCAGAAAAGGATGACAGAAGTGTTCTGGCTCACACATCAGCTTTTTTGTCCTGCTGGGACGCACCGTACGTGTGTGTGTGTGTGTGTGTGTGTGTGTGTGTGTGTGTGTGTGTGTGTGTGTGTGTGTGTGTGTGTATTAATATTTGAGGGGGGATTTCTATGGGGGGGACTCTGCCCTGTGGGGAAACTCGGAGGGGAAGAACGATTGAGAATATTAAGTAGAGAGGAAAAGGGGTAGAGGAGGGGAGAAAAAAGTGTGTGTGTGTGTGTAGTAAAAGGAGATTTTGCAGAATGTGTCGCTGTGTTGGTTGATGGAAACTCATTCTGCATTTCCATCATATCTAGCACCTCCTGGTAGTTTTCAGTGGCTGTCTTGCTTTTGTTAGACGTCTTTTTGAGACCATTATCGGATCAAATCATTTTTATTTTTACTTCTGCAACAGTGCGACCAACAGACACGCATTTACAGCTCTGTGACTTATTCTCCACTGCTCGGCTTTTACCTCCGTTAGCTCTGCTGCTCAGATCTCAGTCAGAACCTCCGTCTCTGAACTCGGAAAGTCTCTCTTCTCTGCCTTCAATGCCATTTTTCTGAATGAACACCCTCTGACAAGCGTGGGAAGTCATGTCCTTATATGGAATGATCAGGGCGGTAATTATGCAGATTTGCAGCTCTCACGAACGCGCTCACGTACACACAGGTGGAAGCATCATGCTAACGAGGATCATTTACGCAGTTATCTGAAGTTGAGAACATTTGTTGAATCTGACGTGGCGCACTCGTAGGAGTCCACGGTCGGAGAGAAAGTAAGAGATGGATACAAAAAGAATACGAACATGTTGTTGCATGAGGCCCAATGTTTCTATATTTTCGGTGAATTAGAGGCCAAACTATAGCCATTTCCTTGTTTTAGCAATTAATTAGCTCATTATGCTAATTACGCTAATTGCCCAAAGTGCAACTTTTAGCAACAAAGTTGAATTTCATCCAATAGGTCTATAAATGACATTTCAATCATAAAAGTTCATAGTACTCAACATTTCTGAGTTCAAGGAATTTCGACTATCCACCCCTGTATGAAGGTCACAGTCAGGGTTGGATGTGCAGGTTAGTGCGGGGAAAAGGCACAACTGGGACAGAGATGTTCCTCCATCATGTCATGTCATTGTTTCCAAACTCGGCTTATCTCTGTTCCTGCTGAAGAGACGTCATTTTCAGACATCAACTGAATAAAGATCATTTGATCTGTTCTTGTGAAATATGTGTTCTGAAATCCACACGCTTGATGAAAAAATAAATTAATTTCTGAACTAATTTCTGTAGGTGTGTGTACAATTTCACCAGTACATGTTAAATAACTGTTCCATTCTAAACTAAATGTATAATAATAATTAAATTGTCGCTCTGTGACCGTTATTGTTGCATAGAATGTCCATAAATGTCCACATGTCCATAAAAACATGTCTCTCAGGTAAACAGGTCTGCCTTGTTAAAGACGCTGCGACTCACTGGGACTTACCTGTGTAAATAAAGTTTTTAAATAAAATAAAATTTAGCTACTTTTATCAGTAAACTGATAACGTTCATTATTAAAATGCTTTGAATTTTAATATTGAAGCATATTTGAAAGTAACAGGACAAACTTCAGTAATTATTTCACTTCCAGCTGTAAAAGATGAAATATTTCAATATTCACATCTGAAATGACTTTTTCACCACAGGCAGGAGCTCATCACCAAACATGGACATGTTCTGCCTTTATGGTTCAAAATGTCACACGCAGAAATGAATTATGGGCAATATGCTTCGGTGAAGTCCGCATGGATGCTGACTTCACAGAAGTGTGTATTGAGGGCGCAAAGGGGGCGTGGGGGACTTCCACCCTGGAGAAATGGGACACAAGATGCACTTGAACCCTCATCGGGAGCGTTCCAGGGGCGCGAGGTGTTGGGACAGGATCAGCGACTTTTCTACATGCTGGAACATGCTAATGGAACAAGATCTCGTGAGATTTCGCACTGGAACAACGAGACATGGTGAAACTTAGCAAAAAACATCAGTCCTATAATCGAGATAGATATTTTCTGATATCACGTTAATGTCAATATATTGGCAAAACATACAAATGAAATCTTGTGAGATCTTATTGTTCCGTTACGAAATGTTGCGAGATTCCACCAGTAAAATTACTGGTCCGAAAAAACTATACCTATATTTCCTGACATCATGTTAAAGGCAGGGTAAGGGATCCTGGAAAACTGTTCAAGCTAGCTAAATTTGAAAAATTATAACCCCCCCCCCCAAAATCCCGAGGACGTCTGGTTTCTCCCGTCCTGTACGTTCCACAGGTGACTGGTTTTTAACATTTTTGTTTCAAAACATTTATTAATCGTCTGCAGTCGGGGGGTGAAGAAGACTTTAAGCAGTATAGTAAAAAACTGCTCCTGGACAACATCATGCACCCTGCCCTTAATGCCTATATAGTGATAAAATATACAAACAAAATCTTGTGAGATCTCGTCGTTCCATTACAAAATGTTGCAAGATTTCGCCAGTAAAAATATCGGTCTGAATAATCTTTACTGATATTTTCCGATATCATATTCTAATGCCAATATCGGCTGGATGATATCAAACATCTATAGAACCTGAAAGCAGAAGTTAAACATCTGCAGGTCTACGTTCAGCCTGGAAAACCGAGACCACCAACACAGAAAAACTGCTTTTTGCTTTTGGATTTTATTTGTTTTTATTTGGTAAAATAAGAAGAGTAAACAAACTAAAGGAGTTAAAACCTCATCAGCCCCCCCCCCGTACCAACCTGCCACCAGCAGGATGGGCTGCTTGTCCGGGTGCAGCTCCATCTGCCGGGCGATCCACGGCCCGTCAAAGTGCGCGTACCACCAGCCCTTCTTGTTCTGCGGGTCTTTGTACTGGTCTCCGGGCCGGATGAACGGGATGCGGAAGTAGCGCTGCTGTCGGTTCATCGCCACCTCGTACTGCCGGGCCGGGATGGGTGGGGCTGGGTTCTGCTGGGCTGTGGATTGGACGGAGAACAGTTAGAGCTCTGCGATTAGCTGCAGCCTGGACGACATGTTTCCATGCAGCTGGGAAGCAGTTACTGGGAACTGTGGGAGCTTTCAGGATACTCTTCGGGTGTAAAAATCTGTGGTCCAGGTTCTAACCACATTCAGCCGGTTCACATCAGGTTTGGGCTCAAAGATCAGTTGGGTCTTTGAGGGTCTCCCAGAAACAAACTAAACCCACATGAAACCTGATTCGTAGACCAAGAGACCCGAGACCAGTTTAAACCAGTTCCCATGTGGTTCCAGTTACTCAGGAAGTTTATTAAAAATCCAGAGCTGCTGACTTTATGTCCTGCAGGTCCGGAGGACGAGAGACGTCACCGTGTCATGATCATGATTATTAAACATCCTGAAAATCCTCATCCGAACCCCAACTGACCAGGTCTGGAAGGAAAACGACATCCGCGTGTCCTTCGTTGTGTTTCCGTGTTATTCCTGCCAAACTGACAGATTAAATCATCTGATTCTGACTCTTTTAAACCACCCGTATTCTCCTGTCTCATACATCCCACACCTGCAGCTGCTGCTACCATGGAAACAACACCTGGATCTTCCAGGTCTGGAAATTAACTGAAAATATTTGATTCTTCAGATAATTCCAGTCTGGAATTTCAGGCCTGCAACATGGTCCCAGAAGCTGAGATGGACCAGTTTAGACCCAGTTCAGACCCTGGACTACCAGGGGTCCGACAGCCGTAGCTATCAGTGAATCACAAAAACTTCCAGATTACGACGAGCGTGGACATAAAATACAGACAAAGCGGACATGTTATCATGTCAACGAGACATAATAGAGACAATCACAGGTAGGACACACCTGCACCTGCTGTTACCATGGAAACACCACCATGGAGGAATTTTACATCCGTCCACTTTAACACGTAAAGGTTGAAGGGGACATGTGAGACAGGAGAATATGGGTGAGACGGGGGACACAGGTGAGACACCTGCTTGAACAATCCAGTGACGAGACATTAATGTACCAAAAAAACGTCTCAACCTGGTCTGAAATCTGTCTTCGTAAATGCTTCTGAGAGTTCAGGAACTCCAGAAACTCAACATTTACAGAAATTCCCTGACTGAATTATTCCTGTAGGAATTTCAGTGTGGAGAACCAGATGGACCTGTGTCCAGAACCACAGGATCTGCGAAGACCTTCATCAACGGGACAAATAAAAACCCGACACTCTTCATCATGGCAGTTTCCCCTCAATGTCTGAGGAGTTCGGAGGACTGGAACAGGAAAGTTTCCCTGCACCTGTGCAGTACCTGCAGGACTGGAACAGGAAAGTTTCCCTGCACCTGTGCAGTACCTGCAGGACTGGAACAGGAAAGTTTCCCTGCACCTGTGCAGTACCTGCAGAAGTGGAACGGGAATGTTTCCCTGCACCTGTGCAGTACCTGCAGGTGTGGAACGGGAACGTTTCCCTGCACCTGTGCAGTACCTGCAGGACTGGAACAGGAACGTTTCCCTGCACCTGTGCAGTACCTGCAGGAGTGGAATGGGAACGTTTCCCTGCACCTGTGCAGTACCTGCAGGAGTGGAACGGGAACGTTTCCCTGCACCTGTGCAGTACCTGCAGGACAGGAACGGGAACGTTTCCCTGCACCTGTGCAGTGCAGACCTGCAGGACTGGAACGGGAACGTTTCCCTGCACCTGTGCAGTACCTGCAGGACTGGAACGGGAACGTTTCCCTGCACCTGTGCAGTACCTGCAGGACTGGAACGGGAACGTTTCCCTGCACCTGTGCAGTACCTGCAGGACTGGAACGGGAACGTTTTTCCCTGCACCTGTGCAGTACCTGCAGGACTGGAACGGGGAACGTTTCCCTGCACCTGTGCAGTACCTGCAGGAGTGGAACGGGAACGTTTCCCTGCACCTGTGCAGTACCTGCAGGACTGGAACGGGAACGTTTCCCTGCACCTGTGCAGTACCTGCAGGACTGGAACGGGAAAGTTTCCCTGCACCTGTGCAGTACCTGCAGGAGTGGAACGGGAACGTTTCCCTGCACCTGTGCAGTACCTGCAGGAGTGGAACGGGAACGTTTCCCTGCACCTGTGCAGTACCTGCAGGAGTGGAACGGGAACGTTTCCCTGCACCTGTGCAGTACCTGCAGGAGTGGAACGGGAACGTTTCCCTGCACCTGTGCAGTACCTGCAGGACTGGAGCGGGAACGTTTCCCTGCACCTGTGCAGTACCTGCAGGAGTGGAACGGGAACGTTTCCCTGCACCTGTGCAGTACCTGCAGGAGTGGAACGGGAACGTTTCCCTGCACCTGTGCAGTACCTGCAGGAGTGGAACGGGAACGTTTCCCTGCACCTGTGCAGTACCTGCAGGAGTGGAACGGGAACGTTTCCCTGCACCTGTGCAGTACCTGCAGGAGTGGAACGGGAACGTTTCCCTGCACCTGTGCAGTACCTGCAGGACTGGAGCGGGAACGTTTCCCTGCACCTGTGCAGTACCTGCAGGACTGGAACGGGAACGTTTCCCTGCACCTGTGCAGTACCTGCAGGAGTGGAACGGGAACGTTTCCCTGCACCTGTGCAGTACCTGCAGGACTGGAACGGGAACGTTTCCCTGCACCTGTGCAGTACCTGCAGGACTGGAACGGGAACGTTTCCCTGCACCTGTGCAGTACCTGCAGGACTGGAACGGGAACGTTTCCCTGCACCTGTGCAGTACCTGCAGGAGTGGAACGGGAACGTTTCCCTGCACCTGTGCAGTACCTGCAGGAGTGGAACGGGAACGTTTCCCTGCACCTGTGCAGTACCTGCAGGACTGGAACGGGAACGTTTCCCTGCACCTGTGCAGTACCTGCAGGACTGGAACGGGAACGTTTCCCTGCACCTGTGCAGTACCTGCAGGACTGGAACGGGAACGTTTCCCTGCACCTGTGCAGTACCTGCAGGACTGGAACGGGAACGTTTCCCTGCACCTGTGCAGTACCTGCAGGACAGGAACGGGAAAGTTTCCCTGCACCTGTGCAGTACCTGCAGGACTGGAACGGGAACGTTTCCCTGCACCTGTGCAGTACCTGCAGAAGTGGAACGGGAAAGTTTCCCTGCACCTGTGCAGTACCTGCAGGAGTGGAACGGGAACGTTTCCCTGCACCTGTGCAGTACCTGCAGGAGTGGAACGGGAAGTTTCCCTGCACCTGTGCAGTACCTGCAGGACTGGAACGGGACGTTTCCTGCACCTGTGCAGTACCTGCAGGACAGGAACGGGAAGTTTCCCTGCACCTGTGCAGTACCTGCAGGACAGGAACGGGAATGTTTCCCTGCACCTGTGAGTACCTGCAGGAGTGGAACGGGAACGTTTCCCTGCACCTGTGCAGTACCTGCAGGAGTGGAATGGGACGTTTCCCTGCCCTGTGAGTCGTGAGGAGTGGAACGGGACGTTTCCCTCACCTGTGAGTCCTGAGGTGTGGACGGGCGTTCCCTGCCCTGTGAGTCCTGAGGAGTGGACGGGACGTTTCCTGCACCTGTGCAGTCCTGAGGAGTGGAAGGGAATGTTTCCCGCCCTGTGAGTCCTGGGGGGAGGGAAGTTTCCCTGCACCTGTGCAGTACCTGAGGAGTGGAACGGGAACGTTTCCCTGCACCTGTGCAGTACCTGCAGGACTGGAATGGGAACGTTTCCCTGCACCTGTGCAGTACGTGCAGGACTGGAACGGGAAGTTTCCTTGCACCTGTGCAGTACCTGCAGGATGGACGGGAACGTTTCCCTGCACCTGTGCAGTCCTGCAGGACTGGAACGGGAACGTTTCCCTGCACCTGTGCAGTACCTGCAGGACTGGAACGGGAAAGTTTCCCTGCACCTGTGCAGTCCTGCAGGACTGGAACGGGAAATTTCCTGCACCTGTGAGTACGTGCAGGACAGGAACGGGAAAGTTTCCCTGCATCTGTGAAGTACCTGCAGGAGTGGAACGGGAACGTTTCCCTGCACCTGTGCAGTACATGCAGAAGTGGAACGGGAATGTTTCCCTGCACCTGTGCAGTACCTGCACGAGTGGAACGGGAAAGTTTCCTTGCACCTGTGCAGTACCTGCAGGACTGGAACGGGAACGTTTCCCTGCACCTGTGCAGTACCTGCAGGACTGGAACGGGAACGTTTCCCTGCACCTGTGCAGTACCTGCAGGTGTGGAACGGGAACGTTTCCCTGCACCTGTGCAGTACCTGCAGGACAGTAACGGGAACATTTCCCTGCACCTGTGCAGTACCTGAAGGACTGGAACGGGAACGTTTCCCTGCACCTGTGCAGTACCTGCAGGAGTGGAACAGGAATGTTTCCCTGCACCTGTGCAGTACCTGCAGGAGTGGAACGGGAAAGTTTCCCTGCACCTGTGCAGTACCTGCAGGACTGGAACGGGAACGGTTCCCTGCACCTGTGCAGTACCTGCAGGAGTGGAACGGGAACGTTTCCCTGCACCTGTGCAGTACCTGCAGGAGTGGAACGGGAACGTTTCCCTGCACCTGTGCAGTACCTGCAGGACAGGAACAGGAATGTTTCCCTGCACCTGTGCAGTACCTGCAGGACTGGAACGGGAACGTTTCCCTGCACCTGTGCAGTACCTGCAGGACAGGAACGGGAAAGTTTCCCTGCACCTGTGCAGTACCTGCAGGACTGGAAGGGATTTCCCTGCACCTGTGAAGTACCTGCAGGACTGGAATGGGAAAGTTTCCTGCACCTGTGCAGTACCTGCAGGAGTGGAACGGGAACGTTTCCCTGCACCTGTGCAGTACCTGCAGGACTGGAATGGGAACGTTTCCCTGCACCTGTGCAGTACGTGCAGGAGTGGAACGGGAACGTTTCCCTTCACCTGTGCAGTACCTGCAGGTGTGGAACGGGAACGTTTCCCTGCACCTGTGCAGTACCTGCAGGACTGGAACGGGAACGTTTCCTTGCACCTGTGCAGTACCTGCAGGAGTGGAACGGGAATGTTTCCCTGCACCTGTGCAGTACCTGCAGGAGTGGAACGGGAACGTTTCCCTGCACCTGTGCAGTACCTGCAGGAGTGGAACGGGAACGTTTCCCTGCACCTGTGCAGTACCTGCAGGACTGGAATAGGAACGTTTCCCTGCACCTGTGCAGTACGTGCAGGACTGGAACGGGAAAGTTTCCTTGCACCTGTGCAGTATCTGCAGGAGTGGAACGGGAATGTTTCCCTGCACCTGTGCAGTACCTGCAGGAGTGGAACGGGAACGTTTCCCTGCCCTGTGCAGTACCTGCAGGAGTGGAACGGGAACGTTTCCCTGCCCTGTGCAGTACCTGCAGGACTGGAATAGGAACGTTTCCCTGCACCTGTGCAGTACGTGCAGGACTGGAACGGGAAAGTTTCCTTGCACCTGTGCAGTATCTGCAGGACTGGAACGGGAACGTTTCCCTGCACCTGTGCAGTACGTGCAGGACTGGAACGGGAATGTTTCCCTGCACCTGTGCAGTACCTGCAGGAGTGGAACGGGAACGTTTCCCTGCACCTGTGCAGTACCTGCAGGAGTGGAACGGGAACGTTTCCCTGCACCTGTGCAGTACCTGCAGGAGTGGAACGGGAACGTTTCCCTGCACCTGTGCAGTACCTGCAGGACTGGAACGGGAACGTTTCCCTGCACCTGTGCAGTACCTGCAGGACCGGAACGGGAAAGTTTCCCTGCACCTGTGCAGTACCTGCAGGACTGGAACGGGAATTTCCCTGCCCAGTGCAGTACGTGAGGAAGGAACGGGAAAGTTTCCCTGCATCTGTGAGTCTGAGGAGTGGAACGGGAACGTTTCCCTGCCCTGTGCAGTACATGCAGAAGTGGAACGGGAATGTTTCCCTGCCCTGTGCAGTACCTGCAGAGTGGAACGGGAAAGTTTCCCTGCACCTGTGCAGTACCTGCAGGACTGGAACGGGAACGTTTCCCTGCACCTGTGCAGTACCTGCAGGACTGGACGGGAACGTTTCCCTGCCCTGTGCAGTCCTGCAGGTGTGGAACGGGAACGTTTCCCTGCACCTGTGCAGTACCTGCAGGACAGTAACGGGAACTTTCCCTGCACCTGTGCAGTACCTGAAGGACTGGAACGGGAACGTTTCCCTGCACCTGTGCAGTACCTGCAGAAGTGGAACAGGAATGTTTCCCTGCACCTGTGCAGTACCTGCAGAAGTGGAACGGGAAAGTTTCCCTGCACCTGTGCAGTACCTGCAGGACTGGAACGGGAACGTTTCCCTGCACCTGTGCAGTACCTGCAGGAGTGGAACGGGAACGTTTCCCTGCACCTGTGCAGTACCTGCAGGAGTGGAACGGGAACGTTTCCCTGCACCTGTGCAGTACCTGCAGGACAGGAACGGGAATGTTTCCCTGCACCTGTGCAGTACCTGCAGGACTGGAACGGGAACGTTTCCCTGCACCTGTGCAGTACCTGCAGGACAGGAACGGGAACGTTTCCCTGCACCTGTGCAGTACCTGCAGGACTGGAACGGGAACGTTTCCCTGCACCTGTGCAGTACCTGCAGGACTGGAATGGGAACGTTTCCTTGCACCTGTGCAGCACCTGCAGGACAGGAACGTTTCCTTGCACCTGTGCAGTACCTGCAGGACAGGAACGGGAACGTTTCCCTGCACCTGTGCAGTACCTGCAGGACTGGAACGGGAAAGTTTCCCTGCACCTGTGCAGTACCTGCAGGACTGGAACGGGAACGTTTCCCTGCACCTGTGCAGTACCTGCAGGAGTGGAACGGGAACGTTTCCCTGCACCTGTGCAGTACCTGCAGGTGTGGAACGGGAACGTTTCCCTGCACCTGTGCAGTACCTGCACGAGTGGAACGGGAAAGTTTCCCTGCACCTGTGCAGTACCTGCAGGACTGGAACGGGAACGTTTCCCTGCACCTGTGCAGTACCTGCAGGACTGGAACGGGAACGTTTCCCTGCACCTGTGCAGTACCTGCAGGACTGGAACGGGAACGTTTCCCTGCACCTGTGCAGTACCTGCAGGAGTGGAACGGGAAAGTTTCCCTGCACCTGTGCAGTACCTGCAGGACTGGAACGGGAACGTTTCCTCGCACCTGTGCAGTACCTGCAGGACTGGAACGGGAAAGTTTCCCTGCACCTGTGCAGTACCTGCAGGACTGGAACGGGAACGTTTCCCTGCACCTGTGCAGTCCTGCAGGACTGGAACGGGAACGCCTGCACCTGTGCAGTATCTGCAGGACTGGAACGGGAACGTTTCCTTGCACCTGTGCAGTACCTGCAGGACTGGAACGGGAATGTTTCCCTGCACCTGTGCAGCACCTGCAGGAGTGGAATGGGAACGTTTCCTCGCACCTGTGCAGCACCTGCAGGAGTGGAATGGGAACGTTTTCTCGCACCTGTGCAGTACCTGCAGGAATGGAACGGGAACGTTTCCCTGCACCTGTGCAGTACCTGCAGGACAGGAACTGGAACGTTTCCCTGCACCTGTGCAGTACCTGCAGGACAGGAACGGGAACGTTTCCCTGCCCTGTGCAGTACCTGCAGGACAGGAACGGGAACGTTTCCCTGCACCTGTGCAGTACCTGAAGGACTGGAATGGGAAACTTTCCTGCACCTGTGCAGTACCTGAAGGACTGGAACGGGAATCTTTCCTGCACCTGTGCAGTACCTGAAGGACTGGAACGGGAAACTTTCCTGCACCTGTGCAGTACCTGAAGGACTGGAATGGGAAACTTTCCTGCACCTGTGCAGTACCTGCAGGAGTGGAACGGGAAACTTTCCTGCACCTGTGCAGTACCTGAAGGACTGGAACGGGAAACTTTCCTGCACCTGTGCAGTACCTGAAGGACTGGAACGGGAAAGTTTCCTGCACCTGTGCAGTACCTGAAGGACTGGAATGGGAAAGTTTCCTGCACCTGTGCAGTACCTGAAGGACTGGAACGGGAACGTTTCCCTGCACCTGTGCAGTACCTGCAGGACAGGATTGGGAAAGTTTCTTGCACCTGTGCAGTACCTGCATGACAGGATTGGGAACGTTTCCCCGCACCTGTGCAGTACCTGAAGGACTGGAGTCAGCAGGGAATGAGGACGTCTGGTTTTCTGAACTGCATCTAGACAGTCACCTTGTCAGGACATCTAACTGAGACCAACAGGACCCGAGCTGGGTGATTAACTTTTCCGTAGCTGCATGGAAACATGAAGTCCTGCTCTGCTGTTGGAGCACCAGGTCCGGACCGTGACCAGGTTCCCCTGACATGGACTCAGAGTCCTGCAGGCAGAGCTGGAGGCAATGCTGATGAAGAGGAGCAGACCAGCCAGACGAAGCTGAGCAGGTGGAACACGACAATCAGGGTCTACAAATTTCGTTCAGTGGCTTTAAAATCAGGAAACACGTGAAAGAAGTCCAGATCAGGACTTTGGACCTTCGTTGACGTGTTGGAGAAGATTTTAAAACTAGTTCTAGACATAAACATCAGGTTAACAGAAGGATTCAGGATCTGGTTTAGTTCTACCATCACCAACCGATCAGAAGAACCAGCAGGACCAATAAACCTCACCTCCACCCAGCAGAAAGCTCCCTCTAACCTCCCAAACCAAAACCTGTCAGCCCTCCCTGATACCGGTCCACTAGGACTTGGTTCTAGTCTGGCTTCCTGGTTCAAGCCTGGAAAAAGGGCTGGATGGGGTGGTGGGGTAGAGTAGGGGGTGGTTGGAGGACTTGCTGAGGGATGGAGGACTTGCTGAAAGATGGAGGACTTGCTGAGGGATGGAGGACTTGCTGAGGGATGGAGGACTCGCTGAGGACTGGAGGACTCGCTGAAAGATGGAGGACTCATTAAGGGACGGAGGACTCGGTGAGAGATGGAGGACTTGCTGAGGGATGGAGGACTTGCTGAGGGACTGGAGGACTCACTGAGGACTGGAGGACTCACTGAGGACTGGAGGACTCGCTGAAAGATGGAGGACTCGCTGAAAGATGGAGGACTCATTAAGGGACGGAGGACTCGGTGAGGAATGGAGGAACATTAAGGGAGGAGGATGGTGAGGAATGGAGGAACCATTAAGGGACGGAGGACTCGGTGAGGAATGGAGGACTTATTGAGGGATGGAGGACTTGGTGAGGGATGGAGGACTCATTAAGGGACGGAGGACTCGGTGAGGGATGGAGGACTCATTAAGGGACGGAGGACTCGGTGAGGGATAAGGAGTTGGTGAGGCGACTAGAAATAAATCATCCTCCCTGATAAATGAACCAGAACCAGTTTGTAGACTGGAATCTGATGCAGAGACCAGTATGAGGCCTCATTTTCCTTCCAGTCAGCCAGAAACTTGGGATTATTTCTCGGGTTCAGGAAGAGTTTGGTCCTCACGAGCCTCTGTACAACTGTAACTATGACATAGAGCACCGACCCTTCATCATCAACCTCATCATCACCATCATGTTGGAGTCAGAAGCAGGTTTCAGATCAATGTGGACTCGGGAGTCCTCCTCCTGTCGGAGCCTGCCCATCATCCGGAGCCCTGAAAGCCTTCATCCTCCTCCTCCTCCCTCTGGAACACGGGCTGCAGCGAGGACATGAACGCTCAGATAGTCTACACACTCCTCTGGATGGAGGCAGCGGTTGCCATGGAAACCCCACCTCCGCCTCTTTCCCCATCAGCAGCAGCTGAAAGCACAAACCCGAGGCCAGCAGCAGCAGCGAGGCCGGATCAGAGCAGGCTTCTACCATGATGGGGGGGGTTAGTACGGGGGGGGGGGCAGCTGTGCCGTTAGTAGGAACACGCTGGAGGACACTTACATGCTTTCATCACGGGTGGAGCGTGATCTGAAAGTAGACACGCCAGGTTACAGAGCTGGAGCTCCTCGCACACATGGAAACAAGAGGACACAGACAATGGAAACAAACAGAATGTTGGAACATCCTCAGGTTCTCAGAGGGTCTGGAGAGGGTCTGGTCCACACAAGTCCAGATGGAGGACCGTCCTGAACCAAGCTCTGGTGTGATGACATGCTGGGATGGAAACGCTGCTAGAAAACTGCATGTTTGGGTCAAACATCAAGTCCAGCTGGTTTCACTGGTCTAAATGTCAGACGTGGCTTTACAAAACCAGGTTCTAGTCTGTTTGACTCTTAAAACTCCACCAGAACTCCCCGAGGTCCAAATCTTCCATCATCACCAGCCAAAGTACAGCAAGAAAGCAGAAAGATGCTGACTGGGATTCAAGGTTCTGATTAAACAAACCGGCTCAAATCTAGGAAAAATCAAGAAGTGAACAAAATCAAACGTTTGTCGAGTTTTAAGGGTTAAGTCAAACATTTGAACTAATTATGAACTCTGACATGTTGAGTTGTTTACTAAATAAACAAACAACCGAGTTTGGACCCTTCTTTCGTTTGTTTACATCAGAATTCAGTTTCGTGACTAAAATCTCCACGATTATGTTAAGTGCACTCTAGGAAAATCAAGTTTTACAAGATGAATTCTGGCTTAGAAACAGAAAATCTTTCCATCATGTCAGTGGAGACGTCGTGCATCAGATGGAGAGATCTGATTGGAGGACAGAATTCATCTGAGAGAAGAGGAAAAGTTGTTTGTTGATTATGAAAGTTCATCAGATAAACAGATGACGAAAGCCACGTCTCCATGGATACGCCTCCTGCCTCATCAGGACCAGGATTTAATCAGGATCAGGACCAAGACCTCAATCAGGACCAGGACCCAATCAGGACCAGGACTCAATCAGGACCAGGACCCCATCAGGACCAGGACCCAATCAGGACCAGGACCCCATCAGGATCAGGACCCCATCAGGACCAGGACCTCAATCAGGACCAGGACCCCATCAGGACCAGGATTTAATCAGGATCAGGACCAAGACCTCAATCAGGACCAGCACTCAATCAGGACCAAGACCTAATCAGGACCAGGACCCCATCAGGACCAGGACTCAATCAGGACCAGGACCCCATCAGGACCAGGACTCAATCAGGACCAGGACCCAATCAGGACCAGGACCCCATCAGGATCAGGACCCCATCAGGACCAAGACCTCAATCAGGACCAGGACCCCATCAGGACCAAGACCTCAATCAGGACCAGGACCCCATCAGGATCAGGACCCCATCAGGACCAAGACCTCAATCAGGACCAGGACTCAATCAGGACCAGGACCCCATTAGGACCAGGACCCCATCAGGATCAGGACCCCATCAGGATCAGGACCCCATCAGGATCAGGACTCAATCAGGACCAGGACCCCATCAGGACCAGGACCCAATCAGGACCAGGACCCCATCAGGATCAGGACCCCATCAGGACCAGGACCTCAATCAGGACCAGGACCCCATCAGGACCAGGATTTAATCAGGATCAGGACCAAGACCTCAATCAGGACCAGCACTCAATCAGGACCAAGACCTAATCAGGACCAGGACCCCATCAGGACCAGGACTCAATCAGGACCAGGACCCCATCAGGACCAGGACTCAATCAGGACCAGGACCCAATCAGGACCAGGACCCCATCAGGATCAGGACCCCATCAGGACCAAGACCTCAATCAGGACCAGGACCCCATCAGGACCAAGACCTCAATCAGGACCAGGACCCCATCAGGATCAGGACCCCATCAGGACCAAGACCTCAATCAGGACCAGGACTCAATCAGGACCAGGACCCCATTAGGACCAGGACCCCATCAGGATCAGGACCCCATCAGGATCAGGACCCCATCAGGATCAGGACCCCATCAGGACCAAGACTTCATCAGGACCAGGACTCAATCAGTACCAGGACTCAATCAGTACCAGGACCCCATCAGGACCAAGACCTCATCAGGACCAAGACCTCAATCAGGACCAGGACCCCATCAGGACCAGTCTGAACCGTGGCAGTGGATCCGCAGACTCTGGAGCTCTTAGTAAAGACGAGGATGAAGGCTGACGGCGTGGACGTGGTCCTGTAGTACCGTCAGCGGTCTAAACAGAACAGAAGGCTTCGAACAAGAGCTCTTTGTTGTCATGACAACCATGAGACGAGAGACGGAGTCCATTTGCTCCTGGTGTTGTTAAAACTGGTGAACAGGAGGAGGTGGGGGCGGGTCATCAGTGGGCGAGTCAGTCTGACTCAGAGGCTGAGTGTGTGTGTGGGTGTGTGTGTATGCGTTAGTGTGTGAGTGAGACAGTGGACGGGAGGACGTACCGTAGTCCAGGACGGACTTGGGCACCCGCTGCTCCGTCTCCGTGTTCCTCTTCTTGTTCTTGGTTTTCCAGGCGTGGTAGACTTTGAGCCGGCGGTGGAACTCCTCCCTGCAGGCGGCCAGCAGCTCGATGTCTGCGGGACGAACGTGGACAGCGGGGGTCAGAAAACCCCTGTGCCTCCAGGCGGAGGACGACCCGACCCATTTACTCCGCTCAGGTTCTGCCTCCAGGCGGAGGACGACCCGACCCGTTTACTCCGCTCAGGTTCTGGTTTTCACCAGCCCACACTGGGACCGGAGGTTCTTTATCTGATGAAATTATCGTTTACCGAGTACTCTCGGCGTAAAGACCGTCTGACTCACCACACGAGGTGTTGATGGCGTCCCGCAGCTCGGCGTACTTCCACTTGCCCAGCTCGTACTTCTTGGCGCCGGCGGCAGCCTTGGACGCCTGGACCTGCGGACCTCTGACAGGGGATGGGACAGGGAGTCAGCCACAGCCTTGCAGCAGGGAATTCTGGGAGAACTGAGGGATCGGGTTTTTCCCTCAGGTCGGAGCGGAGTTTACTGAGATCATCGGTTCATGGAGCTACGATGACAATTATGTAAAAACATCATTTTTTTCTATAACCTGCATGACGAGAATGTATCAGGAAGTTTGGAGAAATAAAAGATCCAAACATGATTCATGATCATCATAAAGACCTATATGTGCTCATATATATATATATATATATATATATATATATATATATATATATATATATATATATATATATATATATATATATATATATATATATATATATAAAAACCCAAACCCCTCAGTAAACTCCGCTCAGTGAAAGTCAGACTTCACATGAAGAAGAATCACTGCCTGGTTACAGATGTCAGGGAGAAGCGAGGAAGACTCGGGGGTCAGAAAGCTGCTTCGTTATTAGGAAGAAGATGATGCTTCATCTGATCTACAGGGGAGGGGGAAGGGGTTTGGGGGGACTTTGTTAAATGCATGCTGTTGCCAGGAGCAGATTAAACAGCTGTTCGGCAGCTCCTCCTCTTCGCCACCATGGTGTCAGCTGGAGGATGCTGCTTCTCTGATCTCATTGGTTGATTCTGTGTCCGGTGACAAGCAGTAGTTAGGACCGGTTTGGACCGGAGCCTGGACCTAGTCGCAGATGGAACGCGGCAGGAAAAGTTTTTCATTAGCAGGCAGCAGCCAATCAGAAAGCCAGGAAGGTTCGGAAAACACCAATCGGGCATACGAGCAAAAAACCTGCTTAAATAAATGAAGAAGAAGAAGAGAAAATCAGCAGCTGACGGCGGGACGCTGCTGCCTCCAATTAAAGGTTTTGATCGTCTGAATCAACAAAATCATCTGATCCATTTGCTCTGAAAATTGTGTTTGATTTGATCAGCTGATAGAGATTTGGTCGATAGAGCAGTTTCTACCCACCGAGCCAGAAGTTCAGTCATTTCCTTCGCCATCTCCTCCCTGGAAAGCACGACCACCATCAATACAGCCGTTCATGGCATCTTTAATATGATAAACAATGTTTGATACAGGTGTGTTACTCTGCAGGTGTGATACTCTGCAGGTGTGATACCCTGCAGGTGTGATACTCTGCAGGTGTGACACCCTGCAGGTGTGATACTCTGCAGGTGTGATACTCTGCAGGTGTGACACCCTGCAGGTGTGATACTCTGCAGGTGTGTTACCCTGCAGGTGTGATACTCTGCAGGTGTGATACTCTGCAGGTGTGATACTCTGCAGGTGTGATACCCTGCAGGTGTGATACTCTGCAGGTGTGATACTCTGCAGGTGTGATACCCTGCAGGTGTGATACCCTGCAGGTGTGATACTCTGCAGGTGTGACACCCTGCAGGTGTGATACTCTGCAGGTGTGTTACCCTGCAGGTGTGATACTCTGCAGGTGTGATACTCTGCAGGTGTGATACTCTGCAGGTGTGATACTCTGCAGGTGTGATACTCTGCAGGTGTGTTACCCTGCAGGTGTGTTACCCTGCAGGTGTGATACTCTGCAGGTGTGATACTCTGCAGGTGTGTTACCCTGCAGGTGTGATACTCTGCAGGTGTGATACTCTGCAGGTGTGATACTCTGCAGGTGTGATACTCTGCAGGTGTGATACCCTGCAGGTGTGTTACCCTGCAGGTGTGCTACCCTGCAGGTGTGATACTCTGCAGGTGTGTTACCCTGCAGGTGTGCTACCCTGCAGGTGTGTTACCCTGCAGGTGTGTTACCCTGCAGGTGTGATACTCTGCAGGTGTGATACCCTGCAGGTGTGATACTCTGCAGGTGTGTTACCCTGCAGGTGTGATATCCTGCAGGTGTGATACTCTGCAGGTGTGTTACCCTGCAGGTGTGATACTCTGCAGGTGTGTTACCCTGCAGGTGTGATACTCGGCAGGTGTTATACTCTGCAGGTGCGATACCCTGCTGGTGTGATACCCTACAGGTGTTATACTCTGCAGGTGTGTTTCTCTGCAGGTGTGATACCCTGCAGGTGTGATACCCTGCTGGTGTGATACCCTACAGGTGTTATACTCTGCAGGTGTGATCCTCTGCAGGTGTGATACTCTGCAGGTGTGATACCCTGCAGGTGTGATACTCTGCAGGTGTGTTTCTCTGCAGGTGTGATACCCTGCAGGTGTGATACCCTGCAGGTGTGATCCTCTGCAGGTGTGATACTCTGCAGGTGTGATACCCTACAGGTGTTATACTCTGCAGGTGTGTTTCTCTGCAGGTGTGATACCCTGCAGGTGTGATCCTCTGCAGGTGTGATCCTCTGCAGGTGTGATCCTCTGCAGGTGTGATCCTCTGCAGGTGTGTTACCCTGCAGGTTTGATCCTCTGCAGGTGTGATACCCCGCAGGTGTGATCCTCTGCAGGTGTGATACCCCGCAGGTGTGATACCCTGCAGGTGTGATACCCTGCAGGTGTGATACCCTGCAGGTGTGATCCTCTGCAGGTGTGATACCCCGCAGGTGTAATACTATGCAGGTGTGATCCTCTGCAGGTGTGATACTCTGCAGGTGTGATACCCTGCAGGTTTGATCCTCTGCAGGTGTGATACCCCGCAGGTGTGATACCCTGCAGGTGTGATACCCTGCAGGTGTGATCCTCTGCAGGTGTGATACCCCGCAGGTGTAATACTATGCAGGTGTATTACTCTGCAGGTGTGATACCCTGCAGGTTTGATACCCTGCAGGTTTGATACCCTGCAGGTGTGTTTCTCTGCAGGTGTGATACTCGGCAGGTGCGATACCCTGCAAGTGTGATACCCTGCAGGTGTGTTACTCTGCAGGTGTGTTTCTCTGCAGGTGTGTTTCCCTGCAGGTGTGATACTCTGCAGGTGCCTTTTTCCTGCAGGTGTGATACTCTGCAGGTGTGATACTCTGCAGGTGTGATACCCTGCAGGTGAGAAGGGGTGAGGTGGACCTACATGGTGAAGCTCTTCAGCTTGGTGGTGGCGGTGGCGCTGCTGTGGACAGAGTTACACCAGAATGAGATGCAGCACAACCACAGAATGAACCAATCAGGAGAGGGGAAGGTGATTCCTTCTCCCCATCATCATCTGTTCTTCTCCAATCAGGACGGAGATCAGATTCAACAATTAAAACGACACCCTTTCATCTGTTAAATATCAATCTGAACAGGTTTAGTCATGACAACTTTGTTTCTGTTGATTTATGCATGAAGTCAGAAATTTGAATCGATAACTTTGAGTCCGTTTTTAATTTTATCTGAGGTGAAAAAAATCAATATCTGGAAATAAGATATAATAATAATTTGCAAATAATTGCAATAATTTGCAAAATAAATATTTGATTAAAAACTCATCTGTCTTTTTTTAATGAACATTATTCCACAAACACTTAATCCTGTATTTCATAAATATGACGACTTAATCCTGAAGTTTTCTTTTAACTTCTTCCTGACCAAACCCTCTGTACAGGGTCCAGTATGAGACCCTCCAGTCCAGCACCAATGCGAACATGTAGCATAACAACATGACGGAGAAACTCAGCCAAAAGACTTGGACAAGCATCCAAGCTAACACATACACGGAGCCGGAGTCTACTTCTGCTCCATGGGACCTTAGAAATTAAAAGTATGGCTGGGAGTAAGTGGTGATAATGATCTTCTGCTTCCAGTCGTTCTCTGTCCTGGATTACAGATGTTTTGGCTGTGAATTAAATTTTTCATACAAAGAAAAAAATAAAATCCTGCAAAGATTTTAGATTATTTCAGGTTTTGCTTGAAGCCACTTTGTAGACTACAGCTCTGGTCGCGAGTGATGACGTCGCTCCCTGTGACTGGCGTGAACCAGATCTACCATCCTTACATCAGTGTGATGAAAATGCTCCACAGGTCCTGGCTTACAACAGTTTCCATCTGTTCACATTTTTTTCCTTGAAAAATGTGCTGACGTGTTGTAGTAAAATTATCATGCCAGTGTACTTTGAGCAGCTTGTATGACAAGGGCTGTTGCTCACCAGGGAGGCGTCCAGGAGGCATCCTGACCAGATGCCCGAGCCTCCTCATCTGGCTCCTCTCTATATGGAGGAGCAGCGGTCCTACTTTGAGTCCCTCCCGGATGACCGAGCTCCTCCCCCTATCTCTAAGGGAGAGCCCGGCCCCCCTGCGGAGGAAACTCATTCCGGCCGCTTGTACCTGCGATCTCGTTCTTTCGGTCATGACCCACAGCTCATGGCCATAGGTGAGGGTAGGAACGTAGATGGACAGTAAATCCAGAGCTTCTCCTTCTGGCTTAGCTCCTCTTCCACCACGACGGACCGATGCAGAGTCTTCATCACTGCAGACGCCGCACCGATCCGTCTGTCCATCTCCCGCTCCATTTTTCCTTCACTCGTGAACAAGACCCTGAGATACTTAAACTCCTCCACCTGGGGCAGGACCTCACTCCCGACCCGGAGAGGACAGTCCCCCCTTTTCCGGGCGAGGACCATGGTCTCGGATTTGGAGGTGCTGATTCTCATCCCAGCCGCTTCACACTCGGCTGCAAATCGCTCCAGCGAGAGCTGGAGATCACGGCCCGATGACGCCAACAGAACCACGTCATCTGCAAACAGCAGAGACCCGATCCTGAGACCACCAAACCGGATCCCCTCACCACCTCGGCTGGACTAGAAATCCGGTCCATAAAGGTTCTGAACAGGATCGGTGACAAATGGCAGCCTTGGCAGAGTCCAACTCTCACCGGGAATGGATCCGACCTACAGCCGGAAATGCGGTCCAAGCTCTGGCACCGGTCGTACAGGGACCGGACAGCTCGAACAAGGGGGTCTGGCACCCCATACTACCGGAGCACCCCCCACAGGAATCCCCGGGGGACACGATCGAACGCCTTCTCCAAGTCCACAAAGCACATGTAGACTGGTTGGGCGAACTCCCATGCCCCCTCCAGGATCCTGAAGAGGGTGTAGAGCTGGTCCACTGTTCCACGACCAGGACAAAAACCACACTGCTCCTCCTCAATCCGGGATTCGACTATCCGACGGACCCTCCTCTCCAGGACCCCTGAATAGACTTTACCAGGGAGGCTGAGAAGTGTGACCCCCCTGAAGTTGGAACACACCCTCCGATCCCCCTTTTTGAAGAGGGGGACCACCACCCCAGTCTGCCAGACCAGAGGTACTGCCCCCGATGTCCACGCGATGCTGCAGAGGCGTGTCAGCCAAGACAGCCCCACAGCATCCAGAGCCTTAAGAAACTCCGGGCGGATCTCATCCACCCCAGGGGCCCGGCCACCAAGGAGCTTTTTGACTACCTCAGCGACCTCAGCCCCCGTGACAGGAGAGTCCACCCCTGAGTCCCCAAACTCTGCCTTCTCCTTGGAAGACGTGTTGGTGGGATTGAGGAGGTCTTTGAAGTGTTCCCTCCACCGGCCCACGACGTCCCGAGTCGAGGTCAGCAGCCCACCATCCCCACTGTACACAGTGTTGACGGTGCACTGCTTCCCCCTCCTGAGCCGCTGGATGGTGGACCAGAAACGCCTCGAAGCCGTCCGGAAGTCGTTCTCCATGGTCCACCGAACTCCTCCCATGTCCGAGTTTTTGCCTCAGCGACCGCCAGAGCCGCGCTCCACTTGGCCCGCCGATACCTGTCAGCAGCCTCAGGAGTCCCACAGGCCAGGAAGGCCCGGTAGGACTCCTTCTTCAGCTTGATGGCATCCCTCACTGCTGGTGTCCACCAGCGAGTTCGGGGGTTACCGCCACGACAGGCACCGACAACCTTACGGCCACAGCTCTGACTAGCAGCCTTAGTAATAGAGGTGCAGAACATAGCCCATTCAGACTCGATGTTCCCCACCTCCCTCGGAACATGGGTGAAGCTCTCCCGGAGGTGGGAGTTGAAGCTCTCCCGGAGGTGGGAGTTAAAGCTCTCCCTGACAGGGGACTCAGCCAGACGTTCCCAGCAGACCCACATGACACGTTTGGGCCTGCCAGGTCTGACCGGCATCCTCCCCCACCATCTGAGCCCACTCACCACCAGGTGGTGATCAGTGGACAGCCCCGCCCCTCTCTTCACCAGAGTGTCCAGGATAAGGGGCCGCAAGTCCGAACAGGACTGAAAACCAGGCTGTGTGCTGCATAAAGCTGCAATTCGTGGGGCCGAATTTCCTGCGCTGTCCTGCGGACGTGACGTCAAATGACACTACATCTGCAGTTTTGATCCAGGAAGAAGACGGTCGCGGTAAATTCAAACACTGTAAGTGATAGTTATGTATTCTTCTGCTGTCAGGATACGATCTAGATCAACTGAAAGACAATAAAAAGTGTAACTACGAAGAAAAAGGTTGGTAAACAACATTATAGCTTCAGTTTGTGCTCCCGTGACGGCTTGGCTCGTGGCTGCAGTTACCTGAAGCACCAGTCGTGGCAGTCCCAAGTTTCGTTTCTTAATCTTGCCTCAAGTCCCTTTAAATCCTCGCAGGATTGAATTTTTTCTTTGTATGAAAAATTTAATCTACAGCCAAAACATCTGGAATCCAGGACAGAGAATAACTGGGACCAGAAGATAATTATGTTTTCACCATTGGCTTCCAGTCATATTTTTTCGTTTCCAAGGTCCCATGGGCCGGAAGTCAACTTAGGCTCCCCGTATTGGACTGTAGGAATTACTTGTCCCCTTCCTGTGACGATGTTGCTCATTCCCAGGATGACTTTATTCATTCCTGGGTGAACTGGGCTGCTTTCCTTTGGTTTTCACTTGAAAGGCTTCTACACTTCTCCAACTGCATAATGCGTCATCCAACTGCATAGCCACAGAGACCCCTCCAGCCTTTATAGTTCCCTGTCATGGTGCCGGATACGCAGTGCAATTTCCCGCCCGATCAGTAGAGGTCGCTATGCAACACTGGCCTGACCCATGATGCCGATGGTCGGTAACCTCTGTGGGTTATTTTGCTTCCGGTTCCTGTGAACAACGGCGTCTGACAGAGAAAGACGTTGTTGCTACAGCTGAAGAACATTGAAACAGAAATAAAGACGATGGGGAGATTTTGGTATTTCCTCACTTCTTCGGCCAAACGTTCTTCGGTTGGACTCATATCTGTGTCTTCGTAAGCTAGCCAGTTTAAAAATGGCGCTGCTAGTGTTTATGTTGTGATAGACCAATCACAGCCTTTGCCGTCTCCGTCGTCCCTTGATGGAGTGACGGACATTTAGAAAATATTTTGTGCAGCCGGAGACGACGGAGAGGCTCTCTGTAACGTATGTAGACCACTTTACGGACTACTATGAATTAGTCTTGAGGTGGTTTTAAGGCTCCCCCCCAGACAACCCACCGATCCTTTAATCTCCTGGAATTCATGATCAAATATAATCTTGTGAAATGACGCCCTCTCTGGTCTTGTGTGGTACCTGCAGGAAACGCCACACCTGGCTGCAGCAGGTGAAACCTCCGAGCCAACCTGTGCTGCCTCATTAGGACTGGAGTAAAGATGTTTCAGCATGACCACTAGCAGCAGGTTTCATCCCCACGCATGATGAAGGTTAAAGCCGTGAATTCATTCATCAGCTAAACGTTTTCTGATCGCCCTCGTGCCCTCCTTGTTGTGCTTGAGTGTTTCTGCAGCAGTTTGATAAACATGAACCCAGATTTGGTTTCTGCTGAGTGTCAAAACTGATCTGGAAAAATCTGGAATGAAACTAAAAAAACATCTCCAAGCGTCTGTTAGTGGGAATCAGCTTGATGTGGTGAGAGCAGAGCTGGCAGATTATTACAGCATGCAGGGTTGTTTTACAGGTCTGGCAGGGATTAAAGGGTTAAATGGCCGAGTCTTACGCTGCTCTCTCTGGGGACGATGGGACTGAGGAGCCATTACTGAGAGGACAAAAGAAAACAAGGAGAAAATGATTAAACACATGGAGATGATGCTTCCTCCGGTTTGCTTAATTTTCCAGTAAACGGAGTCGGAGAAGGTCGAAAGACCCCCTCAGACCGAGAACCGGATCTTTGTGGAACCTGGAAACAGTTTCAGAGGACAGATGTCGGCCTCAGAGCCGAGAAACCGCCGACATGAAACATTTAAACAGGGCAGTCAGGCAGTGGGACTTTTCCCATCAAGCTCAGAGAGGTCGGAGAGAAATCCGGATCAGGAAAACTGAACTCTGGTAGGAAGTTCATGAATAACCGGATAAAAGTTCAACCTGGAAAAATCAACATTTTCAGCTTTTTCTGACATTGATTTAAAACGTGCTAAGTTCTTCCTGTTTACACCGATTCAATAAATACTCTGACCATGGAGTTACGATGCAGAATATTCCATAAATATTCCTGTTAACCTGATCCCAGAAATATTCCAACAGAACTCCACGAAAAACAAACAGTGACTCCGGTTTTTGGTGGAGTAAAACCCAGGTTCTCGGGTTTTCCAGGATTTCTCTTCTCTGTGAGCTGATGAGAAAATCCAGGCTGGCTCAGAGGGGGACTGGTCCCCAACCTCCGGGTGACCTGGGTTACCTGCGCAGGCCCGAGTCGCTCTGCGCCTCCTCGGGAATCAGCTCGGCCTCGCTCTGGGCGATCCTCAGGGCCAGCTCCCGGTCCCGCCTCTCCTGCTCCAGGACGGCCTGCCGGGCCGCATCCTCCTCCCGCTCCGCCTGCAGCTGCAGCTCCATCTCCACCTGCACAGACGGGATCAGGTCAGCAGCTTCCACTGGACGCTCACATAGATGATCAGCATCCAGCTCCGGCAGGGATGACATCACCTCATCAATCAGTTCCGTTCACAACAGCCCGGTTTAAATCCGTTCATTTACAGATAATTACACGGATATTAACACCAGCGTTTCTAGAACAACGACATTCTCAGATGACCGTTTATAAAACACGGAGCTGTTTACATCAGCATCATATTTGCAGATCTGGAGTAATCAGATTACTGAATGAACGGATATTAGATTCATAAAAATGTTAAATTATCAAAAAAATCTTTTTTTTAAGTAATAAGTCTGATATTAGGCATGCAGGACTGAGTTAAGGGACACAGGACATTTTAGGCCGAATCAGGACATTTTAGGACATTTTAAGACGAATCATGACATTTTAGGACATTTTAAGATGAATCATGACATTTTAGGACATTTTAAGATGAATCAGGACATTTTAAGATGAATCAGGACATTTTAGGACATTTTAAGACGAATCATGACATTTTAGGACATTTTAAGATGAATCAGGACATTTTAAGATGAATCAGGACATTTTAAGACAAATCAGGACATTTTAAGACGAATCAGGACATTTTAGGACAAATCAGAATGAAATAACTGATAGAGTCTGAGGTGATCAGGACGTGTCAGAGTTCCAGTCCTCATCGTTTCTTCGGCAACATGTTTGGTAGGTAGATATGTGACTGGAGACGATGGAGCAACTACCGTCTCTCATAATGGATAGATGATGATGATGATGGTGATGGAGCTGATGATGATTCCCACCGTTCTCTGCAGAATTGGTAGGATGGATTTTTTTCCGCCTCCTCAGAAGAAGCTGCGAGCGCACGGCAGCTGGAGGATGTCCTCCTCCGTCCTGCTCATTATGGACGGAGTGATGGATGGAGGAATGGAAGGTGGAGCTGCCGATGATTAACGCTGCTTCTTCTACACCTTTCACATGTAAAGCAGCTGCTGAAGGGCATCCACACGAAGGTTTTCTCCTCATTACACCAGGTCTCCTCTCACCTTCATTTTTAATGAAACATCGACTCGTCGTGTTACAGCTGCAACCTTTTATCCTCTAACAAGTTCAAATAAAAACATGACTCGTTTTACAAGCTGGACAAAAGTCTGAACTTTGATCCATTTTCATTTTAATCTGTTACAAACCACAAAGACAAACAAACCAGTGGGTTTGTTTACATGTTCATGGCCTTGTTTACATGCGTCTGTAACAAACCCTTTTGTCCTGAAAGATGCTTAAAATTGTGTGAATAAGGCAGAACTGATCCCTCTGAGCCCTAACAGCTTGAGACAGAACAGACATAGTTGTTCTGAGCAGGTCTGGAGAACTCTGGGACTGACACCATCTGGACCTGCAGCCTTGTTCTGGTTCAGTTTCTCTAGCTGATTCTTGACCTGATTATCACACTAGCATTAGCATCAGAGACCTCCTGGAACTAGAATAATGGGATGAAATACTTGAAACTGTCTCCATTCATAAGCAGGACTCACTGGCTCACTTGTAAATGAGGCCCTATGTCAAAAATTCTGAACTTTCCCTTTAAAACTGAAAATCGGACATCAGCCACCCCACCAAAAACTTACAATAAAAATGATGGATTTGATTTATATCATGCTTTTCTGGAGACTCAAAGCGCTCACAGTAGGTCCATTATTCTTTCACTCCTCCGTTATATGTGGTGACGGTAAGCTACGTATGTAGCCTCATTCATACGTGGTGATGTAAGCTACGTATGTAGCCTCATTCATACGTGGTGACGGTAAGCTACGTATGTAGCCTCATTTATACGTGGTGACGGTAAGCTACGTATGTAGCCTCATTCACACGTGGTGACGGTAAGCTACGTATGTAGCCTCATTCATACGTGGTGACGGTAAGCTACGTATGTAGCCTCATTCATGCGTGGTGACGGTAAGCTACGTATGTAGCCTCATTCACACGTGGTGACGGTAAGCTACGTATGTAGCCTCATTCACACGTGGTGACGGTAAGCTACGTATGTAGCCTCATTTATACGTGGTGACGGTAAGCTACGTATGTAGCCTCATTCACACGTGGTGACGGTAAGCTACGTATGTAGCCTCATTCATACGTGGTGACGGTAAGCTACGTATGTAGCCTCATTCACACGTGGTGACGGTAAGCTACGTATGTAGCCTCATTCATACGTGGTGACGGTAAGCTACGTATGTAGCCTCATTCACACGTGGTGACGGTAAGCTACGTATGTAGCCTCATTCATACGTGGTGACGGTAAGCTACGTATGTAGCCACATTCACACGTGGTGACGGTAAGCTACGTATGTAGCCTCATTCATACGTGGTGACGGTAAGCTACGTATGTAGCCTCATTCATACGTGGTGACGGTAAGCTACGTATGTAGCCTCATTCTTACGTGGTGACGCTAAGCTACGTATGTAGCCTCATTCATACGTGGTGACGGTAAGCTACGTATGTAGCCTCATTCATACGTGGTGACGGTAAGCTACGTATGTAGCCTCGTTCATACGTGGTGACGGTAAGCTACGTATGTAGCCTCGTTCATACGTGGTGACGGTAAACTACGTATGTAGCCTCGTTCATACGTGGTGACGGTAAGCTACGTATGTAGCCTCATTCATACGTGGTGACGGTAAGCTACGTATGTAGCCTCATTCATACGTGGTGACGGTAAGCTACGTATGTAGCCTCATTCACACGTGGTGACGGTAAGCTACGTATGTAGCCTCATTCATACGTGGTGACGGTAAGCTACGTATGTAGCCACATTCACACGTGGTGACGGTAAGCTACGTATGTAGCCTCATTCATACGTGGTGACGGTAAGCTACGTATGTAGCCTCATTTATACGTGGTGACGGTAAGCTACGTATGTAGCCTCATTTATACGTGGTGACGGTAAGCTACGTATGTAGCCTCATTCATACATGGTGACGGTAAGCTACGTATGTAGCCTCATTCATACGTGGTGATTTTAAGCTACGTATGTAGCCTCATTCATACGTGGTGACGGTAAGCTACGTATGTAGCCTCATTCATACGTGGTGACGGTAAGCTACGTATGTAGCCTCATTCATACGTGGTGACGGTAAGCTACGTATGTAGCCTCATTCATACGTGGTGACGGTAAGCTACGTATGTAGCCTCATTCATACGTGGTGACGGTAAGCTACGTATGTAGCCTCATTCATACGTGGTGACGGTAAGCTACGTACACTGTATATATATATATATATATATATATATATATATATATATATATATATATATATATATATATATATTAGGGCTGGACGATATAGAAAAAAAGATTATCGATAAAAAAAAATCTATATCGATCGATATTGATATTTATTTTAAAAAAAAGCCATTATCAAATTAAAAGCTATTTTAGGTGCAGCTCCGGCCATTTAAGCTTTTGCTGAATGACCTACTCATAATAAAGATTCACAGTAAAGCCGTTTTCAGACTTGCATTGAGGAACATGAGCGGTAAAGTCCGTCCGCTCTTTAAACAGACTCGTCTTTTCAAACATGCTGCTTCCTTGCGGACTTATCATGTCCCGGCGCTTTCATACATCAGGAAATGTTGCAGAAAAGTCGGCACAGCCCCCCCGCTCTCCCTTCAACTCTGTCCAGAACATTTCTTGTGCTTTCAGCCAAAACGACGTGCCACAACATTTCCGCTCTTGTGACATGTAGACCAGCGGGTACATGTCCGCTACATCTCCGAGGTAAAAGGCCGATACGCATGTCTGAATGCAGCGTTATAAAGGACAGAGTTCACAATATTACCACTTTCCAGTGGAAGTCTGAAAGGAGCATAACACTGAATTCCAGTTCAGCCTTTGCATGAGTCTGCGTTTGTGAAGGAGTGACTGTAGCATCATGCTACCTGATAGGCTATAGCGGAAAACTGCGCTTCTATATTGAACTTTTATTGACCCTCTTTTTTTTATATTGAAAAAACCTCTATTGATCGATATATATTGATATTGAATTATCGTCCAGCCCTAATATATATATATATATATATATATATATATATATATATATATATATATATATATATATATATATATATATAAATATAAATATATTATGAATATTTATAACTTAAATAAATAAAGTAGAATAAAACCAGCTAATTGTGAGTTAAATAAATATTTATCAGAAATTAATAAAAAAAATAAAATACAAAATTAATCATAAAGTGAACCAGTAAATATTTCTTAGAAAAAAATTAAATCAATATTTAAATGTAAATTAAATCAATATCTAAGAAAATTATATCGGAAATAATTACAGAATCTTCGCGTTGATCCGAAGATTTAACGGTAAATAAAACAAGGACGTTCCATCTCGTCCTCGTCGGGTCTTACATCTTTTTAATGAACAAAGTTGTTGTTTAGGGCAGAAAAGCTCCTTCTGAGGGAGGCCACCAGCTGATCCGGGTACAGATCCAAACTCTACACTGCCTGCTTACAGCTGAAAGAAAAGTTTCCTCACCTGCAGCCGCCTCTCCTCCTCCTCCCTCTTCTTCCTCTCCTCCTCCTCCTGCTTCCTCTTCAGCTCCATCTCTGCTTTCCTGAGGACAACAAAGACAAAAAGATGAGTGTGAGAGAAAGACGGAAAGATGGAGGGTTTGTAGAGAAAAAGAGAAGAAGAAGGTCATCTGCTTCTTCAATCCATAAAACTGGGAATACATTAAAATATTAACTCATATTAAACCTTTTAACCTTTAAATTCTGTCTGAGTTTCAGGATTTGCTCCTCTAGACGGAACCATGTGATCCAGAGATGGTTTCTGGGTAAAAACTAGCCAGAGGTGGAGTTATCTTCCCAGCATAACCATGCAGGTCTATTAATCACAGATCTGAGGCTGAAAGCCTCCAGCATCATTAGAGAAACAACTATTAAACATATATATGTGTATATCTATTAAATATCAGACAGACATAATTGTTTTTATTATTTCTAGCTTATTATGCTTTTTTTTTTTTTACTGGTCCCAGACGCTGGAGACCAGACCGTTCTGAATGTGGAGCCTGGACTAAAATGTATGACAGAATATGCGCTGTCTGTACAAATAAAGTTAAATTGAATTGAATATCAGAGTCACATAAAGAAAACATTTACCGCAGACTTGGAGAGTAAAATCATAAAAATACAATTAAAAAAAACCTCAAAATTACAGAATAAAGTCATAAATTTATGAGAATATGGTCAAAATATTACAACAAAAACTCATTTTACAAAAATAAAGCCGTAAGTTATCGAGAATTAAGTCACAATATTACAGAATAAAAGTCATTATTTTACAAGACATTGTAAATAGGGCTGTGCGATATACTGATATGATATCGCGATATGATATTTACACGAGAGAGATATGATATTTACACACATCGTTATCTTGCGGTATAAGTTGTGCAGATTTTTTTGCTTTATTTTTTTGTAATGATCGGGTCATTATGAAAAAATGAAGCAAAAAAAATTTGCACCTGGACTGACTGCAAAAGGGTCGCCCGATTATTTAATAAGGGTGGGAGAAAATATCGATACACTAAAATTATGTAATATTTTCATATGCCGATACCATGTGGTATCGATCTATTTTACGAGTGAAAACTCATGATATATCGTTTTGTCACAAAATCTCATGAGATTTCACGAAATACCGCAAGGTTTGTAACAGAACGATGAAATCCCGCGAGATTTTGTGAAATCTCGAGATTTCGTGACAAAAGGATGATATCTAACTAAATTTCTTTAGTAAAATAGATCAATACTGCGTATTTAAATATAGATATGGTATTGGCATATGAAAATGTCGCAATATTTCAGTGTATCAATATTTTTCCCACCCATATTATCTAAACTGTCTGGAAGACAATCCTCCCCAAGACTTTTACAAAGAAATCATAAAAACCAGCAACTATCTTTAAATACTTCGATTTAACAAACATCTCTAAGCAGTTTTGTCAGTTTATCACTGCAGTGGAGTGATACCTTTACGCTAAACATGTTTCAACAGTAAAAAACAGCTGTTTGATATGAAATTAAACTTTCAGACAAATTAGGGTAAAAAAAAATACCAGTATATATCGTATATCGTCATCTAAAATATATATATCATGATATGATATTTGGTCCATATCACCCAGCCCTAATCGTAAATTTACTAGAATAAAGTCAAATTTAAGAGAATAAAGTCATATTACAATAAGTCATTTTATGAAAATAAAATCACAATATTACAAGAATAAAAGTCATGTTATGAAAAGTAATTAATTTACTAGAATAAAGTAATACAATTAGAAGAATAAAGTCATATTACAATAAAAAATCATTTACAAAAATTAAGTCGGAATATTACAAGGATAAAAGTCGTTATTTTACAGCAAGAATAGTCTTAAATTTAACAGGATAGTCATAAATAAAGTCAGAAATTTACGAGAATAAAAACATAATGATTCGATAAAGTCCTAAAACAAAAGTAAAGATGTACATTCATGAGAATAAAGTAATTTTATGAGAATAAAGTAGTAATTGTATGAGTGAGTAGACAATGGAAACAGGTGAGTGCAACACAGCGAAGTTAATGTCCTGCACGTTTAAACATCTGGAGTCAAACAGATTTTAGGTGTGAGTTAAAGAAGGAGCAGAAAACCGGTCTGAACTGGTCGCTGATGCACCCACGGATAACCCTGCAGTTGACCGGTTCCAGACAGTTTTTTATCTACTTTCCTTTTCTGAATTCAAAATGTCTAAATCTGATTCCCTTAAAATCACGACTTCACTCCAAAAGCCTGTCAAATCTTTTTTTTTCTTAATGTGGCCGTAATACTCTGTTGTTAAGATGTGATGGAGCCCTGATCTGAACAGAGCTCCTCCATCTTAGACGCTATTGATCCTCCAGACAGAAAACAGACAGAAGACACAGTCTGAAGGATTATTTCTGCTTTTCCAACCTGGAGAATTTGATAAATAAATAACTGTAATATGGAGATAATTATCATAAGGATAATTTAATCATTCAGTTTGATGGGACAGTCAGACTGGACTTTGCAGTGAATTGGGACTATAAATAAAGCTGCAGCGCCATAGCAAGATGCTAAAAACAAACGGAGCATGGCCCTCTGCAGGCTTGCAGTCTGATATCAGAAATCTCCAACGCTCCCCGTGAGTAATGTGAGGATTACAGACGCATGATGAAAGCCTGTAAAACAGGTTTTTATGATGAGATGTGAGCGGTGAGAGCGCCACCGCTGCCACGTTCTCACGACCGCTGGTGTCTGACCTTCACTGGAGTCCTGGGAGTTCAGAGCTCGCCCACAGAGGAGCAGAAAGCCAAACTGAGCCATAAAACTCTGCTGTCACCTGTAATGTCTGGTATTAGCGTGCAGTGTTTGTGAAGAACTCCATGGCTCCCATCAGCGCTAAAAACGCTCTGCTGGACTCAGACAGGCAGACATAAAACCCGAGACCAATCGCACACGAAGTCAAACTCTATTCACATGTGACATTCAGGGAAGAAAGGTAAAGACCAAAACACAAGTTTAACTCTGTGAAAAGAAGTCATGTGTTTGGAGATAGTGATGGGAATACCGATACCCTGGAGCCATTACTTCCATACCAGCCAGACAAAAGATTGGATTCGATACTTTGCATATCGAGATACCATTGTACAGATACAAAACATCCAGGTGGTTTCCACTTCTGAGAATTTTAGGCTGAAATGATGTGAGGGCAGCCAGATTCTAGCTTCTGCATCACATGATGGTGGTAGCCTATCAGATTCTAGCTTCTGTATCACATGATGGTGGTAGCCTATCAGATTCTAGCTTCTGTGTCACATGATGGTGGTAGCCTATCAGATTCTAGCTTCTGTATCACATGATGGTGGTAGCCTATCAGATTCTAGCTTCTATATCACATGATGGTGGTAGCCTATCAGATTCTAGCCTCTGTGTCACATGATGGTGGTAGCCTATCAGATTCTAGCCTCTGTGTCACATGATGGTGGTAGCCTATCAGATTCTAGCTTCTGTATCACATGATGGTGGTAGCCTATCAGATTCTAGCTTCTGTATCACATGATGGTGGTAGCCTATCAGATTCTAGCTTCTGTATCACATGATGGTGGTAGCCTATCAGGTATTAGCTTCTGTATCACATGATGGTGGTAGCCTATCAGATTCTAGCTTCTGTGTCACATGATGGTGGTAGCCTATCAGATTCTAGCTTCTGCATCACATGATGGTGGTAGCCTATCAGATTCTAGCTTCTGTATCACATGATGGTGGTAGCCTATCAGATTCTAGCTTCTGTATCACATGATGGTGGTAGCCTATCAGATTCTAGCTTCTGCATCACATGATGGTGGTAGCCTATCAGATTCTAGCTTCTGTATCACATGATGGTGGTAGCCTATCAGATTCTAGCTTCTGTATCACATGATGGTGGTAGCCTATCAGATTCTAGCTTCTGTGTCACATGATGGTGGTAGCCTATCAGATTCTAGCTTCTGTATCACATGATGGTGGTAGCCTATCAGATTCTAGCCTCTGTGTCACATGATGGTGGTAGCCTATCAGATTCTAGCCTCTGTATCACATGATGGTGGTAGCCTATCAGATTCTAGCCTCTGTGTCACATGATGGTGGTAGCCTATCAGATTCTAGCCTCTGTGTCACATGATGGTGGTAGCCTATCAGATTCTAGCTTCTGTATCACATGATGGTGGTAGCCTATCAGATTCTAGCTTCTATGTCACATGATGGTGGTAGCCTATCAGATTCTAGCTTCTGTATCACATGATGGTGGTAGCCTATCAGATTCTAGCTTCTGTATCACATGATGGTGGTAGCCTATCAGATTCTAGCTTCTGTATCACATGATGGTGGTAGCCTATCAGATTCTAGCTTCTGTATCACATGATGGTGGTAGCCTATCAGATTCTAGCTTCTGTATCACATGATGGTGGTAGCCTATCAGATTCTAGCTTCTGTATCACATGATGGTGGTAGCCTATCAGATTCTAGCTTCTGTATCACATGATGGTGGTAGCCTATCAGATTCTAGCTTCTGTATCACATGATGGTGGTAGCCTATCAGATTCTAGCTTCTGTATCACATGATGGTGGTAGCCTATCAGGTATTAGCTTCTGTATCACATGATGGTGGTAGCCTATCAGATTCTAGCTTCTGTGTCACATGATGGTGGTAGCCTATCAGATTCTAGCTTCTGTGTCACATGATGGTGGTAGCCTATCAGATTCTAGCTTCTGTATCACATGATGGTGGTAGCCTATCAGATTCTAGCTTCTGTATCACATGATGGTGGTAGCCTATCAGGTATTAGCTTCTGTATCACATGATGGTGGTAGCCTATCAGATTCTAGCCTCTGTGTCACATGATGGTGGTAGCCTATCAGGTATTAGCTTCTGTATCACATGATGGTGGTAGCCTATCAGATTCTAGCTTCTGTGTCACATGATGGTGGTAGCCTATCAGATTCTAGCTTCTGTGTCACATGATGGTGGTAGCCTATCAGATTCTAGCTTCTGTGTCACATGATGGTGGTAGCCTATCAGATTCTAGCTTCTGCATCACATGATGGTGGTAGCCTATCAGATTCTAGCTTCTGTATCACATGATGGTGGTAGCCTATCAGATTCTAGCTTCTGTATCACATGATGGTGGTAGCCTATCAGATTCTAGCTTCTGTGTCACATGATGGTGGTAGCCTATCAGATTCTAGCTTCTGCATCACATGATGGTGGTAGCCTATCAGATTCTAGCTTCTGTATCACATGATGGTGGTAGCCTATCAGATTCTAGCTTCTGTATCACATGATGGTGGTAGCCTATCAGATTCTAGCTTCTGTGTCACATGATGGTGGTAGCCTATCAGGTATTAGCTTCTGTATCACATGATGGTGATATCAGATGTCATGATAATGCTGCTACTGTTAGTGATGATGATGATGATGTTTTGGTACCTTTCAGGTTATTCCGCATTATATTTAGGTAAATTTATAATATTACAGCTACATTTTACATTTGAACATTTTCCACTGAGTAAATGTAAATAATCTCAACCTGTACGTGAGTTATTTGATAATCTGAAGAAGTTTTTAATCTTATTTTTGCTTAATTTAATCATCAAAATAATTTATTATTGCGTGAGAAGTATCTCTTTCTAGTACTTCTGCCCTTGCATCTCAGATATTAATGGAAATTAATGGCAATAATGTGGTTTTCTTTTAAGGGACAAAAAGTATCAGTTTTGATATTGATGAAAAAGTATCATAAACTACTGGTATTGTATGAACAGGAAAGAGTTTTGGTATCATTCATCCCTACTTGGTGATATTGGGCTCAGAGTTCTCTGAAAGAAACTGTGTGTGTGCATGTTTAACGATCAACGATGAACCAGAGTGATTACTGGCAGCAATCAGGAGTTTTCCTTCTTTCATCCGGGTTTCTGTCGGAACCTCGGCTCGTATTCTCCTACAACCATCATCACAACAGCAACCTCCTCCTACTTACAGCCGCCTCTCCTCCTCCTCCTGCTTGCGGCGCTGCTCTTCCTCCTCCCTCCTCTTCCGCTCCTTCTCCATCTCCTCCTGGATGCGCCGCAGCCGCTCGCGCTCCTCCTCCTCCTTCTTCTTGTTCTGCATGGCGGTGAGCAGCTGCTCCGACCGGGTCACCAGGGCCTGGTACTCGTGGTCAATGTCCAGCCGGGTCATGGTGGTCACCTGTGACACAATCACGTCCCTGTGATCAGACGATCATCATCTGTCTGCAGCACAACGGTTCATGACATTTTACCCGTTTTCCTTCCCTCTGCAGATCATAACACTAACTTTATCTCATATGTTCCACCATGAGCAGAGCAGACAGCACGAGTTACCCCCCAACAACACATCATCATCTGCATACGTGATTCACCAACCGTACGGCCAGTTTCAGCTGCCTTCAGCCTGGAGAGATCATCAATACGACAGCATTTCCTGACTTCAGATGAGGCAGAAACAGATTTACGTCATTTCATTAACAGACTGACTGAAGACGGTCCATCCAGGAAGCTGGAATTACTGCAATATACCTGGTTATTAAGGATCAACCGATAGAATTGGCCGGCTGATATTTTAGGCCGATACTTGCATTTGGTACTGGTATCAGCATCGGCCGATACATTGGGTGTGTCGGCCAATCAAAATCAATGAATCATTCAAAATCAATGTCATGATTTTCATAGAATTTTTATTATTTTTGTCAATTTTTATTTATTTCACTGGCAGCTGATTTTTTTTCCTTCTTTAACTGGATGATACGAATAGTTTTGAGGACGACTGTAAATATCATTACAAGTTTAATGTTTATATCTAATAATAGTGTTTTGTTTCCTTTTTTCATCTTTACGGGTTTTATAAATTAGTTTTCATTCTGTCCTTAAAGGGACAGAATCTCTCTCTGTCAATATTCCTCCAAACTGCTCGTCCAATGTAATCCAAGTGTCCTGAGTGGGTAGCGTCCAGAATTTACTGGAAACCATCATTTAGTAGATTTTTAGACCCTAAACAGTAGAACATCTTACTTTCACGAAGCGCACATTAGGGATGGGCGATATGGACTAAAAAATGTATCACGATAATTTCTCTTATTTATCACGGTAACGATAAGCGACGATAAAAACTATCAACTAGAGCTGTGTTAAACGATTATTTTTTAAACGATTAATCTATCGATTATTTTTTCGATGCATCGATTAATCTAACGATTCACTTTTTTAGCTCGATTCGACTCGATTCGATTCTCGATTATCTCCTCATAAATTGACAGACAGCAATTTATATATGCTGATATAGATATCTAAAATGTAAAACAGAGCATGAATAAAAAGGCAGTGGGAGCAGCAGCCTGTCATGGAGTTTTTCATGAACCAACAGAATGTAAAATTTATGTTGAAAACACAGCGGACTGAAAAACAGGCTTTTAATTCTTTCATTTACATGAAAATAATAATAAAAAAGTCATTGTTGAAATAATATGATCATGTAAACTTGGAGGATTTAAGCTAAGACAGATATTATTTTCCAACTAAAGATAATGGAGATAAGTAAACATTCAGAGTTGAACATCTATATTGAACATGGGTCTAGCTTCCAGAAAAAGTGCATCTTCATCTTTACTCTGTTAATGCTTAATACGGGTGCCAATCACTTGGAAATGAAATTAAAAATGCTTTATTTATGCCAGAAGTGACGACACAATACTATGACCAACAGATGAAACACTAACATGAGGTTGAGAACGTGACTTTAATTATATTCAGTCAGAGACGAGACAGCTCCCGACATCAGCTGCAGTTCCACCCACGGCCAGCAGATGGAGCTTGTGCTTCATGCTGACCGTCTCAAACAGGCCTGACGTGTCTGAAGACATGGCGTCCATCTCACGGAAGTTGTCTCATGTCTCATGAGGCTTCGGATTCGCCATCCCTAATATATAGTTATACCTTCGATAAAGGAGTGTGGGCCTTCACTGCCTTACACTTTGGAAACTTGGAAGAGCCACTCGCGGAGATCGCGCCGCCATCTTTGTTTTAGTCTGAAGTCGCATGGCGCCGCCATCTTTGTTTTGGTCTGACGACGCATCGGTACGCATATTTTGCGTCAACGTATTTTTTGCGTCGACGTAATCGGTTACGTCGACGAATCGTCCCAGCCCTACTATCAACAAAATATTTTGTATTATAAATCTGTCACTAAATTCTGTCTTGAAAGCCCTACAAAATACTTAAAGCGACTAAAACTATATCAATTAAGTTCAAATAGTGCACCTGTGTTGCAAACTGGTGTGATGCAAAGCAAACAAGTCTGAAATATGAAAGACCAAATACCACATTTATTCAAACGATGCAAACAGCAAAACTAACTTGGCTTATTAAAACATCCAAAGTAGTGCAACTGCAAACACAACCTGATAAGTTGTCATCTCACGATAAAAACGATAAATTCAAATTGTTATTGTGGGGAATTTCTTTGACGATATATCGCACACGATAAAATATCGCCCATCCCTAGCGCACATATGCACGTTCACAAAACTACGGAAGCCACAGCAGACAAGATCGTACGTTCTCTTTTTCTTTCTTTCTCTGTTTTAAATCAATATCAACCCCCCTTTGGCCCTCTTGTGTTTCTTCCGGTTTGTCTGCAGCTCTGTCGCTGTAAGCACAATGTAAACAGCGAATTTCTCGGAAGTAAGATGTTCTACTGTTTAGACTCTAAAAATCTACTAAATGATGTAGTTTCCAGTAAATTCTGGACGCTACCCACTCAGGACACGTGGATTACATTGGACGAGCAGTATGGAGGAAAATTGACAAGTTTTTGTGGACTTTTATGGACCTTTTTGGCTCGGACCCCGGTGAACTCCATTATATGAAAGTTGGGGGGAACGAGAAGCCTTCCTGATCGCCGGCTGCATTTGAGATATTAAAGTACTCTAGAGTCTCTCACCATGAGGGAAAGTGGGAAATAAAGTTACAGCATTCTGTGGGTGGACTAGTCCTTCAATTATATTAATTTTGGGGCCAAATGCAGTATCTGCCCCATATATTGGCTCCAAATATTGGCAGGTTGCATCGGCCTTCAGCTGAGGCTGATGAGAAAATATCAGTATCTGCCTTAAAAAAAATCTGTATCAGTCGATCCCTGCTAGTGAAAGATTTGCTCAGTAAAGCAGCGTTACATGTTCGGTGTTGTTTTCTTTCTTTGTTTACCTTCTTTGATTCTCTTTGTTACAAACGAAGGCATTAATCAAACATTTCCCAACATCCATTGCTTCCTGCCAGCAACTCAAGCCTCTGGCTGCTTTCTGAACTTGTGGGAGCTGCTTCGGTTTATAACGTCCACGTCAGCTTGACATGCTGGAGGTTCGCACGGTTCACCGCTGCAGTATGTTCATCTGACAGAGACGAGCAGTGCGGAGGTGTAAACCTGAGGAGCCCAACACGCTGTCATCTCACAGCTCATTAATATTCATAAGCATCTGCTGTCACGGCAACCTTTCTCCTCCGACCGTCAGTTACTCGATGACCAAGTGTGATGCGATGGCAGCTGCTGGTTCAGGGCAGCGTTCGTCCCCGTAAACCAGCGTTTACCGTCAGATTCAGGACTCATCGGCTGCTCTGCAGGGAGCCGTGCAGACCTCCTCTCCATCACGAGCTCCAGGAACACACTTTCCTCATTCATGAATGATTTCTCACACACACACATACATGCTGGTGAAATGTCTCTTTTAGACATGGTTGTCTGCATTTTTGTCCCCGTTACCAGGGCAATACTTCTCCCACTTGCATCTGTTCCCTGGGGACGGCAGTGGCTCAGGTGGTAGAGCAGGTCGACCGTAGATCGAATGATCGACGGTCTGAATCCTGATCCCTCAGCCATCTGTTGTTGTGTCCTTGGGCAAGACACTTAAAGGAATAGTTCACCCTCAGAATGATTAAACTTTATTTTCCACTTACCCTCATGGTGAGCAAAATTCTGGACCACTTTTTTAATATGTCAAATGCAGCCGGACATCAGGGCGACTTCTCGTTTCCCCCCAATGGAGTTCACCGGGGTCCGAGCCAAAAAGGTCCATAAAAGTCCACAAAAACTTGTCAATATTCCTCCATACTGCTTGTCCCATGTAGTCCAAGTGTCCTGAGTGGGTAGCGTCCAGAGTTTACTTGAAACTACGCCATTTAGTATATTTTAGAGTCTAAACAACACTACATCGCATGCCTAGCAAGCACGCTGATGCACGTTCACGAAACTACGGAAGCCACGGCAGACGAGATCGCGCGTTTTCTTTTTCTTTCTTTCTTTCTTTAAGATCAATATCCAACCCCTCCTGTGTTTGTCCCGGTTTTTCTAGAGCTCTCACACTCTCGCCACAATGTAAACCGTGAATTTCTTCTTCTACGCTTGCATTATCGGCAGAGTAGGCTCTGAACGCCGAGGCTTCCGTAGTTTCGTGACCGCACATGTGCGCGCTTCATGGATGTAAACAATACTCCCTTTTAGGCTCTAAAAATATAGTAAATGCCGTAGTTTCGTGTAAATTCTGGACGCTACCCACTCAGGACACTTGGACTACATGGGACGAGCAGTATGGAGGAATATTGACAATTTTTTGTGGGCTTTTATGGACCTTTTTGGCTCGGACCCTGGCGAACTCCTTTGGGGGGAAACGAGAAGTCGTCCTGATCTCCAGCCGCATTTGACATATTAAAAAAGTGGTCCAGAGTCTTGCTCACCATCAGGGTAAGTGGAAAATAAAGTTAAATCATTCTAAAGATGAACTATTCCTTTAACCCTCCTTGCCTCCAGGGAGGGCCTCACTGGTGTACGAATGTGTGTGAACGTTCCAGTGGTGGTGGGAGGGGCCGTGGGGTTGAAATGGCTGCCACGCTTCCGTCAGACCACAAAGAGCCTGATTCCACCACCTGTCCGTCAAACATCACCAGTCTGATGTTGCTCTGTCCATCATGTCCTCAGAGTCGGTCGTTTCAAACTAAACAAAGATGCTGTAACCTTCCACCCACCTTAATTTTGACCATCAGGGCGTCGATGGTGGCCTCCAGCTCCTGCACCTGCCGGCTCATCTCCTGCTTGCCCTCTTTCAGTCCACCCACCACCTCATTGAAGCGACCCATCCTCTTCTTCAGGTTACGCACTTTCACCAAGCCATCGATACTAAAACACAAACATCAAACTTGCTGTGAGGAGATGAAGGTATTAACCGTCTGGCAGCAACGCGGCAGCGACCACCTTGCTGACCCCGGCTTTCACACCCGGTCCGTGACGTGAGCGCAGCGGCGCGCGCCCATGTAATCAATGGTTTGAAACATAGTGCTCACGCCGCGGCGCGTGAGCGGTCCGTCGTCACTCCGGCATGTCGCGCCAGCTCTATTTTTGACGCTCCACGCACCGACACCGCGTCAATAGGGGATTATCACGCTTACCGGAAGTTCCCGGATTTTGACACTTCCTCTTCCGGGCCATGTTAACGACAGCCGTTCCTGCTCTGTTATACTGTTTAAATCGGATAAACTCCAAACATACTTAAGTTTTCATTCTAGACTGAAGTGATACTGGATCAAAAGCTGGATCAAAGCGATCGATTCACCGCGGTGAAGGGCCGAACTTTATAATAAAACACACGTTTGTTTGTCGCCGGTGGGGCACAACACCGGCACTTCAAAGTTTAACAGAGTAGTAGCTGACGGACTACTGTTAGCAGGTTAGCATTAGCCAGCTAGATAACGTGCCTAACTTTGTGCGGCTGAAAACACACAAGCATCTGAAAGCGTCTCCTTTCTTGGCAGTCCCCAGTTGTTTCACTGGAAACGGGGGGGTACAGACCCGATTTTCAGATGTTTGTGTGTTTTAAGACGCACAATGTTAAGCACGTCAGTAAACGCTAGCTGGCTAGTGCTAGCATGCCGGTGTTGTACCCCACCGGCTGCAAACAAACATGCTCCATTGTTTTATTATAAAGTTCGGCCCTTCACTCTGGAGAATCGCTTTGATCCACTTCCTCCTTAGTATCACTTCAGTCTGGAATCCGTGAAAATTTCAGTAGGGTTGGCGTTTATTCACGTTATCTACGAAGTAAAGCAGGGACATTGAACTGGGCCGGAAGTGGGCCGTCTAACTGTTTAAAACCGGAAGTTCGGAACACGGAAGCGTGATAATCCCCTATACCAGTAGTTCAGATCGAACCAGACAGGAAGTCAGACACAGGTTCAGACAGGAAGTCAGACACAGGTTCAGCGTAAAATATCCGGTAACTTCCTAAACAAAAGCCACCGTGCAGCTTTTAAACTGCTGAACTACCTGAACATGACATCACCTCCGTGTCCACAAGGTTACAGTGAAATCAGAAACCATGACGCATGAACATGTGGACAAAATGAACCATTTGGATGAGAATCACAGGTGATCTAGCAGCCCTCTCGTGATTCCGTGATGTCACTGATGCGCGGCCGCACAGTGAACGGTGTAAATGCTCGCGCCGAGGAAGTCGCAGCAAAGCCGCTGCGCTCACGTCACGGACCAGGTGTAAAGCCGGGGTAACCCGGCAGCGACCCGGCAGCGACGCAAAAGCGACGTGAGAACGACCCGGCAGCGACGCGGCGACCAAGCGGCGACGCAAAAGCGACAAGAGAGCGACCCGGCAGCGACGCGGCGACCACCTTGCTGTGAGGAGGTGAACTCAGTTCTCCTGGACCTGTCCCTGCTCCTCCAGACCTCCATCATCCTAGCAGCAGGTTTCCAGATCTGACTAAAACGCCCACAGAGGACAAACAACGCTCCTCTTCACCTGCTCTCACCTGCACGCCGATCCCAGCTGTTTATGATCAAACTATCACAGCTAATTAGTAGAGCGGCATGTGTCGCCCGGCAACCGTCTCCAAGGTGAAATGTGTGAGTGTGTGAGGGTGTGTCAGGCAGAACACCGCTGAGCTGAGAAAAAGACATGATGAAGAAGAGGAGGAGGAGGGAGATAAGGGTGAAGTGGTGACTGTGATGAGGAAGAGGAGGAGGGAGATGAGGGTGAAGTGGTGACTGTGATGAGGAAGAGGGAGGAGTGGAGATGAGGGTGAAGTGGTGACTGTGATGAGGAAGAGGAGGAGGGAGATGAGGGTGAAGTGGTGACTGTGATGAGGAAGAGGAGGAGGAAGATGAGGGTGAAGTGGTGACTGTGATGAGGAAGAGGAGGAGGGAGATGAGGGTGAAGTGGTGACTGTGATGAGGAAGAGGAGGAAGATGATGAGGGTGAAGTGGTGACTGTGATGAGGAAGAGGAGGAGGAGGGAGATAAGGGTGAAGTGGTGACTGTGATGAGGAAGAGGAGGAAGAGGAGGAGGAAGATGAGGGTGAAGTGGTGACTGTGATGAGGAAGAGGAGGAGGAGGAAGATGAGAGTGAAGTGGTGACTGTGATGAGGAAGAGGAGGAGGGAGATGAGGGTGAAGTGGTGACTGTGATGAGGAAGAGGAGGAGGAAGATGAGGCTGAAGTGGTGACTGTGATGAGGAAGAGGAGGAGGAAGATGAGGGTGAAGTGGTGACTGTGATGAGGAAGAGGAGGAGGAAGATGAGGGTAAAGTGGTGACTGTGATGAGGAAGAGGAGGAGGAAGATGAGGCTGAAGTGGTGACTGTGATGAGGAAGAGGAGGAGGAAGATGAGGCTGAAGTGGTGACTGTGATGAGGAAGAGGAGGAGGAAGATGAGGCTGAAGTGGTGACTGTGATGAGGAAGAGGAGGAGGAAGATGAGGGTGAAGTGGTGACTGTGATGAGGAAGAGGGAGGAGGAGGAGGAGGGGTGAGTGGTGCTGTGATGAGGAAGAGGAGGAGGAAGAGGGAGGGGGATGAGGAAGAGGAGGAGGGATGAGGGTGAAGTGGTGACTGTGATGAGGAAGAGGAGGAGGAAGATGAGGCTGAAGTGGTGACTGTGATGAGGAAGAGGAGGAGGAAGATGAGGGGTGAGGAGAGGGGAGGAAGAGGGTGAAGTGGTGACTGTGATGAGGAAGAGGAGGAGGAAGATGAGGCTGAAGTGGTGACTGTGATGAGGAAGAGGAGGAGGAGGAGGAGGAAGATGAAGGTGAAGTGGTGACTGTGATGAGGAAGAGGAGGAGGAAGATGAAGGTGAAGTGGTGACTGTGATGAGGAAGAGGAGGAGGAAGATGAAGGTGAGGTGGTGACTGTGATGAGGAAGAGGAAGAGGAGGAGGAGGAAGATGGGGGCGGGGCACCCACCGGGGTTTGTGCTTCCTCTTGCAGAGCCACATCCGGACCGTCTTCTGCATCATGATGCAGGCGCTGGTCCGGTACAGGATCTTGTTCTTCACTGAGGGACAGAGACAGGAACCGGTCTTAGAAAGGACAGCAGACTGGGGACGGGTAATCCTGGTCTACCAGAGTCCAGCTGGACTATAATGGGACAGACTGGTGTGAAGTCCAGAATCCAGACCCAGCTGCCTTCTGGACTCTCCTCCGTCTCTCTGACAGAAATGATGTCTCAGACAAGTTGAAGTGGGAGGATGAAAGTGAGGAGGAGGAGGGGGAAGATGGACTGGTTTAATCTAGTTCTGACGTCTGCATGTGGAGGACAGAACCAGGATGATGATTGAGGAAGACGCTGCTAGTCTTCATCCAGCTGTTTCCAGCTGCAGCATCAGGATCCTCAAGCAGACCCAAAGTTCTGATTCCAGCAACGTCATCAATCTGGAAAAACAGGAGGACTGATGAGGACAGACGGGAGCAGCTCAGCCAGACCAGGACCTCCAGGGTCCTCCAGGGACCTCCAGGGACCTCCAGAAACTTCCAGGAAGCTCCAGGAAACTCCAATGACCTCCAGGACCTCCAAGTCCTCCAGGGTCCTCCAGGAACCTCCAGGACCTCCAGAAACTTCCAGGAAGCTCCAGGAAACTCCAATGACCTCCAGGACCTCCAAGTCCTCCAGGGTCCTCCAGGACCCCAGGACCTCCGAACTTCCAGGAAGCCCAGGAAACTCCAATGACCTCCAGGACCTCCAAGTCCTCCAGGGTCCTCCAGGACCCTCCAGGACCCTTCAGGAACCTCCAGGGTACCCAGAACCTCCAGGAACCTCAGGGTCCTCCAGGAACCTCCAGGGACCTCCAGAAACTCCAGGAAGCTCCAATGACCTCCAGGAACCTCCCAAAACCTCCAGGGTCCTCCAGGAACCTCAAAGTCCTCCAGGAAACTCCAATGACCTCCAGGAACCTCCCAAAACTTCCAGGGTCCTCCAGGAACCTCCAGGACCTCCAGGAATCTCCAGGAATCTCCAGGAACCTCCAGGGTCCTCCAGGACCTCCAGGACCCTTCAGGAACCTCCAGGGTACTCCAGAACCTCCAGGAACCTTCAGGGTCCTCCAGGAACCTGCCTTCTGGACTCTCCTCCGTCTCTCTGACAGAAATGATGTCTCAGCAAGTTGAAGGGGAGGAGGAAAGTGAGGAGGAGGAGGGGGAAGATGGACTGGTTTAATCTAGTTCTGACGTCTGCATGTGGAGGACAGAACCAGGATGATGATTGAGGAAGACGCTGCTAGTCTTCATCCAGCTGTTTCCAGCTGCAGCATCAGGATCCTCAAGCAGACCCAAAGTTCTGATTCCAGCAACGTCATCAATCTGGAAAAACAGGAGGACTGATGAGGACAGACGGGGGGCAGCTCAGCCAGACCAGGACCTCCAGGGTCCTCCAGGAACCTCCAGGGACCTCCAGAAACTTCCAGGAAGCTCCAGGAAACTCCAATGACCTCCAGGACCTCCAAGTCCTCCAGGGTCCTCCAGGAACCTCCAGGACCTCCAGAAACTTCCAGGAAGCTCCAGGAAACTCCAATGACCTCCAGGACCTCCAAGTCCTCCAGGGTCCTCCAGGAACCTCCAGGACCTCCAGAAACTTCCAGGAAGCTCCAGGAAACTCCAATGACCTCCAGGACCTCCAAGTCCTCCAGGGTCCTCCAGGACCTCCAGGACCCTTCAGGAACCTCCAGGGTACTCCAGAACCTCCAGGAACCTTCAGGGTCCTCCAGGAACCTCCAGGGTCCTCCAGGAACCTCCAGGGACCTCCAGAAACTTCCAGGAAGCTCCAATGACCTCCAGGAACCTCCCAAAACCTCCAGGGTCCTCCAGGAACCTCAAAGTCCTCCAGGAAACTCCAATGACCTCCAGGAACCTCCCAAAACCTCCAGGGTCCTCCAGGAACCTCCAGGACCTCCAGGAATCTCCAGGAATCTCCAGGAACCTCCAGGGTCCTCCAGGACCTCCAGGACCCTTCAGGAACCTCCAGGGTACTCCAGAACCTCCAGGAACCTTCAGGGTCCTCCAGGAACCTCCAGGGTCCTCCAGGACCTCCAGGACCCTTCAGGAACCTCCAGGGTCCTCCAGGACCCCCAGAACCTCCTCCAGTCACCTCCAGCTGCCTCATGCAGACGTCTGCAGATCCATCCATTCCTCTCCGGGCTAGAACACGAACTCTGCGTCCAGCTTAAAATACGTCTCAGTTCTTTTTGTGAAACTTTAAACCAGGGTGTCCAGTTCCGGTCCTCGAGGGCCACGATCCTGCAGGTTTTCCACGTTTCCCTGCTCCACCACACCTGACTCATTAAGGAGTCATTGTGCAGAACTTCATCGGCTGTTAGATTCATTTAACTGTGTCAGGTGTGTTGAAGCAGGAAGGGAAAGAAGACCTGCAGGACAGCGGCCCTCGAGGACCGACTGGGCCCCCCTGCTTTAAAGTATTCTAACGTGTAGTTGGAGAATGTGTATGTGCAGGTTCGTGCAGTTTATTTCCATCATGTGCAGGTTGAAGTTCCACCTCATCACCGTGGAAACGGAAGCTGGTTATCTATGCCTTCCTTCCCCGTTACTCAGACCACCTGTGAAGGATTTACAGGAACTCTGGGACACTGCTTACGCTTGATGACGGACAGCGCGCACCACTGGACCTTCTTCCAGCGACTGTGGATGAGCCACTTGGTCACCTTCTTCACCAGCTCGGCCAGGTGGTCCGGGTCAGACTTCATGATCTGGTCAAACTCTGCAAACTGGACACAAAGCAGAGACGCGTCAACATCAGTGATGCTCGTTCATGATTAGAGTTTCACACGTTTCTCTCCGTTAAACGATGGAAACCATCGACTCAAACAGCAGCTGCCTGGTGAAGTCTTCAACTCTCCCTCACGTCCCTACACGGTGCTGCAGCACACAGCCGCCGCCTCCACCTCATCTCATCATTATTTCACCTTGAAAACATCGACTGTAACGGATGCAGTAGCACCAATGACAATCAGGAGATCCTTGAGTGAACGGAAAACACCGGAAACGTCTCCACGGTCACGGAGAGAACAAGGAAAGCTGAACCTCAGATCCACAACCAGCTGCGTGAGGCCAGACGGCTGCGTTGACCTGGAATAATGAACCAGAAGGTCACGGCTCCTCCTGAACCTCCGCTGGAGACCAAACGTCTGCAGAGCACCTGGATGTTGCTGCTTTTAATCGTTTCATTTACTTATTTAGTAATTTTACAAGATTTTAAGGTGATTTTGTTCAAATCTTTTTACACTTTTAATGAAGTCTTTTTCTCCCTTTATATGATTTTATGTACTCTTTAACGCAGCCTGCTGCGCCTTCATGTTTTATGTAAAACACTTATCGTCTCGAACATGAAACAGTAGACATACTGTATTCCTGCTAAATGTGACCCAGATAAAGCACCAGTTTGCATTTTAGGACAATTCTGGAGCTAAAAGTGCAAAAGCTGCTCAATGTAACGAGCTGCACATCTTCTGCAGAGGACAGCATCATTTCTACTGCAGCTCCAAAGCTTCCTGCCTCCCAACACGCAGCTTTAATAAATACAACAAGATGGAAATAAAATAAGCACAGCTAGAACTGTAAGGAGTTATCACAGGGTCCAAGCCCCCCCACGCACCGCCTTCCCCGACCAACGCCACCCCCTTTATTCTACAGACTGAAATTCTTTACCCCTCGAGGACAAACTGGTGATTTTTTTTTCTTCATTTGCTCATAAACCACGCCCATTTTTTTCAATCAGAACCATACTCTAGAAACGTAAACATCCCCAGTTTCGTGCGTATCTGATCAGCCGTTTTCATGATATAAACTACTCAGGGTTGTAGAGCCCCCTACATTTATAAAAAAAATTACACATTTTTTTTACAGTTGTAGCCAATCAAGTTCTTCACTTAGTGTTTAAATATCATGTGATTATCTGTGGTTGTTTTCAAGTTATGGCCATTTAAGTATTTTACTAAATGTTTAAAAAAATGTTTGGACGTGTATAACTTTTTAACAGCAGTTTTGTTTTGCCTGCTTTGTAATATAATGAGCCGAATTTTCAGTCCAATTGGAGCAAAAATGTAGGACGAGTTTATGCGAAAAGGTTCAGCATATTTCGCCCCCTAGCAAAAATTTTCTACAGGTGCAAATGGGCGTGGCCAACGGCAAAAGATGCAGGAGGATCCAAGGAATCTGTGGATATAAACACTTTAACATTCACCAAGCAGTTTACGAGCTAGGAGCCAAAATGTCCAACGTAGGTGATTTACGTGACTTTGAACGTGGCATGGTTGTTGGTCTGAGTATTTCAGAAACTGCTGATCTACTAGGATTTTCACCCACAACCATCTCTAGGGTTTACAGAGAATGGTCCCAAAAAGAGAAAATATCCAGTGAGCAGCAGTTCTGTGGGCACAAATGCCTTGTTGATGCCAGAGGTCAGAGGAGAATGGCCAGACTGGTTCCAGCTGATAGGAAAGGCAACAGGTGTGGGAGAGATTTTCTTGGCCCACTTTGGGCCCCTTCGTACCAACATGACGGTTTAACCACCACAGCCTACCTGAGTATTGTTGCTGACCATGTCCATCCCTTTATGACCACAGTGTAGCATCCTCTGATGCTGCTTCCAGCAGGAGAACGCACCATGTCATAAAGATGACATCATCCAGCAGGAGAACGCACCATGTCATAAAGATGACATCATCCAGCAGGAGAACGCGCCTATGTCATAAAGATGACATCATCCAGCAGGAGAACGCACCATGTCATAAAGATGACATCATCCAGCAGGAGAACGCACCATGTCATAAAGATGACATCATCCAGCAGGAGAACGCACCATGTCATAAAGATGACATCATCCAGCAGGAGAACGCACCATGTCATAAAGATGACATCATCCAGCAGGAGAACGTGCCATGTCATAAAGATGACATCATCCAGCAGGAGAACGTGCCATGTCATAAAGATGACATCATCCAGCAGGAGAACGCGCCATGTCATAAAGATGACATCATCCAGCAGGAGAACGCACCATGTCATAAAGATGACATCATCCAGCGGGAGAACACGCCATGTCATAAAGATGACATCATCCAGCAGGGAGAACGCGCCATGTCATAAAGATGACATCATCCAGCAGGAGAACGCGCCATGTCATAAAGATGACATCATCCAGCAGGAGAACGCACCATGTCATAAAGATGACATCATCCAGCAGGAGAACGCGCCATGTCATAAAGATGACATCATCCAGCAGGAGAACGCACCATGTCATAAAGATGACATCATCCAGCAGGAGAACGCGCCATGTCATAAAGATGACATCATCCAGCAGGAGAACGCACCATGTCATAAAGATGACATCATCCAGCAGGAGAACGCGCCATGTCATAAAGATGACATCATCCAGCAGGAGAACGCGCCATGTCATAAAGATGACATCATCCAGCAGGAGAACGCACCATGTCATAAAGATGACATCATCCAGCAGGAGAACGCGCCATGTCATAAAGATGACATCATCCAGCAGGAGAACGCGCCATGTCATAAAGATGACATCATCCAGCAGGAGAACGCACCCATGTCATAAAGATGACATCATCCAGCAGGAGAACGCGCCATGTCATAAAGATGACATCATCCAGCAGGAGAACGCACCATGTCATAAAGATGACATCATCCAGCAGGAGAACGCGCCATGTCATAAAGATGACATCATCCAGCAGGAGAACGCACCATGTCATAAAGATGACATCATCCAGCAGGAGAACGCACCATGTCATAAAGATGACATCATCCAGCAGGAGCACGCGCCATGTCATAAAGATGACATCATCCAGCAGGAGAACGCACCATGTCATAAAGATGACATCATCCAGCAGGAGAACGCGCCATGTCATAAAGATGACATCATCCAGCAGGAGAACGCGCCATGTCATAAAGATGACATCATCCAGCAGGAGAACGCGCCATGTCATAAAGATGACATCATCCAGCAGGAGAACGCGCCATGTCATAAAGATGACATCATCTCAGACTGGTTTCATGAACATGACGATGAGTTCATTGTACTCAAATGTTCTCCACAGTCACCAGATCTCAATCCAACAGAGCAGCTTTGGGATGTGGTGGAACGGGAGCTTCTCATCATGGATGTGGTGGAACGGGAGGTTCTCATCATGGATGTGGTGGAACGGGAGGTTCTCATCATGGATGCGGGGGGACGGGAGGTTCTCATCATGGATGCGGTGGAACGGGAGGTTCTCATCATGGATGTGGTGGAACGGGAGGTTCTCATCATGGATGCGGGGGGACGGGAGGTTCTCATCATGGATGCGGGGGGACGGGAGGTTCTCATCATGGATGCGGGGGGACGGGAGGTTCTCATCATGGATGCGGGGGGACGGGAGGTTCTCATCGTGGATGTGGTGGAACGGGAGGTTCTCATCATGGATGTGGTGGAACGGGAGGTTCTCATCATGGATGCGGTGGAACGGGAGGTTCTCATCATGGATGCGGTGGAACGGGAGGTTCTCATCATGATGTGGTGGAACGGGAGGTTCTCATCATGGATGCGGTGGAACGGGAGGTTCTCATCATGGATGTGGTGGAACGGGAGGTTCTCATCGTGGATGTGGTGGAACGGGAGGTTCTCATCGTGGATGTGGTGGAACGGGAGGTTCTCATCGTGGATGTGGTGGAACGGGAGGTTCTCATCATGGATGCGGGGGGACGGGGAGGTTCTCATCATAGATGCGGGGGAACGGGAGGTTCTCATCGTGGATGTGGTGGAACGGGAGGTTCTCATCGTGGATGTGGTGGAACAGGAGGTTCTCATCGTGGATGTGGTGGAACGGGAGGTTCTCATCATGGATGCGGGGGACGGGAGGTTCTCATCATAGATGCGGGGGAACGGGAGGTTCTCATCATGGATGTGGTGGAACGGGAGGTTCTCATCGTGGATGTGGTGGAACGGGAGGTTCTCATCATGGATGCGGGGGGACGGGAGGTTCTCATCATGGATGCGGGGGGACGGGAGGTTCTCATCGTGGATGTGGTGGAACAGGAGGTTCTCATCGTGGATGTGGTGGAACAGGAGGTTCTCATCATGGATGCGGGGGGACGGGAGGTTCTCATCATGGATGTGGTGGAACAGGAGGTTCTCATCATGGATGCGGGGGGACGGGAGGTTCTCATCATGGATGCGGGGGGACGGGAGGTTCTCATCGTGGATGCGGGGGAACGGGAGGTTCTCATCGTGGATGTGGGGGGATGGGAGGTTCTCATTGTGGATGTGGGGGGACGGGAGGTTCTCATCATGGATGCGGGGGGACGGGAGGTTCTCATCGTGGATGCGGGGGGACGGGAGGTTCTCATCGTGGATGTGGTGGAACGGGAGGTTCTCATCGTGGATGCGGGGGGACGGGAGGTTCTCATCGTGGATGTGGTGGAACGGGAGGTTCTCATCATGGATGCGGTGGAACGGGAGGTTCTCATCATGGATGCGGTGGAACGGGAGGTTCTCATCGTGGATGTGGTGGAACGGGAGGTTCTCATCATGGATGCGGTGGAACGGGAGGTTCTCATCATGGATGCGGTGGAACGGGAGGTTCTCATCGTGGATGTGGTGGAACGGGAGGTTCTCATCGTGGATGTGGTGGAACGGGAGGTTCTCATCATGGATGCGGGGGAACGGGAGGTTCTCATCATGGATGCGGTGGAACGGGAGGTTCTTATCATGGATGTGGTGGAACGGGAGGTTCTCATCATGGATGCGGGGGAACGGGAGGTTCTCATCATGGATGCGGTGGAACGGGAGGTTCTCATCATGGATGCGGGGGAACGGGAGGTTCTCATCATGGATGCGGTGGAACGGGAGGTTCTCATCGTGGATGTGGTGGAACGGAAGGTTCTCATCATGGATGCGGTGGAACGGGAGGTTCTTATCATGGATGTGGTGGAACGGGAGGTTCTCATCGTGGATGCGGGGGAACGGGAGGTTCTCATCATGGATGCGGTGGAACGGGGAGGTTCTCATCGTGGATGTGGTGGAACGGGAGGTTCTCATCATGGATGTGGTGGAACGGGAGGTTCTCATCATAGATGCGGGGGAACGGGAGGTTCTCATCATGGATGCGGTGGAACGGGAGGTTCTCATCATGGATGCGGTGGAACGGGAGGTTCTCATCGTGGATGTGGTGGAACGGGAGGTTCTTATCATGGATGCGGGGGAACGGGAGGTTCTCATCATGGATGCGGATTCGTTTGGGGGAGGTGTGAATGTGCAAACTGACTCTGATCTGGAACAAACAAGCGAACTCTGTCTGCCGACAAACGCAGGTCTCGGTCCAATTCAGGTGGACCAAATACAGAAGTGGACTACAAATTGCAGTGGCATTGTGGGTAAACGCTACGACAACAAACCCGTGTGGGACTGCAGTACTTCTGAAGACGGCTCGTGGAGACGTGGAGTGACAGGGAAGTAAAAGCTTCATGGATATCTGGTCTGATGAAAGCATGTCCAGCTCCTCGTAAGTACGAACAACAATAACGTGGTTTTGTGGAGGAAACAGAAGTTGTGAGAACCTTCTTGTTCGTAGGTCTTGTCCTCGCCTACGGTGAATCTGGATGCAGCGCCACCTCTGGAGAGATTGGGAACATTATTCAGAGGGTTTGGCTACGGTGCAACGTGAACGCCATCTCTGACCGAGAAGTCCACCCCCAGCCGAACCGAGTCCCCAACTGGGCCGAGACTCGCGGACTATGCTTTCAGAATGTGCCCATGAAGACCTTGAAGGCCTTAAATTTTAAGCTCAGAATTTTAGATATTTTTAGACTTTTTAAAACCCTGGAAGAACCCTGCATAACAAAATGCTGAGTGCTGGGAACTGCCCCTGCACTCGCACCTCACTAAAAATAAGAATAGAAAAAAATAAAGTTATTTAAATATTTTAAAGACACATTCATGCATCATTTATTTCTACACAGCTTCCACCAGAAACTTTCAACCTCAAGTTTTGAGACAATCATTTTTGTCCGTTAAAGCAACATCTTCCAGAAGTGGTGGATATGTGGCTGCAGGGTGGGAGGTCCCGACCTGCCGCAGCTACCGGGTTCTCCTCAGTGTTCCTGGCCACGGTCCTGAACCAGAAGCTCTGCTGGTTTGAGACGAAGCAGCTGACGTTCGTTGTGTCCTGATGAAACTTGGCTTCCAGCTGCTGCAGAGCTGAAGCCAGGAATCATTTCCTCAGCGTTTCTGTCTCCTGCAGAGACGGCAGCATGAAAGCCGTTGCCGCTGCGCGACTCGGCAAACACTCTACATGTTACTCCGCCTTCACAAAGCCCCGTGAGTACCAACATGTCCACCTCAGATGTGATGAATTATTCATCTGGCAGGAATAAAAGCTGCAAAATCTCATCTCACATCAGCAGAATGACTAACGCACTTTCCTCCGGCTCTATTGTGCAGCTTTCAGGGAACAAGGCTTCTATTAGCCGTGTGATGCAGAGAGGAGGAAAGTCTCACCTTCCCAGGGCGGAAAAACACTCGCGTTAGTCCAAACTTGTAGTCGTTCTCGTTCAGCCCCAGAGCTTTGAATAAAGCCTGTAACACAAACACAGGAGACGTGAGAACTCTGCAGGACGGGGGCATCCTGGAGGATCTGGACTCGGCATCAGAGGTCATGCAGGGGGACGGAGAAACACCTGAAATAAAAGCATGGGCAGGAGGAGTGGAGCTACAAGGAAGCAGCAAACGGAAACAAACAGAAGAGATGAAGGAGGAGACCGGTCCGGACTGGTCCTGATGGGGGACTGCAGGACCGGTCCGGACTGGTGCTGATGGGGGACTGAAGGACCGGTCCGGACTGGTGCTGATGGGGGACTGCAGGACCGGTCCGGACTGGTCCTGATGGGGGACTGCAGGACTCACCTTGCAGAAGAGGCGAGGGTCCAGGCGGGTGAGTCTGGCAGGCATGTACTTCTGGTACATGTTGTAGAGCTCATGGAAAGGCGCCCTGGAGGGGAAGCCACCCTGCATCAGGTCCAGCACCGACACCATCCCTGTAGGACACACGGACGCTCCAGTGAAACCAGCTGGACGGACACACGGATGCTCCAGTAAAACCAGCTGGACGGACACACGGATGCTCCAGTAAAACCAGCTGGACGGACACACGGATGCTCCAGTAAAACCAGCTGGACGGACACACGGACGCTCCAGTAAAACCAGCTGGACGGACACACGGACGCTCCAGTAAAACCAGCTGGACGGACACACGGACGCTCCAGTAAAACCAGCTGGACGGACACACGGATGCTCCAGTAAAACTAGCTGGACGGACACACGGACGCTCAAGTAAAACCAGCTGGACGGACACACGGATGCTCCAGTAAAACCAGCTGGACGGACACACGGATGCTCCAGTAAAACCAGCTGGACGGACACACGGACGCTCCAGTAAAACCAGCTGGACGGACACACGGACGCTCCAGTAAAACCAGCTGGACGGACACACGGACGCTCCAGTAAAACCAGCTGGACGGACACACGGACGCTCCAGTAAAACCAGCTGGACGGACACACGGATGCTCCAGTAAAACCAGCTGGACGGACACACGGATGCTCCAGTAAAACCAGCTGGACGGACACACGGACGCTCCAGTAAAACCAGCTGGACGGACACACGGATGCTCCAGTAAAACCAGCAGGACGGACACACGGACGCTCCAGTAAAACCAGCTGGACGGACACACGGACGCTCCAGTAAAACCAGCTGGACGGACACACGGATGCTCCAGTAAAACCAGCAGGACGGACACACGGATGCTCCAGTAAAACCAGCAGGACGGACACACGGATGCTCCAGTAAAACCAGCAGGACGGACACACGGATGCTCCAGTAAAACCAGCTGGACGGACACACGGACGCTCCAGTAAATGGTTATTTACTAATAACTGATTCATGCTTGAAAAGCTGATTTATGATCAATAATAAAATAAAATAAATCAATTAAATTCAGTATTATTTGTTATTTAACTGTATGAATGCCATCCATTATCGGTCCATCCGTCCGTATGTCCATCCATCCATCCATTCATCAATCATCTTCTATCCATCCGTCCATCCATCATTCATCTTTTGTCCATCCATCCATCATCCATCCATCTTCTATCCATCCGTCCATCCATCCATCCATCTTCTATTTATCCGTCAATCCATGTTCTATCCATCCATCCATCTATCCATCCATTCATCCATCTTCTATCCAGCCGTCTATCCATCTGTCCATCTATCTTCTATCCATCCATCTATCCATCCATCATCTGTCTTCTGTTCATCCATCCATCCATCTTCTATTTATCCGTCAATCCATGTTCTATCCATCCATCCATCTATCCATCCATCCATCCATCTTCTATCCATCCGTCCATCCATGTTCTATCCATCCATCAATCCATTCATTCATTCATCTTCTATCCATCCCTATTTGATATCCCTATAAATATATTTTACTTTAAGGTATTTTAATGCTATAATGAACCATCAGAACATTAATTAATAATGTAACTATTGCTAATAAAATAATAATTGCTATATTTCATGATAAACTAATGTATTATTTGTTATAATAATTTTCTCATAAATAAAATGAAAAGATAAATCTAACACCATAATAAAACTGCGTCTGTAGAGTTTGTGACCGCGGCGTTTCTGCTCTACATTCATGTTTCTGTCAGAAAACCGTCACCATCCATGAAAAACCTCCGTCTCCAGCTGAGAGGATTCCAGCGAGCAGGAGATGGAGGACGTGTCTCTGCAGTCGTAGGTGGCTTTATTTTCACTTCCAGCCAGCAGCCTCAACAACATGAACTCCTGTTTATCACCACACCTTCGCAGCGTGGTTTCACCTCCATCCGGCAGGAACGAAGCCTTAGACATCTGACTCCTCGGCTTTGTGGATGCCAGGTTATCTGAGCTGGACGAGCGCCGTCGGCAGGCTTCTCTGCTGCGTTTTCACCTGCACACGAGCCGCCGCTCGGCTGATACGTCCAATCAGATGCAGGGTTTAAGGCTTGTCACACTTCATCCCTTTTCTTCAGAGCTGTAGATGGTGATGTGTAGTTATCCGTGTTTGGATGCAGGGGTGTATGAGGAGGATAATAAAGGCCTTCGTGCAGGACAACCCCGCCTGGCTCCCCAGAGAAATAATAACAGTAATCCAGCTGATGAGGCAGCTCAGCGCTGAGCTGCGACACCACGCTTCACCATTTACTCTGCTAACAGACGGCAAATCTGCAGCAATCTATCCAGCTCAACCGGATAAAACAGTAAATGAAGTGGAGGGATACATTCTGATCGATATGTTGAGATGGGTTCATCTTTACTAAGCGTTGTTTCCTCAGCAGACGTGATTAAATCTGGCTCCGCGTCTTGTGGGGGATTAATCTAATCAGCTGTGATTGGAAACGAACGGATATTTTACTTCAACTAAAGTGCAGACGTTTGGAGGAACTGACCGGAGCACTGCAGCTGTGACAGAATCTGAGCGCCTTCGAACTGGTGGCTGACCATCTTCAGGTTTGGCTTGATGCAGCGGATGAAGCTGGAGCCCTGGAGGAGGAAGGGGGAGGGATGGAGGGATGAGATGAGAGAAACAAAAGCTGTGACAGCAGGAACAACATTCATGACATCACGCCATGCTTCGAGGGGAAGGACAGGAAATGGGAGGGTTGTGGGAGACTGACCGTGCTGCGGAGCTTCTCCAGGAGGATGTTGAGTTGAGTCTGCGGGAAGAGAAGAAGAACTGTAATGTTTCTTCTTCTACGGCTCTTCAGAATGCAGTACTATGCTCCGCTGACGTGAACGGCTTTTCCACATTTCAGCAGTCATTCTTTTCTGTTTTATATAATTGTTTTTGTTTGTGATTTTAAAGGATTGCACACTTTCCAACATCCAAAGGTGCAAGTAGTTACGAAACATGCATAAACTAAAATAATCTACCCATAAAGACAAAAAAATAAAATAAAATAAAGAATCAATAAATGGTTGTAGGTAACTGTACAAACTGTACAACCAATGTGTTCAAAATTCTCATATAGGAAAAGAGGGGATATATCAGCACACAAGACAAAAACACGATGGAAACAAAAAAGAATTAAAGCCGCAAGCTGCGATGAAGGCCCCCCCACCTTCGGCACCGCCTCCCTCAGTGCATCTTCACCCTTACTTGAAGAAAAGTGTGCTTACTCAGAGGATTTATAGAAATGCAAGTGATAAAGTCCCCAAAAAGCCACTTCCTATTTTCAGGGGGCGTGGCCATGACGTCATTAAATTATGTGAAACAGTTCAAGTTATGCCCGTCAACATCGTTGCCAAGTTTGGTGGAGATCTGCCCAATTTTGTGAGCCATTTACAGGGACTTCCTGTTTGAATGGCGTTGATGTCATAGACGCCATGGTTACGTTTAGCGAATCCACCTGAGATTTTTACCCTGGTATCATGGAAGGATTTGGCATGTTCTGCAGGACCTTCAAATCTCTGGCTTTAACCATGGAGGATCAGGTCCCCACAGACTGAAAATCTGAACTTCCTGTCACTAGGGGGCGGGGCTAAGGCACAGACCGGAAATGGTCATATAGGTGGGTTCAGCATCTGACCGGTATCACATGTAGCAATTTTGGTACAGATATCTGTTTTTTTATACCAGAGTTATATCAGTTTCAAGAAACATGGTGAGATGGCCAACTTTGAGGCTCCGCCTCCACCACAAGCTTCTAGATTTCTGAATACAGAGCACCGTTTGAAATCTCACAGGCCTTGTGAACAGAAAGAAACCATCGTACCATTTGTGGTTTCTGACGCAAATGCGGCGTGAGTAAAACGTCAAAATGGCCACTTTGACCCAAAATGGCAGACTTCCTGTTGACTTTAGAGCAGTGATCACCAATCCCGGTCATCAAGGACCGGTATCCTGCTGGTTTTCCAGGTCTCCCTGCTGAAGCACACCAGAGTCAGACAAGCTCTGGACAACTCTGCTAATTAGTCAATGATTTCAATAAGGTGTGTTGCAGCAGTGAGACATGAAATACCTGCAGGATACCGGTCCTTGAGGATGACCTATGCTTTAGAGCATAGGTCCAGGTGGCTTTTTTGTTTGCCCTGACATGTAGAATAAGCCTACCAAATTTGGTAAAAATCTGTGACACGCAGTTCTGGGGAACTTGCAAAAGGTGGCGCTAGAGTGCAGTTTCGCCCGAGCGGTCACGAAGACGCCAAACTATGAAATTTCTCGATTTTAAATGTGGGGTAGCCAAAATTTGGTGAGTTTTCAAGCATGTTCAGGCCCCAAAAATCCAATTAATTAGAGAGAAGAAGAAAAAGAAGAAGAAGAAATAATAAACATTTGCAAAACAGTAGGCCTTCAGTGCTCGGGCCGAATAGAAAACAGCAGACATTTTCATGAGTCATTTTCAAGGCATTACATTGTTGGATAGCTTAAAGGCCTCCTTCCACTGAAAAGCCGTTTAACTTGCTCCTTCTGAAATACGGAGGGTTTCCCCTTGTTTACTTACACATGCTGACTTGCTAGCGTTGCGTTCCCCCCAGTCGGCTGTGCTTTCTTATCAGAGAAACAATACGAAGAAAAGAGCGAATCGGGAACAGCCTCGCACTTCTACGTCACATTGCAAATAGCGTATGCCACGTGGGGTTTCTATCTGTCCATTGGAAGGCAGGTAACCCTCCACTACACACTAGAAGTGAAGACGGCACGACTGTAGCTTCGGACTTGAGAAGCTAATTAGCTAACTGTTTGTTAGCATGGCGGAACAAACTTGTTTGTCGGCTCTATTTCCTGTCTGTAGCAAAATAAGAGCGGAGGGCGGAGCTTCCTTCATACACTGATGGGAGGCAGCCAATCAGACGGAAATTCATGAGAAGGACCCGGAAAAGCTGCCGTTGGACCACAAGCCTCTCTTCTAGTATACAAATACAGCTGGATACAAAGATACCAGAAGGTTTTTTTCAACAGAAACGATGCAGAATGCATTCAATAATAATGGAGAACACAGAAATATTCATGAAATCACCATGGAAGTACAACTTTAAAGATATCAAAACAAAACTCTTCAATGTCTCATACGCCCATCAACTTAAAGGTTGAATATGGAACATTTTTATTAAAAGCTATATTTAAAAACATAATACCTCCACAGGTCGTTTGGGGGGGGGGTGTTACAGAAAGAAAGTACAACATTTACTAGAAAAAATTATATTTAGCTTAAAAATAATTGTACAATAAATTTTTACGGGTTCGATAATGGCATGATATTAACAGCTATTAGCTAATACACGCCGCTATTGCAGGTTGCCAAATACGATCTGTGTGGTAATAGTACTGTATGTAGGGCACAGTTAGGCTGGTACAGGGTAACGGTGGAGATGACGAGTGAAGCAGCTGGAGATGTTATCGGTTTCTGAGGAGGAGTGACCTGAGAAGAGCAAAACCTGGAGTGAATTTAGGTGAAGACTTTACTAAATGGACCCACATAAACGTTTTCCACGGAGTCAAAACACAGAAAAGACGACTGGATCGGTAAGCTAGTTTGTTTGCTAACGTGGCTAACGTTAGCTGTCAGTTATAAACTCCTCTGCGTTACGTGTTGGACATGCTGCAGACTGTTGGTCACTTGCGTATCGGCAGTGAGCCTGGCATCCCAGCGGCAAAGGTGTTTTTCTGCTGTTGCAACTACAACTTAGACACACGTGATGTCGCTGTTCTGTCCACGTTCCATATTCAACCTTTAAATAAAGTTTGTTGCTTACTCATACAAAAATAAAGGCTCCTTGAACTGATGCAGATGCAACAGCAACAGCGATAATTCTGGTCTCATAATGTGAGCAGAGCACTGTCCTGCTGACAAAATATGTTATCGGGGCAAGTCATCATGATATCGGACTTATCCAAATGATGTAAGAATTTCCTGTTATTGGCCGGATACTAATCATGCACTAGGGGTTGGAAAAAATATCAATACACTGACATATTGCAATATTTTCATATGCCAAAATCATATTGATATTTAAAAACACGGTATAGATCTATTTTACAGAAGTGATAGTGCAGTGCACTATCACTGGCTGAACAATTTGTCTCGTGAATACGTCATCACGCAAGGTGTCCAAACTTGGTGTGTGGAAACATCCTTGTTCCGGGCGTTCATTTATGCTCTGAAATCCTTTCCCCTGGGCACACAGGCGTTTCTCTGTGTGACTGAATGAGCAGACAAGTTGCTGGTAAATGGCCGGCAAATGGCTGGTAAGTGGCTGGCAAGTGGCTGGCAAGTGGCTGGCAAGTGGCTGGTAAGTGGCTGGTAAGTGGCTGGCAAGTGGCTGGCAAGTGGCTGGCAAGTGGCTGGCAAGTGGCTGGCAAGTGGCTGGTAAGTGGCTGGTAAGTGGCTGGTAAGTGGCTGGTAAGTGGCTGGTAAGTGGCTGGCAAGTGGCTGGCAAGTGGCTGGCAAGTGGCTAGTAAGTGATTGGCAAGTGGCTGGTAAGTGGCTAGTAAGTGATTGGCAAGTGATTGGCAAGTGGCTGGTAAGTGGCTGGTAAGTGGCTGGTAAGTGGCTGGCAAGTGGCTAGTAAGTGGCTGGCAAGTGGCTGGCAAGTGGCTGGCAAGTGGCTGGTAAGTGGCTGGTAAGTGGCTGGTAAGTGGCTGGTAAGTGATTGGCAAGTGGCTGGTAAGTGGCTGGTAAGTGATTGGCAAGTGGCTGGTAAGTGACTGGTAAGTGGCTGGTAAGTGGCTAGTAAGTGATTGGCAAGTGACTGGTAAGTGGCTGGTAAGTGATTGGCAAGTGGCTGGTAAGTGGCTGGTAAGTGATTGGCAAGTGGCTGGTAAGTGGCTGGTAAGTGGCTGGTAAGTGGCTAGTAAGTGATTGGCAAGTGACTGGTAAGTGGCTGGTAAGTGATTGGCAAGTGGCTAGTAAGTGATTGGCAAGTGGCTGGTAAGTGGCTAGTAAGTGATTGGCAAGTGGCTGGTAAGTGGCTGGCAGTGGGCAGACGGGAACTTTTTCATGCATGCATCTGTAATAATGAAATCTCACGAGATTTCATTGTTTTGGTATGAAATATCGCAAATTTTCAGAACGATGAAGTCGTTAGTAAAATACAGAGAGATTTCGTAAGTAAAATATAGGGATCAACCAATTATCAGCTCAGCCGATAATATCGGCCGATATCCAGCATTTTCCCGATTATTAGCATTGGCCATTAAAAGTCTGATATCGGCGATATCACACGTGAGCCTTTGTTGGCAGCCCACAGCTACATATGATTGAACTTGTTGTTTCACTCATGGTCTGGCTTCATTACTTTGCTCTGCTGAGGCTCCTCCCATAACAGCCTCTGCGCAAGTTTGCAAGGTTATTTTAAGATCAGAGACATAAACAGACATGACTGATGACGCAGTCTGACTTTATTACAGCGCAGACGTTTGGGACAGAGCTTCCTCCGTCTGCTTTACATTTAACATGCAGCTCATTGCTCATGAGCACGTTTTATGTTGGATTAATGATAATAAAAAATAATAGTAATAATAATAATAATAATAGCAATAACTCCCTTCCATGATGACGGAGTAGTTTCCATAAACTCATATTTCTGCAGTTCTCTTATGTGTAACCATTACTACTATTATTGAGCTCATAATTTCAGATGCATCTCTAGTGAAGCTAAACATCAATAAGAGCAAACCAGCTCAGTAGTCCAGGTCCTGCTGTTATCACAGTTCTATGATAAAAAAGAAGTGTGTGTAAAAACTAAATGACAAGTTGTAGAGCGGCAGAATGAGGTAAAACATGTCATGATCCCAAGTCTGAGAAAATCTCACTTTTTCACGACAGTTTTTACATTTTCACTGTCAATGAATATCGGCTCCTAATATCGGTTATCGGCCTCCATGATCACTAATAATCGGTATCGGCCAAGAAAAAACGATATTGGTTGATCCTTAGTATAATAGGTCGATACCGCTTTTTAAAATACAGTATCATTCGATATTGGCATATTAAAATATTGTGATATTTCAGTGTATTGATTTTCCCACTCCTATCGTTCCCCCCACTAAATACCATTAAGTACCATCAGTATACACCGATGCAAGGAGAAAGGAAACTTCCAGAACCAGAAGCAAAGATTTAAAGATGCAGGTGATATTTTATCAGTCTGTCAACGCATGTTGTCCCTGGTAGCTGCAGATGTGGGCCAGAACTGGGCCACACATGTTTTAGCTGTCACTCTCAAAATATGACAGAAACAACCTCACAGTTGTCTGCAGAGATTGGTATCGGATAACATTGGAAATTAAGAGTTGCACAATACAGATAAATCTGATATCGGTTTTACATCTATTTCTCATTTTACAGAGTTTAAACTGTGACACTCAAAGTAAAGCAAATAAAAGGATGCTGATAAATCAGGTTAAGGGTGTAAAGCAGAGTCCCGGTGGAACCGTTGACATTTAGCTGTGTGAAACAAACTTTATGAAGCCATTAAAACAGCCAGCTGTTCCAGACTGTTCGTGTGCCAAGCACAGAAAGTCAGTGAGAGAGTGACAAACCAGGCCGGCTCCTCCTGCAGGAGCGACGTGGAGCGACGCCGGCTCCTCCTGCAGGAGCCGGCGTCGCTCCACGTCCCGACTGAGCGATGCCGGCTCCTCCTGCAGGAGTGACGTGGAGCGACGCCGGCTCCTCCTGCAGGAGCGACGTGGAGCGACGCCGGCTCCTCCTGCAGGAGCGACGTGGAGCGACGCCGGCTCCTCCTGCAGGAGCGACGTGGAGCGACGCCGGCTCCTCCTGCAGGAGCCGGCGTCGCTCCACGGCCCGACTGAGCGACACTGGCCCAAGCTTTCAGGTCGTCTGAGAATAAAAGTTTCTTTCAGTTTCTCTGAAACAGAGATGCAGAACGGCAGCCAATCAGATCCCAGCAAACCCAGACGATGAAGCTGATGATGAGTGCAGACGTTGTGCAGTGACCAGCGTGGGGTGGGGGGGTCGTCTCAGCAGGCTGCACAGAGCTGCACGCCACGTCCTTGTTTCACGCCAACGTGTTGGAAGGACAAAGGAGACCTGATCCAGCATCACAATCACGTACTTGGCTGATGGGGTAACCATGGTAACCTGTCTGGCTCAAAAATTCCTTCATATTATTAACAGAGGGGGAAAAGGGTCCTGGATTGTTTCCAGGAGGCTTATTTCTCTGATCCTGGTAACTGAACTTCTGCAAATGTTCTGCAGCTTCTTCATTGGACCTCTGGAATAAAAATAAATGCATCTCTTTCTTTTTTAAAAGACACATTTTAAAGTGTTTTCTTTCCGGCCGGTAAATGAAGCCACGTTTGTTTTAGCTTGTCCTTTTGATACATGAACATTAAAATGTGGCCCAGAAAACGTGCAGACATCAAAAATGAAACATGAAATTTTCTCTCAGAGCACTGCGCCGGCTTTGCGTGTCATTGCTGCAGTATCTGTCAAACGACCAATCACATGGACAGAAACATCAGTCCAGCAGATATCTGTGACACTGAAGCCGCGGTGCACAGACATGCTCAGAAACACAGCTCTGTAGAGCTGATGGACTCCAGCTCATCCATTTCACTTTATCATGTTGAATTAATCAAACCCAGTTTTATCTATGAAACCTTTCATGCAGGAAGCAAAACAAACTGTTTTCCAACATTAAAACAACGTATGCATGTGAAAACAAACCAGCACGCTGGTTCATGTCAGTGACAGTAATGTGCTTTTCTGTCATGAGATGCATTTCCATGTTCTACTGGGTTCCGGGTGGATTTACTCTGGTACAGGAACACGGATCTTCTGTAGTAATCTCATGTTTTAGAGACCAGGATTACACGTACAGCCCTGTAACTGTAAGTATGAGCATGTGATGAACTGGGAACAAGCTCCAGTAACTGGTTGTACTGGGAACCCCCAGCATGTCTGACACCTTCTCTGATCCCAGCTGGGACGAGGGAGGACACAGGGACCAGGGCAGACTCCGTCAGGTGGAAATCCAGCCTGAGACCAGCTCAGCACCAGAATCCGGGCCATGCTCGTCGCCGTCTGCTTTAATTAAACTGAATGAACTCCTGATGATGTTGCGTTACCTGAAGACAACCACCTGGAGACAGACTGGAGCTTTTCCACGTACTAACCCTCTGCTTTCCTCCTGGTTAAGTTTATTTCTCTGCTGGAAAACATGCAGCAGAAACACAAACATAACAGGAGCTCCGACATTAACCTGACCTGTCCTCTCCTTACAATGCTGGTTCATCAGGAAAACGTCCAGCTACAGCACATACGTGCACTCTGACCAGGAACACGCAGCAAGAACTCAGCCGGAGAGAAAACACGAAGGTTTAACTCCTGCTGAGGCCGGATCTGGCAGGAGGAACCGGATCTGACCGGAGGGGCCGGATCTAACAGGAGATACCAGATCTGACAGGAGGAACCGGATCTGGCAGGAGGAACCGGATCTGACCGGAGGGGCCGGATCTAACAGGAGATACCAGATCTGACAGGAGGAACCGGATCTGACAGGAGGAACCGGATCTGACAGGAGGAACCGGATATGACAGGAGGAACCGGATCTGACAGGAGGGGCCGGATCTAACAGGAGATACCAGATCTGACAGGAGGAACCGGATATGACAGGAGGAACCGGATCTGACAGGAGGAACCGGATCTGACAGGAGGGGCCGGATCTAACAGGAGATACCAGATCTGACAGGAGGAACCGGATATGACAGGAGGAACCGAATCTGACAGGAGGAACCGGATCTAACAGGAGGAACCGGATCTGACCGGAGGAACCGGATCTGACAGGAGGGGCCGGATCTAACAGGAGATACCAGATCTGACAGGAGGAACCGGATCTGACAGGAGGAACCGGATCTGACAGGAGGGGCCGGATCTAACAGGAGATACCAGATCTGACAGGAGGAACCGGATATGACAGGAGGAACCGGATATGACAGGAGGAACCGAATCTGACAGGAGGAACCGGATCTAACAGGAGATACCAGATCTGACAGGAGGAACCGGATCTGACAGGAGGAACCGGATCTGACCGGAGGGGCCGGATCTAACAGGAGATACCAGATCTGACAGGAGGAACCGGATCTGACAGGAGGAACCGGATCTGACCGGAGGGGCCGGATCTGGCAGGAGGAACCGGATCTGACCGGAGGGGCCGGATCTGACAGGAGATACCAGATCTGGCAGGAGGAACCGGATCTGACCGGAGGGGCCGGATCTAACAGGAGATACCAGATCTGACAGGAGGAACCGGATATGACAGGAGGAACCGGATCTGACAGGAGGAACCGGATATGACCGGAGATACCGGATCTGACAGGAGGAACCGGATATGACAGGAGGAACCGGATCTGACCGGAGATACCAGATCTGACAGGAGGAACCGGATCTGACAGGAGATACCGGATATGACAGGAGATACCAGATCTGACAGGAGGAACCGGATCTGACAGGAGATACCGGATATGACAGGAGATACCAGATCTGACAGGAGGAACCGGATCTGACAGCAGGGGTCGGATCTGACCGGAGGGGCCGCGGTCATCCACGTCCGGTTAGCAACAGCAGCGGAAGCATCTGTTCCTCTGTCAGACCTGCTTAAGTCCAGGTTCTGGGGAGGATCCATGTGTCTCCAGACAGGACCGCAGACCTGGACTGTCTCTCCAGACGGGACTGCAGACCTGGACTGTCTCTCCAGACGGGACTGCAGACCTGGACTGTCTCTCCAGACGGGACTGCAGACCTGGACTGTCTCTCCAGACGGGACTGCAGACCTGGACTGTCTCTCCAGACGGGACTGCAGACCTGGATCCTCCTGCGGACGTGTTTCTCCAGCAGCCTCGGAGCCTGCAGGATGTCCTCTAATGAGGCGCAGCTTTGACAGACAGCACGTCTTCATCAGGCAGACGAGCCGGCGGCAGCAGGATTTTAATTAGCGGCCATCCAGTTAATAGCTACATCCCAGCGGAGCCGTCTTCTTCCTGGATTCACGCTGATAACGCTACCAGAAACTGGTAAATCTGTATGCACGGTGCTATGTTGGAGGTGCTGGAGTAGACTAATGCTGCTACATCTGCAGCTGGTTTCATCCAGCTGACTTATTTCCTGCTTTTCACCCGTAAATACAATAATTTCTAACATGTTTTACTTTTGCAGAAGGCTTAAATTAAAGTTAGCTCGTTGTTTATATGAGAACAGCTTATATAGACTCTTACTTGCTGCAGTCTCGTCCTGTGTGTGCCACCTGCCTGATAACATGGAAGAGGAAACAATGCTGCAGCATTTCAGCCGGAGAACTGAGAGAACAGGTGTCTCATTTCCATGCGTGGATGGCCACAGTCTTTAATATGAGCATAGTGGTGTAGAAAATGATGTTTCGAGCAGAAAACTAAAGCTTTAAGCCCGCATGAATTTAATATAGCAGAGCAACTTTATGAGCCATGGTCCGAAACACTGTTAACAGGAGAGGAAAGAACCTAGAAGGAAGCATCACACCATGAGAGCATTTTCAGAGTCCCTTCCAGCTTAGATCTAATGAGGAACAGGTTTTCCTCCTTTCTAATGAGGAAAGGCTTTAGAAACGGCAGCTTTATGGATCAAATCGTGTTTAATGTCGCTCTGAATGAAACCGTCTCCTTATACAGCACCGACGTTGATTCTGTTCATTCCTGCAGCGTCCCGACGCCGGAAAACCAGCCCAGCATCACAGTACAGGCTAGTCCACCTGAACCCGGTTCCCGGTCCACCTGGAACTGGTTCCGAGTCCACCTGAACGCGGTTCCCGGTTCACATAGGGTGACCGTCTCCCTCCTGCTCACCTTGAACTTGTTGCCAACACTGATGAAGCTGAGCTTGCCGGCCTTCTGCTTCACGTCTTTGCTGTTGTTGGAGTTCTCGAACAGCTCATGGACAAAGCGGTCCTTGGACTCGCTGACAAGACACTCCAGAGACATGTGCAGGGCATCGTTGTTCTTCTCCACGAACTTGGTCTGAGACAGAAAAGAGAAGCAGCCGTGGCAACATCAGCATTTCAGCTTCTGTCTCCTGACAGCTGGTGTGGGAACGTCATCCCTCCACTCTAATCTAACGTAGAAGGTCACTGCTTTCATGTAAAAAGCTGTGGTCTGAAAAATTATACTGCAGTCTGAAGCGTTATACAGCGGTCTGAAGCTTTATACTGCGGTCTGAAGCGCTATACTGCAATCTGAAACGTTATACTGCAGTCTGAAACGTTATACTGCAGTCTGAAACGTTATACTGCAGTCTGAAACGTTATACTGCAGTCTGAAACGTTATACTGCAGTCTGAAGCGTTTTACTGCAGTCTGAAACGTTATACTGCAGTCTGAAACGTTATACTGCAGTCTGAAGCATTTTACTGCAGTCTGAAGCGTTTTACTGCAGTCTGAAGCGTTATACTGCAATCTGAAGCATTATACTGCAGTCTGAAGCGTTTTACTGCAGTCTGAAGCGTTATACTGCAATCTGAAGCTTTATACTGCAGTCTAAAGCGTTATACTGCAGTCTGAAACGTTACACTGCAGTCTGAAGCTTAATACTGTGGTCTGACACGTTATACTGCAGTCTGAAGAGTTATACTGCAATCTGAAGCGTTATACTGCAGTCTGAATCGTTATACTGCAGTCTGAAGCGTTTTACTGCAGTCTGAAGCATTATACTGCGGTCTGAAGCGTTATGCTGCGGTCTGAAGCGTTATACTGCAGTCTGAAACGTTACACTGCAGTCTGAAGCTTAATACTGCAGTCTGAAGAGTTATACTGCAGTCTGAAGCGTTATACTGCAGTCTGAAGAGTTATACTGCAGTCTGAAACGTTATACTGCGGTCTGAAGTGTTATACTGCGGTCTGAAGCATTTTACTGCAGTCTGAAGTGTTTTACTGCAGTCTGAAGCGCTATACTGCAATCTGAAGCGTAATACTGGAGTCTGAAGCGTTATACTGCGGTCGGAAGCGTTATACTGCGGTCGAAAGCGTTATACTGCGGTCGGAAGCGTTATACTGCGGTCTAAAGCGTTATACTGCTGTCTGAAGCTTTATACTGCAGTCTGAAGCGCTATACTGCAATCTGAAGCGTTATACTGCAGTCTGAAGCTTTATACTGCAGTCTGAAGCGTAACACTGCAGTCTGAAGCTTTATACTGCAGTCTGAAGCGTAACACTGCAGTCTGAAGCGTTACACTGCAGTCTGAAGAGGTTTTTTTGCAGTCTGAAGCTCTATACTGCGGTCTGAAGTGTTTTACTGCAGTCTGAAGCGTTACACTGCAGTCTGAAGCTTTATACTGCAGTCTGAAGCGTTATACTGCGGTCTGAAGAGTTATACTGCAGTCTGAAGCGTTATACTGTAGTCTGAAGCGTTATACTGTAGTCTGAAGCGTTATACTGCGGTCTGAAGCGTTATACTGCGGTCTGAAGCGTTATACTGCGGTCTGAAGCGTTATACTGCGGGCTGAAGCGTTATACTGCGGTCTGAAGCGTTATACTGCGGTCTGAAGCGTTATACTGCGGTCTGAAGCGTTATACTGCAGTCTGAAGCGTTATACTGCGGTCTGAAGCGTTATACTGCAGTCTGAAGCGTTATACTGCAGTCTGAAGCGTTATACTGCAGTCTGAAGAGTTATACTGCAGTCTGAAGCGTTATACTGCGGTCTGAAGCGTTATACTGCGGTCTGAAGCGTTATACTGCAGTCTGAAGCGTTATACTGCGGTCTGAAGCGTTATACTGCGGTCTGAAGCGTTATACTGCGGTCTGAAGCGTTATACTGCGGTCTGAAGCGTTATACTGCGGTCTGAAGCGTTATACTGCGGTCTGAAGCGTTATACTGCAGTCTGAAGCGTTATACTGCAGTCTGAAGCGTTATACTGCAGTCTGAAGCATTATACTGCAGTCTGAAGCGTTATACTGCTGTCTGAAGCGTTATACTGCGCTCTGACGCGTTATACTGCAGTCTGACGCGTTTTACATCTGAAGTGTTTTCTAACGCTCAGTGATCAAAGAAAAAGAAAGCAGTGATTTGGCATGACATTCATCTCAGAGACAGCAGCAGGGAAGCACAGCAGAGTTGTGTGGACTCACCGTCTCGTAGCACACAGCTCCTGCAAAGTGTCTGATGATAAATCCTTCATCGTCCCTCACATTCCTGTGGACGGCCAGCTTGGACTTCCTGGGGACCTGAGGTACAAACACAGCTGGTCACATGTGGGAGACCGAGGACACACTGCAGAGTTCCTGCACGTTTTCAGTTTCTAATGACCCACAGCCCTGTCAGTCACTCATAGCTGGAGACAAAGATTAAGATTCAGCATTAGCAGCGTTGCATCATCCTCATCCTAATCCTCCTCATCCTCACACTCAACAGGATATTTAATGAAACTTAATCCACATCAGTGAAGAAACAGTTGATTCATACACTCATGTTTGTCTTACAGAGCTCAAGTGTTCAGGAAACCCTTGAGAATAAGTCCACCTGATCAACAGCTTATTAACACCTCTAACCAGCCAATCACACGGCAGCAGCATGAGCGTGTGTAGACTTCGTCCCTTCATCATGGAGTTTCACTTACAGTCAGTCGGAAGTGGTCCTTGTGTTTGCTATGAACGGTGTCGGTAAAGTGCTGGTCACTGGGTTGAGGTAGACGGTTCTCTTCGTCCAGGATGTCCAGGATGCCGACCACCTTGGCCTCCACCAGGTCTGCAGAGAAAGCAGCGAAACATGAGGGGGGGGGGGGTCTCCACGTGGAGCTGGGAAAGGAGTCACAGCATGACCAGTCAGATGAAGGAGAGGGGATGTGCAGGATTGAGAATCTAATTGAAAGATTAATCGGACGGAAAGAGGCGTGGAGATCACTGCAGAGTGTCCTTGATGGGAAGCGACGTAGAAGGTGAAGAAGGAGAAATGATCATTTAGAAAGACTAGGTTCATGTGATGAGCAGGAACGGCAGAAAAGCTGATAAAAATCTTTTTTTATGGTTTAAAAACCAGATGGAGGAGCGAGGCTGAGTTTAGCATGTTTTTCTTGTCAATCAGCCTGGAAGGATGCATGTATCCATGTACGAACTTTACTACGAAAATATAAACAAGTACGTATGTTACCACATAAAATATAAACATGTATGACCTTTTCTATGAAAAATAGAAACGTATACCATTTTCACTATGAAAATAACAAAATGTACAACCTTTGCTATGAAAAACAGAACAATTTATAACGATTTACCATAAAATCTAAAGAAGGAAAAACTTGTTTATTTCTGTCAAACAACTGATGACTGAACTGTTTTCTTAACACTTCACAGGGCATGTAACCCTTGCAAACGTAATAAAAATATGCAGTTTTCATGTAACAATCCTGGAAACGTGATATTCTGCAAATGTAATCGCCGCTGCTTAAAACAAACGTAACGTGATTTCCCACAAATGTAACAACTATCATGTTTGCAGAGATGTATTACATTTATAAGTATATAACTTCCCGCAAATGTAACGACCCAGTGAATAATGGTAGTCGTTGGCTTTTGATTGTTGCCCATGTGACTCCTAAAAGATTTGTGGGAAACCGTGTGTTACGTTTGCAGTGGGCAGCGGTTATTACATTTGAGACTAAATTCAGCATTCTAAACCTCAATACGTGAGTTAATGCTTGTGCCGTCCCTGACTTTGCCTGAAGGACCATAAAACAGAAGCACACCTACATGACATGAAGTTATACTGAGCTGCATCTCACGGATCTTTGAGTAAATCTTCCCAACATGACCCGACTCACAAACGCTTCATCCATCTGATCCAGAGAGATGACACCCCCCTCCCCCTCCACCAGGAGGGATACAACCTCAACACAATCAGCATCAACCAGAGTTCCCATCTCAGCCTCCAGGTGAGGAGGATGATGCTGCGGAGCCATTTTAGGCACATTTTCCGTTTCTGTCCTAAAGATGTAAAAACTGGCCGTGAGTATACGATGACATTAAGCTTATGTCTATACAATAAAGATGGGTTCAAAATTCAGATTATCTTTAACTCTGAGATGTTCAGAGCAAACTGGAAAAAGTCCTTCACTGGAAACATAGACTCAAAATTAAAAGATTAGATCAAATGAAATGAAATTAAATTAAATTCAAAGATATGCCTCATTAGTCCTTGAGGGAAGGAAACAATAAAAACATTCAATATGAATAATATGTTTGATAAATAAAATGATAAAATGTAATTGAATAAAAGGAAAAACAACAAATTTGACCAAAGTGCACCATTACGTAATAAAACCTTATAAAGAAAATAAAAACAAAAGTGATGAAAATAACAGATAAACCATATAAAATTGTAAAATAAAACAAAATAATTAAGATGAGATCAAGTCAAATAGCTTCAAATCAAAAGGAAACTTCATCAAAGCTAAAAACTAAACCTAAACTGAACTAATTAAATTCCTCAACTTAAAATACATTAATTATCTAAATGACCAGGTTTGCTGTTGGTCTGTTGTTCCAGATTATTTGTGGCAGCTGAACAGGACATTAGTCACAGTTTGGTCTTATTTCTGTCGGCCAGAAATCAGAAATCTGTTTCTGGAGCTTCATGATGTCAGAGTCTCCTTCCTTCCTGGATTCAACAACCTAGGATTTGATCTTTTCACACATGATGGTTCACATCAATAACATTCTGTGGGAGGAGAAAATCTAAGCGCCAACGAGAATTAAAACGAAACATATTCCCTGAATTTAAGGCATGCGTCATGCCCTACAGCCATTTCTCATGCATGCCATGTCCTGGTACATGTTGCACGCTGGGACTGATCTACTGTTTCTACAGATTTAATTTGCTGCCACATTAAGATGGATTTATGCTCCGTGGTTCTATGTGAACGGAGAGAAGCCGTTTCTGTTCCAATACCCAGCAGGTAGAAACAAATCCTAAAAGCTCTCATTGTAAACCGTTGGCGTTCTGGCGGGAGACATTAATATTGAAGCAAAAAGCAGAATTAACCTCCTCTATCTCTAATCGCCTCACATCACCTCTCTGCCAGCTGACGGAGAGATGAAGACGTGTTTCAGTTGTACGAGTTCACATGCTCAGGGCCTCCATCGCTCTGTTTGTCCATGAAATGCTGCCGCGGCGCAGGTCAATCTGCAGAGACGCATCTCTCATAAAAGAGCCAGCGGCATATTAAAGCCAGTGATGAACAGCCTGCTGCCGCTTGTAAGGACTCAACGCTGCCGCCTCCTCCAGCATCAACACTGAAGTACAAACATCACATGGTGAGAACAGCAGCAGCCCCACAAATCCTCAGGAAGGCGCTTGAACATCCGTCGATGAGCAATCACCATATATCCACTTCACCACGAGTTCTCATGATGTTCACAGACAGAACGACGCACGCATACGGATCATGTCTGCAGAGGGACGACGCGCGCAAACAGAGGACTCGCGCAGACGGACCACTCGTGCAGACGTACGAAGCACGCAGAGGGACGACGCGCCAAAAGGGGGGACGGACGACGCGCAGACGGACGACTCGGAGAGGAGACGGGAGACGGAGACGCGCGCAGACGGACGACGCGCGCAGACGGACGACGCGCGCAGACGGACGACGGGAGAGGAGACGAGAGAGACGGGGAGGGAGCGGGAGGCGGGCGAAGGAAGGAGAGGGGGGGAGGGGGGGGGGTGGGGGGGGGGGGGGGGGGGGGGGGGGGGGGGGGGGGGGGGGGGGGGGGGGGGTGGTGGGGGGGGGGGGGGGGGGGGGGGGGGGGGGGGGGGGGGTGGGGGGGGGGGGGGGGGGGGGGGGGGGGGGGGTGGGGGGGGGGGGGGGGGGGGGGGGGGGGGGGGGGTGGGGGGGGCGGCGAGTGGAGGGAGATGGGGGGAGAGGGGGCGGATGGGCTAGACAGCTTTTGAGATGGCGCGGCGAGATGGCGGGCGAGATGAGGGAGATGGCGGGGAGTGGGGGCGAGATGGAGAGGGAGGGGGTGAGATGGCGGGGCGAGATGGGCGGCGAGATGGGCGGGCGAGATGGCGGGCGAGATGGAAGAGCGAGATGGAGGCGGAGATGGAGGGCGGATGGATGCTATGCAGACGACTCTCTTGAGATGGGAGGCGAGATGGGAGGGGAGATGGCGGGGAGATGGATGACGGAGATGGAGGGCGGATGGAGGGAGATGGGGGGAGATGGGACGGGAGATGGAAGACGCGTGAGATGGAAGCGTGCGAGATGGAGGTGAGCGGACTACTGAGATGGGAGGGAGAGGGGGGAGATGGAGGGCGAGATGGAAGAGGAGATGGCGGGGAGTGGGCGGCGAGATGGATGACTGGAGACGGACGCGGAGATGGACGGCGGAGATGGGAGGGAGATGGAGCGGGAGATGGAAGCGGCGAGATGGTGCTGGAGACGGACTATGAGATGGGCGCGCGAGATGGAGAGGGAGATGGCGAGGCGAGATGGAGGCGAGATGGGGGTGGGGGCGTGCGGATGGATGTGGAGCGGATGATGGGAGGGCGGCGAGATGGAGAGGGGAGGGGGGAGGGGGGCGAGGGCGGGGAGACGGCGCGGGGGCGAGGGAGATGGGGGCGAGATGGAGCGCGAGAGGCGGCGCGAGATGGCGGCGCGGAGATGGAAGGCGCGAGATGGACGAGGTGAGATGGAAGCGGGAGATGGTGCTTGCAGACGCTTCGATGCGGCGAGTGGGGAGCAGAGGGGAGGCGGGGAGACGGCGGGGAGATGGAGGCGCGAGAGGAGACGGAGATGGCGCGGTGGATGGAGAGGGAGATGGTGCTATGAGACAGCTCTGGATGGCGCGCGAGATGGAGGGGGATGGCGCGAGATGGAACGCCGAGATGGAGCGCGAGATGGAAGCTGGAGATGGGACGCGCGAGATGGCGCGCGCGAGATGGACGGGAGATGGAGCGGGAGATGGATGCATGAGACAGATCTTGAGATGGCGAGGGAGACGGCGCGCGGAGACGGCGGGGGGGCGCGGGAGACGGCGCGGGGCGGAGGCGGGAGATGGCGGGGGAGATGGGCGCGGGAGAGGAGGGGAGAGGCGGGGAGATGGCGGGGAGATGGCGGGGGGGGGGGGGGGGGGGGGTGGCGGGGGGGGGGGGGGGGGGGGGGGAGGGGGGTGGGGGGGGGGGGGGGGGGGGGGGGGGGGGGGAGATGGGCGCGCGGGGGGGGGGGGGGGGAGCGGGGGCAGAGGACGCGCGCGCAAACAGAGGACTCGCGCAGACGGACGACTCGCGCAGATGGACGACTCGTGCAGATGTACGAAGCACGCAGAGGGACGATGCGCGCAGAGGGACGACGCGCGCAGACTGACAACTCGCGCAGAGGGATGACGCGCGCAGACTGATGACGCGTGCAGACGGACGATGCGCGCAGACGGATGACGCGTGCAGACGGATGACGCGTGCAGACGGACGACACGCAGAGACGGACGACTCGTGCAGATGGACTACTCTTGCAGACGGACGACGTGCGCAGACGGACGACACGCAGAGACGGACGACGCGCGCAGACGGACGACGCGCGCAGACGGACGACACGTATCATGAATTAAATATTTACTTATCCACCTAATTACATCAGGGCGCTCGTTCCCAGCTTTACATTAAGCAGCAGCATACTAGTTAGAAGGCTGGTCTCCTACACTGGCCGGTTATGGACGACGCGCGCAGATGGACGACGCTCTTTTATTTATAAAAGAAAAAACACAATTTATTTCTGAGTAGTTAAATGGCTGTTGCTCTAATTTAACTCTCTTAAAGGACTTTTACGTTCATGTAAGCATTCGTGTAAGACCTCGTGTAAACTATGGCGTGTAAAAGAGCATGAAAACTTACCTTTGGAAGCGCAACGTGATGTCACGCTTGGTTTATTTCACGGAAGATGTGAGGATGTTGCACCCAGCCACAGCAAAATTGCTTACAACTCTCCAAATCTGTGGCACTCGCGAATGCCAAATAACTTCTGTCCATGTGAGTACGCGCGCGCGGGAGTGTATCCCAGTCATTGCTCCCTCTTGCGCTGGATGGATATGCAAATATGTCTCCCTGCCGTTAGCGACCAGCTTGTCCCTGCAGGTTCGCAGCTCTTTCTCCTGCTCTGTTCCATTAGAAAGCTTCTGAGATAAAATAAATGAATATTTCTGCCCTAGTTCACCTCGTGTGTCCAGCTCTTCCCCAGTGTGTTCTGGCTAACGTTACCATGCGCAGACCCATAGCTTGCCCCCAAACATGGCAGACTGTTGCTTACCATGAGGTTCATGTAGCGATGACGTCTTTGCACGAGCATAATTCATTTATCTATTCATCGTTTACTTATACATTATTTATATTATCCGTTCATTATTTATTTACATTTATACATTTTGTTTTTTTATTCATCCATTTACTTTCTTTCTTTGTCTGCCTTTAATGGTTTGTTGTCGTACAGTACATAGAGCACCCGTACATTAAAGTATTTTTGTTTAGATTTGGAATGTCTTGTTAAACATTATTTCGACATTGTACTAGTACATACATACATACACTGTTCACTGTTTCACTTATTGCTCAGTAAAAAAAAGACGGCTGATGCCTGCAGATACATGATACGTGCAGAACAACGGGCTCATACCTATGCAGTCCTGATTGTCGACATAGTGGACTTCGTTGACCCCGAGCCCCTCCTTCTGATACAACTCTTGTTCCTGCAAAGCAATGGAGACATTTCTAATGAGAAGCCATAAAGATTTTCATGGCAGGTCCAGAATGTATCTAATGAGGACGACTGTGTCCCCTGGAGGACATTCTGACTCTAATCAGAGCTTCTCCACCAGGTTTTCTGCAATTACACTTTAATCCAAAATGAGGACGTAAAAGGTTACGACCTTCAAGCTGGATGCTGTTAACAGACGTTCAGCTTCCAGATCTCTGAATCTCTGATGGGTCAATCATGTATTCAACAGTTTGAAATGGAAGACATTTTGAGGAGATCATTAAAGAAAGGTCAAAGAGAAGCCAGAGGTTCTACAGATGGCCTTTTCTGAGCTTTAACTTCAGTTTAGTGAAGCGAGTTGAAGGAGAATCAGCTCTTTCACAGGGTCAGAACAACCAAATAAACCAGCCGGCACTTCACTGGAGGACTCCAGTTTCCTCCAGTTCATCCTACCTGACCTTACAGCATCTGTCGTCATGACAACTGCAGCTTCTGGATGTGTGCGAGCTGAGGAGGCAGCTGTCACTCATCCATAAGAGGAGCAGTGATCATCCTTTCTGTTTGTACATGCAAACTCAGCCGCTGAGGCTAATGAGCAAAGGATTGTGGGAAGAAAGCAGCCAATCAGGAGCAGCTTTCAGTCTGAAGGAACTTTTTCATTCTGCTACAGCGACTGGAGGAAATCCCACTTTTATAGTCTCTACAGCAAAAACACAAACTTCCTGAATGCAGGATGAAAACTTTATTAATCCCAGAGGGAAATGGCAACGCTGAGCTCGGTTTGCTTTCTTTTTCCAGCCTAGAAACAGGAATTCAGACATTTTTCACTGTGACGTTAATCGGTCCAGGAACGGACCCTGAAACCAACACAGGATTAGCATTTGTCATTTTAAAGTATATGAATTTATTTAGCTGCTTTTAAAGAATCGTGAAGCGATAAAACGGGAAAACTTTCAGCTTTTGTTTCATCTGTTAAATTGTGGGAAATGTAAACAGGAGCAGCTCTCACCTCTTTCAGGATGCGCTCGTTGAAGAACTGCTGCAGCTTCTCGTTGCAGTAGTTGATGCAGAACTGCTCAAAGCTGTTGTGTTCGAAGTACTCTGACAACCAGAAGGAGAAACGGGCTGTTAAAGCTGCTGATTGTACGTCTGTTCTGCATATTAGCAGCTGGATGACAGCACGGATGCTCGGACGTCTGTTTATGTGGTCTAGTATTCATTTCCTGTAACATCATCGTTGTTGATACTTACCGAAGCCGGCGATGTCCAGGACGCCGATGAAGTTGGCGGAGGAGTCGAAGGGGAAGCACTGGTTGACCCTGGTTACCACGTGGTCAAACAGGCGGCTGTACACGGCCTTCGCCAGAGCGTCCCGAGCGTTGTTGGCCTGCTCCACTTTCAGGGGCACTCTGGTAAACACACAAAGTAAAAGCTCAGTACCCTGAAAACTCAGACTTAAAGGTACAGTGTGTAGGATTACTGCCATCTAGTGGAAAAGGTGGTGTAGCACAGGTGTGAGTGCACGGTGACCGTCAAACTTCTTCCAGACAGACGTTTTCATGTGTGAGCAGATGCGGAGGACTTTGGTGAGGCGATGACTGCGCTACAGGTAACAAGGTTAGAAAAGTTTGGGATTTTTAATTAGTTTCAGTTTTTATTTAGTTTTGATTTGTTTTTCAATTCAGTTTTTTGAGCAGGTTTGCTAGTTTATTAGTTTTTATTTTTTTAGAAAACGCTTAGTTTTAGTTTAGTTTTTATTAGTTTCAGTGTTTTTTTAGTTTTTAGTTTTTTTTTCTTGTAAATTTTATATCAAACCAAAAGGCTTATGTATTAAATAGATTCACAAAGACTAAAACTAAGGATGTTTTTGCCATAAATTTAGTTTTGTAAAGATAATACAGTTTCAGTTGGTGATCGTTTATCAAAAAGCCATTATTTTTATTTCAGTTAAAGGAATAGTTCACCCTCAGAATGATTTAACTTTATGTTCCACTTACCTTGATGGTGAGCAAGACTCTGGACCACTTTTTTAATATGTCAAATGCAGCCGGGGATCAGGACGACTTCTCGTTTCCCCCCAATGGAGTTGGCCAGGATCCGAGCCAAAAAGGTCCTTAAAAGGGCCTTGTGTTCCCCTCCTCCACTTGCCCTACAGGTGCCTATGGCACTTGCCAGGCCGGCATTGTAAATAAGAATCTTGTTCTTAATGTCATTGCCTGGTTAGTTAAAGGTTAAATAAATAAATAAATAAAAGTCCACGAATAATTGTCAATATTCCTCCATACTGCTCGTCCCATGTAGTCCAAGTGTCCTGAGTGGGTAGCGTCCAGAATTTACTTGAAACTACGGCATTTAGTATATTTTTAGAGTCTAAAAAGGAGTATTGTTTACGTCCATGAAGCGCGCACATGCGCGGTCACAAAACTACAGAAGCCTCGGCGTTTAGAGCCTACTCTGCCAATAATGCAAGCGTAGAAGAAGAAATTCACTGTTTACATTGTTGTAAGAGCGCGAGAGCTCTAAACAAACCGGGACAAACACAGGAGGGGTGGATATTGATCTAAAAGAAAGAAAGAAAAAGAGAACGCGCGATCTCGTCTGCCGTGGCTTCCGTAGTTTCGTGAATGCGCATCGGCGCGCTTGCTGGGCATGTGATGTAGTGTTGTTTAGACTCTAAAAATATACTAAATGGCGTAGTTTCAAGTAAATTCTGGACGCTACCCACTCAGGGCACTTGGACTACATGGGACGAGCAGTTTGGAGGAATATTGACAAGTTTTTGTGGACTTTTATGGACCTTTTTGGCTCGGACCCTGGCGAACTCCATTTGGGGGGAGCGAGAAGTCGCCCTGAACTCCGGCTGCATTTGACATATTAAAAAAGTGGTCCAGAGTCTTGCTCACCATCAGGGTAAGTGGAAAATAAAGTTAAATCATTCTGAGGGTGAACTATTCCTTTAACAAAAATGTTTTTATCAATTTCAGTTGTTTTTTTTTCATTAGTTTTAGTTAAAGTGCCAGTGGCATGAAATTCCCGCAGACTTTTGGTCCCTTTCAGTCCGACTCTAAGTACCCGAATATTGTATGAAAGGATCGTTCGCCGTAACTCAGCCTTGTCACAGAATAGCAGGCGCTACTAGTTAGCACGACTGTTAGCACTGACGTACAATGACCGAGGTTCGGTGGGCGGGACCAGAAGGGACGCTTGTTACCATGTGCTTCTGTTGTCATGGTGCTCTGGCGGAGAGGAGGTGGAGTGATACGGAGATACCTGCAGACATTCGCCGGTACACTCAGCAGTAACCTGCAGACACGTTCCTCTCCACACACTCAAGTTGGAGGAAAAAAAAAAAATCTATTAAGGACGTACGGCGGTCATGACAGACGCTGATGCAGCGTGAGTATGAATCCAGTCTAAGAAGAAAACAGCATCAAATTCCAGCAACAAGTTTTCCTGAATTATTTACCTCACCCATGACCCCAACTCAGTTACTAGTTACTACTGAAGATATATTACATGAGTTCTGCTCGTTAGATCTGTCTACGTCTGACCGGAGCGGTACAGAAACAGTGATGATGATGATGATGATGAAGGCCTGATTGCCTATGTACGCAGCCGAACACTCGCGCACAACGGGAAGAATTCTAACCTGGAATCATCACAAACATCAGTTTCCCTCAGAGATAAAAGACACGAACATGATGAGAAACGTTCATTAGAAGCTTCGCGTTTCTTGGTGGGGGCTGGAAGCCGTTCTAACCTCCTGAGGAGGAGACGGAGCTGCAGGGAGATTTTCTGATAGTTCGGTCGGGACATTCCTGCAGAAATGAAATCATCCACCAGCTTTTCAGTGGAGAGGACAGAAAGATTGCTGTTGTCCTTCGTACGCCAGGTACAGAGCAGTTCTGATGCAACAGGACCCATGATGTGACTTTGTTGTCGTAGGCACATATGGTCGTAGGTCTCAGAGGGAGGGACTTGGACAGTGTAGTTTGGGGGAGGGGGGTAACTGGCTGGAAGTCATGTAGGCAGACACACCCAGGGACAAAGGAAACAATAATCTGTAATTTAACCCCTCAGGGGACGTAGGCAGGCTGAGGAAACTAAAATATATGATCAAAAACCTCAAAAAAACCCAAATTTCATGCCAGGGACACTTTAACTATAATAACCTTGGTAGCTACAGGTGAACTGTCTTCTTATATCACTTTATCTAAATTAATTTTTTTGGACGGGACAGTGAAAATTAATAAAAGTTCCAGAAGATAAACGTCAACATGTTGGGTTATAGCCGAGGCTAATTTTCATCACATCCCCAAAAGACGTGAAAGGAAACGGCAATTATACAACAGAAAAATAACCGATATTGTCTAACTTTTCATTTCTGACGTCAACCGATACCGATCTCTGCAGACAACTGTGAGGTTGTATCTCATATTCTGAATACAACTATATTCAGCTCTGAGAGCAAAAATCCCAACATATCCTGAACTCAGCCAGAGGAGTTCATGCTGGACATCTGGCTACCAGATATCAGATACTAGCAGGTGTTAGATACTACCAGATATCAGATATTATCAGCAGCTGTACCGTAGTCACATGACTCTGAAAGGAATGCTGGGAAATGAAGTTCTTCCAGGATAACAGGGACTTTTAGACATGCTGGACCAACGCTGGTGGAAAAAGATCTCACAATATTTCGTTAGTGAAAATAACAGTCCGAAAAAACAATAATGATATTTTCCAATATCACATTTTGATGCAGATATTGGACGATAATATCGGACGTCCTTACCTGCATCTTCCCACAGGCCACACAACTGTTGTGATACTAAACAGTTTGTGTATTGGAATGGTGTTTGCAGACCACCTTGAGTAGCTGATAGTGAAGTTAAAGCGCCCCAGGTCACATGATCCAATGAGAGACGGATCCTCTCCTGCAAAGTTCCCATGTCTGGTTTTGAGGAGGGCACCCACATGCATCAGGAGCTGAATACTGATCCCAGAAATCCCCTATTATTACTTATATTAGGCTGATGTTAGGGTCAAAACTTACACGATGTACCTTTAAAGCATTACTTTTCCCAAACAGTGCTCTAGCTCCTATCAAACAAAGCTTTTCACAGTTGTTTGTCCATTCAGACACGCCGTAGTAAAATCTTCCATTGATAACTTGCCAGGATCCATATGTCAACACCGGTGATATAAGAAGCTGAGGCCGGTGGGGAGTCTTCATAAATGTCTATGGGTGAAACCGGGGGAAAACCCTGCTGATTCTGATCGCTTTTACTCGTTAAGATTCTTCAAAATTACACCAAATTTAATACAAGGAAAGAAATCCATGAGTTTACTGAGACTAACATAAGTACATGGGCTTGAAAGAAACTGAAGAAAAGCAAAAAGACCAAAGAAAGTTGCAGCAGGTCAGTAATCAGGTTACAGGATTTCGGGCCGTACCGGCTCTCCATCTGAGGTCACTTTTCATCATTTTAAATAGAGTAACTTATCGATCATTCAACAGCTACAACGAAGCCTGTTTTTCTCCCTTGAGGATAAAATGAGTCCGACTCCCCTGCTGGACTTCATCTGCTCTCCGGGCGGATTATTACCGGCAGCCATGAGGAGAAGCTGCATGTACGGCAGCCAGTCTGGTAGACAAATCAAACGTGGCAGAGAGCTCGGGTGGTTTGTGAAGGGCCGACAGGAGCCTGGCAGCAGCTGGAAAACCTGCAGCTCACTGATCTACTGCAGCACTGAAGTTTATGGACACTTCACCTCTGGACTCCCGCGCCACGCTGCTCAAGGACACCATGGGGAATAAGTCTTGAAGAGTGGCACTCAGAGACACCCAAAGCCACAAATAACCACTTCCTAAATCCACCTCCTCCATCCTGCCTCCTCCACCTCTGACGGTGACAAGCTATCGCCCTCTCTAAGCCAGATATCAGGGGAATAATGACGTGTGATCCCTGCAGGTGCCGCAGAAGCATTTTTCTACACATTATGCTGCGATGGGACGACCCGCCGTGCAGAGGGCAGACCTCCTAAAGCTGCAATCTGGAATCCATCTCAGCACCTGCACTCTATTTGCATTCTTATGAGATTGTAGCGTGTGCTGTAGCAGCGAAAAGCCGCGAGGAGCTTTAGATTCTTATGCATCATCAACACCCTGGATCAGTCTTGATTGATCCTGCAAGATGAGACCGACAGATCTATCTTCCTCCACTAGGAGTTTTCACTGTCCTGACATGTCTGCAGCAGCCTCCCTGCAGAGTCCTGGAGGCTGCCAAGACTACATACTGCTGGATTTCACTTTCTAACCCTAACCCACTACACACAGCAGAAACGTATCCTTTTATTGTTTCTATTCAATCTTTGTTTAAGCAGGAAAATCCTGCTGTGACTGAGAATCAGTCTGGGGGAGTCCTGGCAAAAACAGGCGGCAGCTAACGCAGCGAAATTTCACAAATAAACAGATTAAAAACAAGTGCATGCACCAAGTTCAGCCTCAAGAGCCTTGAGTTTGGATTAAAGGTGATAGCTGAAACTTTTTTAAATCAAAACAATTAAATTTTTAATCATAATCCTTCCACAGAACATCTAGAGAGGTGCAGAATAAAAGGATTAATTTTAATAAAAATCTAATTTTATAGCATTCAAGCAATTTTTATCAAAGCTGACAGGTCCAAAATATATAAATATTTACATTTACACAACAAACAAAAACCCTTTTACCAGAATCTGTAGGGGCAAACGGGACAGGAAGCAACAAAATGTCTGAAAAATAATAATCTTTACTTCTCTGAGCAATTAAAGAACACAAGTACATCTGAATAATACCACATATTTGAAAATATAGCAGACTTCTCCTTCAGGGGGCCACAGCAGGACGACCCAGCCAGAGTATAAATCCCAGCGGTGCCCCCAAAACATTAGTTTACAATAAACCTCTAGGAAGCGTAACATCAACCATGTGGACCCGTTGTTAGAAGCATTTCTTCCCCAACATCATCTGAACTACTTCATGCTGTCATTCAGCTTTGCAGACATAACGAGCCAAGTTGCATGCCAGCAGCTCTGGAGGAATAGACTAGGATACAGAGCAGGTGTCTGTCATCCAGAAGTTGGGGAGATGGAGTCCAGGTTTCTCCAGGCAACATGCAGCCAAAAAACCTAAAAAGATGTAGGCTACGTCAAAATGAGAAGAACTGAGGATCGCAGATATAAACTGAGTGGATATTAAAAACCTAATATAGTCCGTATTTTTGTCCACAAATATGGGTGTGATTTTAAAAGGACTTGATTTTATGTTGCACAGTTTTACGTGTCAGCAACACGTATCTTGAAGCAGAAAAGTTCGAGAACGAGGACTGCTAGCTAAGGTCCCAAATACGATGCCAAACCATGTGTGAGAGTTTGCAGTATGTCCGTTCTTCATCTGGTTTGATTCGCCAGCAAGGTCAAACCTCCTCCAATCTGGTCAGCCCATCACCGTCTGAACGACTGGCTTACGCAGATTACACGTTCAATCGGCTGAAAAGAACGCCGACGGTGTTGGAGACGGTTGCAGACGGCCGACGACACAGAACAAACCAACCTGACTCACAACTGACTTCAGACAACGACACCAGACGGACGGACACCGACCCGGTGCATCTCTGCCTTTAAAGTGCTGATGACACGTTTGACATTTTCTCCATGTTTTATAGACCAAAACATCCTTCATGATGATCTATGTAACAGAAACAAGCCATTTATGCTGTAACCATGCTTTTTTCTGCTGTAACATGTTTATTTCTACTGTAAACATGTTTATTTCCGCCGATATAATGGAAGTGAGGCGGCAACCTGGCGCAGCCTCTAAATAATCATTATCTGCCACAAACTTCAAAATGCACAAATGTTTGGTTACCAAACATTAATCAGACCCTCCTACCCCCCCACCCCCGCATCGCCCCGCAGACTCGGCTGGAGGGGACGGAGGTCTTCGTGTCTGTAACCGGGCAGAAGGAGAAGGATGCTTGTTTCCATTAACACCTGAATGCACCGTGAGGAGTTCACGGTTACAGATGGAGATCATGACTGGAGTCTGCAGCTAGAGACGACCGGCATGGAGCTTACAGGGTTCTTGCAGGTTCCAGTAAATTAAATTTAAGACCTTTACAACATTTATAAATCAAGTTTAAGACCACCATGATGCATTATTAGAAACGTTCAAATAATATCACAAATTCAAAATAGGACTTGATAAAAATTATATATATACACACTTTACAGGGTTTGATATTTATCTTATAATTGCCCCAAAAGGTAGCTTTTTAAAAAATGGATTCTAGTGGACGACTGAATCAAGTAATAGACACAGACAGAACTGTTAACTCAATCACTCAAAAGTGTATTTGTTTATTAATTTAAAGAAAAAATAGATATTGAAACTATCTCTGGCAGCTACCTGAACGTTTCAGAAAGATGGACAGAACCAACCTCTGATGTATTATTCAGCGTACTCCATGTGGCCAACGCTCCTCTGGAATGAATAAAAGTAAAAATAAAGACTTGTCTAGATTAGATTTAAGATCTTGGGTGAAGACATTACCCTTTAAGACCTTTTAAGGCCTTTAAATTTGAAGTTTTAAGCCCCTGTAACAGGCTAACAGGAGGCTCTCACGGAGAGTGGGCTCATCAGTGAACACACTGTCGCAGCAGCATCCTCCTCGTCGCTGTGAGGATGAAGCTGCAGCTGCTCTGAAGTCTTCGTGACGGAGCAGCAGGGCCGACAGGAGGCGGTTTGGGTGTGTCCGAGTCCGGCGCGCTGAGCCGTGAACATGTGCAGCTCCGTGTCCTCGCAGCGCTTCACATTCGTCATGTCCAGCTGCAGCTGACGAGGCTGAACCAGACTCTGCTCAGCAGCTTCATCCAAGTCTTCCCCAGCTGGCCTACCCGTTCACCCAGACGAGTCAGAATTAGTCCTGAGATCATCTGCTTCCAGCGTCCCGCATCCATCCTGCTGCTTTACCGGGTAAACCAGTCCTTCGACTGCAAAGAATCGGATTTGACTTAATCTGAATGATCACCAACATGTGAAGGCTGTCCCGGTCCGGAACAGAACGGAGATCGGCCGATGTTGGGTAAAAAATGTGGGTATATGCCGATCCAGGAAATCCATTCCAGCTTTTCTTTCACTTCTTCCTGACTGGATCTTAATTTATTTAAAATTATTGTACACCTTTTTAAAATTCCTCCTAGCCATGGGTAAATAATAAACAGGTCCGTTTGTCCTCATACTTCCTGTTACGGACTTATTTCATTAACCTGTTCAGCCAGTTTTTAGAGCCGAGGTTCCAGAAAACAGACGTACCAACATAAACCAAGAAAAAAATCAATTATCAGATCAGCAAGCATTACTTGTTGTCCCAAAACACAGCTGAGTATGGATGTCTGGTATCGGCCGATACTTGGCCTGTGGTATCGGTATTGGAAGTGAAACAGTAGGATGGGGACACGTCGCCCGTATGTGGACCAGGTTCCAGCAGAACACAGCAGAGTCCAACTCTAACAGAGTCTCGTAATCATGTAACAGAGGAGCTGTCGTCATAGTTTTGTCTGCAGTCCAACACCTCTGACGGGGAGGTTTCTGCTCGGCAGCACATCCTGAATATTAACTTCCTCCATTTCATCAGCAACACTGAATAAAGCCAGAAACAGCCGTCAGACTGAGCTGCTTCTGCTTCCTCCACCTCAGATCTTATCCTCCCTGCCACCAAACACGCCGTTATTATTACAGGACCTCATTTCTGTCGCTTCGTTTAGGATTCCTGCAGCCAAGCGGAAAGGTCACGTTTAATAAAACAGCATCTATGCAGAGACTCTCCGTTTAGAAGCACCGAGGATGAAGAAACAGGAAATGTGACAATAATCATGCTGCTGATTCAGACACGCTCGTTCTCGCTGCATTCAAAGTTGGAGTAAATAACAATGCAAAATAACAACAGTAAATATTACTTTTAGAGAGGTCTGATATTATTGGCCTTCCGATATTGGCCGATATTGCCATTAAATGAAATATTGGAGAATACATTTTTCTTTTTTTCAGCCCATTTTTTTTTTATTAATGAAAACTCACAAGATCTTGTTCCATCATCGTTGGTCCAGCATGTCTAAAAGTCCCTGTCATCCTGGAAGAACTTCATTTCCCAGCATTCCTTTCAGAGTCATGCGACTACGGTGCAGCTGCTGCTGCTACAGACTGACTTGCTTTGAAGCTGCTGATAATATGTCTGCTAGTATCTGATATCTGGTAGTATCTAATACCTGCTAGTATCTGATATATGCTAGTATCTAATACCTGCTAGTATCTCATATATGTTAGTATCTAATACCTGCTAGTATCTGATATCTGGCAGCCAGACGTCCAAAATGAACTCCTCTGGCTGAGTTAAGTCAGAATATGGTTGTACCTCTTAGAATATGAGAGATGCAACCTTACAGTTCTCTACAGAGATTGGCATTTGATGATATTGGAAATGAAGAGTTGGACAATATCGGTATAAATAGAACATCCCTCATTGTTTTCTATTAACTTTGTGTCTGTGTTGCTTTGCCTTCAGATGTCTCGGATCAACCCTGCTGCATGTAAAAATGGCAGAAACTCTGTTGTCAGATGGTTTTTCCATCGTTCTAAAGGGTTAAATAAAGACAGCGTGACTTCTCAGTAATAACAGCGAGACAGATTGTCGTGTCCAGGAGTCTGAATGTGTTTAGAGGAATCATGAGGCGGCACTTCAGGAGTTTCCAGACACCCGGCATGGCTTTCTGTGTAAATGTGTGAGTCACAAGCAGCACGTCCATCCAACAGTCTGAGGAGTCTTCAAATCTTAGATTTAATAACAGACATCTAGCTTCACAAAATAAAAACATCCCATAATATCCACTGCTGACAAAATGATGAAACTACAGCAATTGCAGCATGAATTATGCTACATGCCAGAATTAGCTTTTGTAGCTTCACATCATGGTTCAGATGGTTTGAATGGTGCAGGAAAATAAGACGATTATTCCTGAAGGCAGGACTTACACCATAACTGCATATAAACGCTCTACGAAGCCGTCATGGCCTCGTCTCTGCACACACTGTCAGCCTCCATCTGTCTGCATCTGCTTTGTAAAACCTGTAAAGTGCTAATAAACCTGCTCTGGTTTGCATATTTTTGGGTTCTTCTGTCTCCAGATTGTCGTTCTGCTTCGATAAAATCCTGAATTTACAACCATGGCATCATGTGATCAACTCAGCAGTCAGCTAGCTTAGACATGACGTCGGAGCAGCGAATCCAGCCGGACCGACGTGGTCATCTCCCACTGAGGACGTTAGAAGATGCAGAAAGTCTGCTGTATTTTCTATACGTGTCATACCGCTGTAACAGAGTTTCATCCACACAGCAGTCGCGTGATAACCAGGTCTGGATAACTTCACGTTGGCTACTAAGGTAGATAAGTAGAGAGCTGTGGATGCATCTAGTCACACAGTACTGGACTCCATCACACTGCACACCATGTTACGAACGACATGGAAGCATCTAATTAGCAGGGCTTTAGAGATGCATGCGGGAGATAATTCCATCCCATAATTCCCTGCAGCCGCCACGTTGAAGGCAATGCAGCATCATGTTTATCCAGCTGAACCAACAGCGACTGGTGGAGAAAGGTGAGGACGGTGACTGCAGCCATCTGCAATTGCTGTCCTTTCAGTATGAGTTATGTTGAGATTATTAATACGCTGTTCCCAGATTATTCACATACATCCTGCAACGCTGTCAGATTATCTGTCTTTCCCAGATTATTCACATACATTCTGCAACACTGTCAGATTATCTGTCTTTCCCAGATTATTCACATACATTCTGCAACACTGTCAGATTATCTAGCGTTCCCAGATTATTCACATACATCCTGCAACGCTGTCAGATTATCTGTCTTTCCCAGATTATTCACATACATTCTGCAACACTGTCAGATTATCTAGCGTTCCCAGATTATTCACATACATCCTGCAACACTGTCAGATTATCCAGCGTTCCCAGATTATTCACATACATCCTGCAACGCTGTCAGATTATCTAGCGTTCCCAGATTATTCACATACATCCTGCAACGCTGTCAGATTATCTAGCGTTCCCAGATTATTCACATACATCCTGCACCGCTGTCAGATTATCTAGCGTTCCCAGATTATTCACATACATCCTGCAACGCTGTCAGATTATCTAGCGTTCCCAGATTATTCACATACATCCTGCAACGCTGTCAGATTATCTAGCGTTCCCAGATTATTCACATACATCCTGCAACGCTGTCAGATTATCTAGCGTTCCCAGATTATTCACATACATCCTGCAACGCAGCCAGATTATCTAGCGTTCCCAGATTATTCACATACATCCTGCAACACTGTCAGATTATCCAGCGTTCCCAGATTATTCACATACATCCTGCAACGCAGCCAGATTATCCAGCGTTCCCAGATTATTCATATACATCCTGCAACGCTGTCAGATTATCTAGCGTTCCCAGATTATTCACATACATCCTGCAACGCTGTCAGATTATCTAGCGTTCCCAGATTATTCACATACATCCTGCACCGCTGTCAGATTTTCTAGCGTTCCCAGATTATTCACATACATCCTGCAACGCTGTCAGATTATCTAGCGTTCCCAGATTATTCACATACATCCTGCAACGCTGTCAGATTATCTAGCGTTCCCAGATTATTCACATACATCCTGCAACGCAGCCAGATTATCTAGCGTTCCCAGATTATTCACATACATCCTGCAACGCAGCCAGATTATCTAGCGTTCCCAGATTATTCACATACATCCTGCAACACTGTCAGATTATCCAGCGTTCCCAGATTATTCACATACATCCTGCAACGCTGTCAGATTATCTAGCGTTCCCAGATTATTCACATACATCCTGCACCGCTGTCAGATTATCTAGCGTTCCCAGATTATTCACATACATCCTGCAACGCTGTCAGATTATCTAGCGTTCCCAGATTATTCACATACATCCTGCAACGCTGTCAGATTATCTAGCATTCCCAGATTATTCACATACATACTGCAACACTGTCAGATTATCTAGCGTTCCCAGATTATTCACATACATCCTGCAACGCTGTCAGATTATCTAGCGTTCCCAGATTATTCACATACATCCTGCAACACTGTCAGATTATCCAGCGTTCCCAGATTATTCACATACATCCTGCAACGCAGCCAGATTATCTAGCGTTCCCAGATTATTCACATACATCCTGCACCGCTGTCAGATTATCTAGCGTTCCCAGATTATTCACATACATCCTGCAACGCTGTCAGATTATCTAGCGTTCCCAGATTATTCACATACATCCTGCAACGCTGTCAGATTATCTAGCATTCCCAGATTATTCACATACATCCTGCAACGCTGTCAGATTATCTAGCGTTCCCAGATTATTCACATACATCCTGCAACGCTGTCAGATTATCTAGCGTTCCCAGATTATTCACATACATCCTGCAACGCTGTCAGATTATCTAGCGTTCCCAGATTATTCACATACATCCTGCAACGCAGCCAGATTATCTAGCGTTCCCAGATTATTCACATACATCCTGCACCGCTGTCAGATTATCTAGCGTTCCCAGATTATTCACATACATCCTGCAACGCTGTCAGATTATCTAGCGTTCCCAGATTATTCACATACATCCTGCAACGCTGTCAGATTATCTAGCGTTCCCAGATTATTCACATACATCCTGAAACGCTGTCAGATTATCTAGCGTTCCCAGATTATTCACATACATCCTGCACCGCTGTCAGATTATCTAGCGTTCCCAGATTATTCACATACATCCTGCAACGCTGTCAGATTATCTAGCGTTCCCAGATTATTCACATACATCCTGCTTCTCTTTAACACATCTTAAATGTTTAAAAGTAGTAATGATGCAATAATATCCATAACCAAACAACGTTAACATTAATTGATTTTATATCGGTACAGATATCAGAATCTGATTAGAACCCCTGAACAGTGGATCAATAACTATCTATTTGAGAGTATTTAGAGCAGATCTGAGACCAGTAGGTTTCCTCAGTCTGATCCTGAGGGCTTTCCAGCAGAGCTGCGTATTCTCCCACAGCAGCCTCAGCAGTTCTTTCTCCTCTCACCTTTGTTCACAAGCTGCCAGCCCACCTGCTTTTATCCTCACACCTTTAAATGAGCAGGACTGAGCGTCTTCAAGGCCTTCTGGGAAATGTAGGAAGCCTAACGGAGGTGGAGGAGGCTGACAGAGCATCTGCTTCATGAAATATCTGTTAAATATGTAGACAACAAGCTTCCAGCATGGCTCGGTCACCTTTCTGAAATTAAACTTGCTCCAGCATCCAGTCCAGATGGCTCGCCACTTTCCTCATAATACGTGCTGGTGGAAGCGCTCACATCTGATCTGGCACCTATCTGGACAGCGTGATGAGGAGGCGGGACCTCCAGCTGTTTCAACAACCCCCAAATGAGCTGCTCTGAGCCTCGTTTCACTGTTCTGTATGTGTGAAAGTCAGCTGGAATCAGCCGCCAGCGTCTCTGTGGACGGCGGTAACGAGACGAGCGACGCATCAACCATCTGCTGGAGAACGCAGCGAGGATCAGAGCTGCTGATCGTGGATCCATCCTCAGATCAGAGGAAGTCTTTACGTGGTGGAACTGAACTGGTATTATAAACACCTCTATGATTTACTGTAGACCACGTCACCCTGTCTGTCTGTGCACAGCAGGACCGGCTTTAAAAGGACCTGAAATCCAGCTGGATAGATGTCTTCATGAATACATCAAACCAGAGGGAAGACGGCGCCTCACAGCATCTCAAGTTGAAACATAATCGGTCTTTTATGTTGCATCGTTTAGATGCATCGATATCGGCATCAAAATGTGATATCAGAAAATATCGGTATCCATTTTTTTCCAGACATATTTTTACTAACAAAATTTTGCAATATCTTTTTCCACCAGTATTGGTCCAGAATGTCTAAAAGTCCCTGTTATCCTGGAAGAACTTCATTTCCCAGCATTCCTTTCAGTCATGTGACCACGGTGCAGCTGCTGCTGCTACAGACTGACTTGCTTTGAAGCTGCTGATAATATGTCTGCTAGTATCTAATATCTGGTAGTATCTAATACCTAGTAGTATCTGATATATGGTAGTATCTAATAACTGCTAGTATCTGATATCTGGTAGTATCTAATACCTGCTAGTATCTGATATATGGTAGTATCTAATACCTGCTAGTATCTGATATATGGTAGTATCTGATATATGCTAGTGTCTAATACCTGCTAGTATCTGATATATGGTAGTATCATATACCTACTAGTATCTGATATATGCTAGTATCTAATACCTACTAGTATCTGATATATGCTAGTATCTAATACCTACTAGTATCTGATATATGGTAGTATCATATACCTGCTAGTATCTGATATATGGTAGTATCATATACCTGCTAGTATCTGATATATGGTAGTATCTGATATATGCTAGTGTCTAATACCTGCTAGTATCTGATATATGGTAGTATCATATACCTACTAGTATCTGATATATGGTAGTATCTAATACCTGCTAGTATCTGATATATGCTAGTGTCTAATACCTGCTAGTATCTGATATATGGTAGTATCATATACCTGCTAGTATCTGATATATGGTAGTACTAAGGACGTTTTGGGATCTTTTCTCTCAGAGCAGAATATAGTTGTATCGGTCAGAATATGAGACAACCTCACAGTTGTCTGCAGAGATCGGTATCAGTTGATATCAGAAATTAAGAGTTGCACAATATCGGTATGTCAGATATCGGTAAAACAGCAAATATTGGACGTCCTACTTTTAACTCTATTTTAAATTGTCTTCAGCATGAGTTTAAAGTATAAAATGCTTCAAAAACTTGGATAATTTTGAACCCTGCAGAGGAAAGTTATTGTTGCCTTAATGCATGAGCTGACGGTTTCCTGCGCTTATCTAACATCTGGGACATGATCTGAAACGCAACGCTTCCACGTGCATGACTCCAGAAGTCATCCTGAGAAATCAGGCTGCAAACAAACCTTCCAAGTCCTGAACTTTCTGATTTCTGAGCAGACTTCTCACTGGCCCTGGTTACATCATGCTTTTTAGGGGTGGGAAAAAAAAATATTGATACACTGAAATATCGCAATATTTTCATGTGCCGATATATCTATATTTAAAGGAGTGATGACATAGCAGTAAAAACTAGTTTATGTTGTTGGCATTACTTTATATGTAAATACTCCAAAGAAAAAAACAGCATTTTTTACAGCGGAGTATTGTTTTGAAACGCCAGACCTCACTTCCTCAGTAATACAGTTGGGTCCGGTGATGATATGGAGCTTTACCCGGAGACCACGTTGACTTCATTTTGATTGGCTACACCTTATTTGGCTATGACCTTATTTGGAGAATCTAGGTCAAGCTGCGGTCGGAGTTTGCTAAAGGCTAACTGCTAGCAACATGGGCAGTTCAGACAGTGTGAGCTACGTTTATCAGACAAGACAGCATTTAGAAAATAAATAAACTTACAGGTAATGACAAGGTTGTGGCCCCCTCCCTCAGTGTTGCTGCAGAAGTTTGCTTTTACATCCATTTGTTTGAAAACCCAGACCTGACTGCAGAGAAGTTACTACTAGCTCCATACACGAAGCTGAATCAGACAGGGAGGGGAGGGGGGGAGCGGACGGTGCATAAACCGTTAGGAGAGAGGGGGGGGGGGGGCGCTGTTTACTTGATAGTGTGCTCTTATTGGAGCAATTAAATTACGTAGAATGATAGAACTACGTAGAATGATGGAACTACGTAGAATGATGGAACTACGTAGAATGATGGAACTACGTAGAATGATAGAACTACGTAGAATGATGGAACTACGTAGAATGATGGAACTACGTAGAATGATAGCCTGCTGTCTGATTCAACTGTTTCTGAGCAGAGAGACAAAGCTGACAGACCATAAACAGGAACTTTGATTCTCACTCTGGACATTCACATGGCCTCATCAGTGCACAACAGATCATATTATACACCCAAAACCCCAGAAAAGGGAAATTTGATGTCATGGCACCTTTAAAAACACGATATCTACCTATTTTACCAACGAAATCTTACAGGATTTCATGAAACTCTCCGAGATTTTGTAAAAGAATCATGAAAACTCGCGAGATTCTTAAATATAGATATGATATCAGCACATGAAAATATCACGATATTTCAGCGTATTGATATTTTTCCCACCCCTAATGTTTAATACAGAATGAATTATTCCAGCTCTGCGACAGACTGGACACCTGTCCAGGTGAACCTGCCTGGTAGCAGCTGGGATAGGCTCCCGGGCGTGAACACAAGGGCTCCTGCTCCGTTTCGTTTCAACGACAACATGAAAACCACGTAATGACAGATTTTCTCTGTCGGGATCGCAGTTTTGTCGCAGCAGCTCGACACTTATATACTTCATCATTTCTGCCGGCTGGCACCAGTCCAGCGCCTGTTTCACGTGCGCTTCCACAAGCACCATTACAACAGGACAAGGAGAGTAGCATGCTCAGAACGACAGGAACAAAGTAGGACCAGAATAAACGGGTCCATGAATGAACCAACCACTTAGTGAGGAATCAGGTTTTATTTGAATTTGGGGTTTAAATTGAACTGAAATAACTGAAGGAGAGAAGAATCAACACTCATGTAAACGAGGTCACTGTGGCGTGGTTTCTCTCCAGAACCCAGCTTAACACGCGGTGCCTGAAAGCAACACGCCGCTGCACCCTGATGCTCCAGGCCGGAGGAAGAAGCTCAGATGCTGCAGGAATGTGCAGAATAAATATCAGCGTACCACCGGAACCAGTCAGAAAGCATGTGAAGGTCAGAGTTACAGTACGTGGTGTTTCATAATCCCTCCGTACTGTCAAAGCAACAGCAGAGCATCATCAACTCCTGTCCGTCCTCCGCCGGTGAACTGGAAAGTTTCCACTTCAGAGGCTGAGAGCGCAGCGTGATGCGGCGCTGTGGGCGCAGATTCAGACGTGGAAGCTGGATTATTCCACTCTGAACTGCTGCTGTGATGCAACATTCAGCTGCAAACACAAAGTCTGCACACGAGAGGCTCCAGACTTTCAGTTGCTCGCAACTTTTTCTTTTTTCCGAGTGCAGGGAACTTTTCCCTTCATTTCTCCCCTTTTTAATCCGTGAGCTGAGTGTGCGTGTATCATGAGGCGTGCAGTTCCAGCTTCCTAACAGCACATCATCCGTTTCCGAGTCGACTCAGTTCGTTCAGTCCGCTTCCTGGACCGTTTCTTCACCGTATTTTATGGGAGGAGACAACCTGTGAGGCTGTGATGAAGAACAGAGATGAGTTTACGGTTCAAACTTCTCAAACCTCTCGAGGATTTCATTTCTGAGCTGCGACCTCAGAGAGGAAAGCTGCGACCTTTACACGTTCACATTTGATAAACGACGTCTGCGACGTTCGAGTCCTCGTTCGTTATACGTCTAATGTATTTGTCACAGCAAGACGAGGACTGAAATCACACGGAGACGAATGTTTCTGAGCCGCATCCAGAGGGCTCACCTTCCTCTGACTGACAAGAGCATCTCATTTCAGCTGCGAGTGAGAGTGTGGTGGGGGGAGGGTTCCGGGACTCTTACTTGATGGCTGTTCCTTTGGTGCCCCCTGCTGTCGTCAGCATGACCCTGGTGGTGAGGCTGACCCGCAGGTCCTCCTCCTCCAGGCCCAGCAGCTCGGCGCAGTGCTCCAGCGTCTGGCTCGACTGGTTCTTGATAGTGCAGCCGCCTGCAAGACGAGGAGAAGGGCAAACATCAAACACTGTACGCCGTTTATCCAGACCAGGGATGTAACAGTTACCGATAACCATACATCACAATGATTCCTGATGGTTAGTACTAACGTTTCTGATTTTAATGATCAGACTTTGAAACTGTTCTCGTCCATGTGGTGCCACGTGGACTCGTGTAGTAGGGCTGCTCATTTATTTCTAAAGATTGATTCATGTGTCCAAACATCGGTTGTATTTTCTTTTGGAATGAGCATTTAATTTGAATTGGGTGAATTTTATTGTCATATTTACGATAATGCAGCAGGTTCGTGTCCAGCTCGTCTGGCGTCCTCTTTTTCCACCCTGGATCTGTTCGGGTTTTGTTCCACAGCGTGTTTGTGAAACCAACTGTGTCAACGTGAAGGGAGACAGACTGGTCCTCACCAACGACCATTACATCATGTCAATATCCTTGTTTTCTGTTTGTCTTTTTTCCCCCAGACAGTTGGAAATAAAAAATTTTAATTCATTCATCCATTCATATGATTCCAGCATCCATGCTGCATAACTCGTCATGTAATCTGGGTAATGGTTAAAAGATGTTTTCAATACCAGCCCTAACTAGTACTAGTACGATACCAACACTGGTATCGACATGATGGATATTTGTATGGATCCGCCCAACTGAATAAAATAAACTCAGTAAATAAACTAAACTTCCTGCTAGTTTTCCTTCTGCTGAAGTTTTATTCAGGAGTCTAAATCTGAACGGCTTTTTCTAAACATTCTTTTTTTATTCTAAATAAAGAATAATTCTTTTCCTTTTTAAACTTCTTTTTTTCTGCACCCGCTGTAATGAAATGAAATGAAAATTAAATGAAAAATACTTTATTCATCCCAGGAGGAAAATTCAACATTGTAAAAAAAGCTCACACTTTTTTTTCCTTTGTTTTTTTGTTTTTAACAATATAACATGAATATGAAATAATAACATAATCAGTCAGTTAGTCTTGTTCTTTAGGGTGATGCTGCTGGCAGGAATGAATTCCTGTATCTCTCCGTCCTACAGCGAACCTGACGCAGCCTCCCACTGAACACACTCTGTTGATTCTTCACCATGTTGTGGAGAGGATGGGAAGAATCCTCCATCATCTTCATCAGCTTGTGCAGCATTCTTTTCTGAACGATCAGCTCCAGCGGCTCCAGAGTTATCCCCAGCACAGAACCAGCTTTCTTGATCAGCTTGTTTAGTTTCTTCAAGTCTCTGATTCTGATGCTGCTGCCCCAGCAGATGCTGCAAAGCTGATTGCACTTTCCACAACAGACTTGTAGAAGATCTGCAACATCTTGGTGCAGACGTTGAATGATCTCAGCTTCCTTAAGAAGTAGAGTCTGCTCTGACCTTTCTTGTAGATGTAGTCACTGTTGCATTTCCAATCGAGTCTGTTGTCCAGCTGAACTCCAGGTATTTGTAGTTCTCCACCACCTCCACCTCCTCTTCCAGGATGTAGACAGGACTATGCTGCTTATTCTTGCTCCTCCTGAAGTCAACAATCATCTCTTTAGTCTTGCTGGTATTTAAGATGAGCTGATTGTTACTGCACCATTTCACAAACTGACTGACCAGTTCCCTGTACTCGGCTTCTTGTCCATCACTGATAAACTGCGGTCTGTTTGTTAGGTAGTCGTAAATCCAGATGGTTGTGGAGGATCCACCTGGAAGTTATGGAGCTTCTCACATAGCAAAGCAGCTGAATAGTATTGAAGGAAGTGTCATCAATTTTGTTTGTAGCCTCAAACTTGGCTGGAAACTTACGAGAGGTTTTTTCAAAGAATAATGTGTTTACACTTCATTTCCTTGGGTTTTGTTCCTGCCGTTTTATTTTTTTGCAGTTTCTTTTTCATTTTATTTATTCATGTATTTACTTTTTCTCTACTGTGTCATATTTTCCTGCAATTAATAACATTAATTTTGCAAACGTGTTTATGATTTATTATTTATTTTTGATTACACCATATATCAAAGCACCTGTCATCTGTTCATTCTACTACTGTTTTTGTAAGTGGAACTTTTTCTGGAAACCTTGTCTGGAAACTATGTTCAGTCGCTGCTGTTATGAAGTGCTTTATACATAAAGTTGGCTTGACTGGATACGGACCAGTCTTCATAAATCCCCCCCAGTTTGGCCCAATCAGAGCTTTTTTAGAAATAAAACCTAAAGCCAAACGTGGTCAGCTGAATTATAACTCCTAAAGTTTGGACACAGTTGACTCGTTTTCATGCAGTTTTTCTACTTTTCCGAGTCTATTTCTTTCCTCGTCCTTCAGAAGCTGTTTTTTGTCTGTAGTTTAAATTCATACGACCTTCAGACGCTGTAAAAGTTGCCGAACTGGCCCCCCGGGACTCCATCCCGCCTGTAAGCCAGACTCGTGTCAGATCCTGCGAAACTGCCGCCTCTCCTCCAGCTGGATGGGAAACATGCATCCTCATGCAGCTGCAGTGATGAGCCCAGGATTTCATAGGCGTCCTGCTGCGCCTGCAGGCCCCCGCCGGGGAGAGATGATGGCAAGCCGCTCCGTGATGAACTTCACGGGAAGAGTTCAAAGCCTGATGCGTTTCTGACGGAGCGGAGCTTCCCGGGAGGGTGGGCTGTGCGTGAGACGGGCGGAGCTGAAATACACCTCCGTAAACTCGCACTGGAGAAGCAGCTCAGCTCGTTCAGGTGTGTAAATAATGAGTTTCCCTCAGGACAGCGTAGAGACAGGGTCTCTGTCCGATTCATCTGGGTTTTAATTACACGTAACGAACCGCACCAACTTCCAGCTGTCATCCTGTCACAGGCCTTCATCACTGACCAGTGAGGAGGAGGATGATGGAGGATGAAGGTTACCATCATCAATCACAGGATTGAGGGTTAAAGGACGTCATTTAGTAGATTTTTAGAGCCTAAACAGTACTACATCACATCTCCTGCAAGCACGCTGATGTGCGTTCATGAAACTACAGAAGCTGCGGCAGACGAGATCACGCGTTCTCTTTTTCTTTCTTTCTTTGTTTTAAATCAATATCAACCCCTCTCGGACCCTCTTGTGTTTGTCCCGGTTTGTCTGCAGCTCTGTCGCTCTTAGCACAATGCAAACAGCAAATTTCTTCTTCTACGCTTGTATTACAGGCAGAGTAGGCACTGAACGCCGAGGCTTCTGTAGTTTCGTGAATGCGCATATGTGCGCTTCGTGAAAGTAAGATGTTCTACTGTTTATTCTACAAAAATCTACTAAATGACGTCGTTTCCAGTAAATTCTGGACGCTACCCACTCAGGACACTTGGATTACATTGGACGAGCAGTATGGAGGAATATTGACACGTTTTTGTGGACTTTTATGGACCTTTTTGGCTCGGACCCCGGTGAACTCCATTATATGAAAGTTGGGGGGAAACGAGAAGCCTTCCTGATCGGCGGCTACATTTGAGATATTAAAAAAGTGCTGCAGAGTCTTGCTCACCATGAGGGGAAGTGGAAGATAAAGTTACATCATTCTGTGGGTGGAATATTCCTTTAAGACAGGAAATGGAATTCACCCGTAGACTCCCCACAGAGCGCCGCTTTCATCCCTGCCGAACTGGACCGACCTGCCGCGGTCTCGCTGCACCAGCTGTTGAGCGCCGCGGCATCAGGGGAAGATGCTGCACCGTTCCAACAAGCTGCAGGATAATCCTGGTGTGTAGAGTCCTGCATCCTCCACGCCCACGTCCTCCATGTCGGCTTTACCGGAGCGAAGCCAGGAGCCGCTTCTCCGTCCAGCGTGAACAGGTTTTCCTGACACACCACTTCTAAAGAGCCAGACGGCGACAGGTGCCGTCCAGCACGACCCTTTCTGTGGGCGAGGGTGAGTAAAAACATCTATGCATCGCAATACTGTGACCAATGGGAGGAGGAGCTGTGCATGTTGTTTACACGTATGGACACATTGGATCATGCAACACCAGATGTTTTGTTACCCAAAAATATGAGTTGATGTATCACATCTGTTCACACGGGCATGAAAACATTTAAAAATCTAAAATAGACTTTCTACTTCTTAATCGATAACAAAGCATTTAAATCAGTAAGGAATTCATATTGAACTCAATCATGAGATTCTTCACAATACCCGACTACGGCCGCATTTATTTATTCATTTATTCATTCATTCATTTTGGATAATTTTATTTTGTGGTGGGACATAAACTTTCTGTGGAGACTGTCTCAGCAGCATAGTTGAGTTTTTGCTGTTTTAACTTTTACATGGATACGACCAGTTTCATTATGAGCTTATGTTGTTGTGTAATCACTTTATTTGATTCTGTTGGAATTCTACTTTTCATGTTGGACATCTGCACTGCGCGCGGTGGAGAAGGCGCAGACTGTTACACATTTAATTCTCTTTAAATTGTTAAAACAAAAAAACAAACGGGTTTAAGCCTGCAGTGTTACAGGTAAAAACCAAGTGAAGGAATTGTTTCATACGACTTAGTTCAAACTGAAAAGAATCAATGATTAACATTTTTATTCAGAATCACTTTCTGGAATTTTCGTTTCCACCGGTGCGGCGTGCCGCTCACCTGAAGTGCTTCCCGCCTCCTCGAAGTCGATGTTGCCCAGGTGCAGCACGCCCGCCACCACCCGGAACAGGTCCAGCTTCTCCGTGTCGTCCAGGCCGATCTTCTTCATGGCCACGCACATGCGGTTGAAGTCGCCGTGGTCGTCCAGCAGCGGGTCCTTCAGAGGGCCGGACTTCGTGTGCTGAGGGGCCAGAACAGGTTTAACTACACGCTCAACCATCTAACCTCAACGTCCCGACACGGTCCTGGAATAAGGCTGACAGGCTGCAGCTACGCAGAAACCCGCATGCAGAGAGAAGAGAACCCACACCTCAGACCCACAGCAACCACCACCACGATGATGATGATGATGATGATGGCTGAGCCGATTCAGGACCAGGGTTGAATCATTTCTCATTTTCATTCATCTTTTCCTGGTCGTTTGTCAGATCGGAGAATAATCTCTTCAGTTTTAGACATTCAGGTGTCAACGAACTCGTCTGTGAGCAGGATTTCTCCACATGTCCCAGACTGGAATAAAAATCCGTTTAAAAAAAAGAAAAAAAAGTTTATTCTGAGTGTCCTGTAATTATCACAAAACTTTATATTTCCTCTATTTATATTCTCATATTTTGAGGATTTTCTTCTTTATTTCAGGGTGGCCCAACAAAGAGAAGCACTTTAAATTCTGATTTAAAATATTTAACCCAAGAATTTATTCACTATTCGATAAAACATAAATACAGGAGGGGAAACAGGGATTTAAAAAAGACTGAATAAAATTAAATACTATCAAATATAAAATCAAATAATTCAAGTGCAGATAAATTAAAAAAAAAAACTAAAAATAATAAATATATGAATAAGAGTTAATAAAAGCAAATACATAGATTTTTTAAAATATTGGACAAAGAAAAAAAAATGGTTTAATGCAAATCTGCAACACCAGGAAGGGATTTTTTTTTGCTTTTTCCCCCATAAATATAAAATTCAGAAATACTTCTTTACAAAAGAAAAATAAATAAATATTTTTGTTGGTCATAAAGTCTATAAATAAAAACATTTTTATTGAGATTTAACTAAGATAATGTTATGTAATTATTAATCATAATCATCATCATCATCATCATAATAAAAGTCTCTGCAAGCCGACAGTGACATTGTGAGATACATGAGAGGAACCAGTTTCCCACAAAGAAACGAAGCTGCAGCAGAGAGAACGCAGCATGCAGCGACCTGCAGAGAAGATGTGAACCACACTGAAACCCAGGAGGAGGAGGAGGAGGAGGAGGAGGAGGAGGAGGAGGAGGAGGAAGGGGCACCACATCACCTTCCCATCCTGAGTGACGTGACATGAAGCAGTGAGGAGAAACACATCATTCATCAGCTGAGCTCTGGCTTGTCTAAGCCTTCACTAACAGACGTCCCCTTCACTGACTCTCTGGACTTTACAGCGTCCTGATTCAGAACCTGAACCTGATTCAGGAGGGACCGGATACCAGCGCCAGCTAAAGATTGCAGCAGCTTTCCCCTCGTCTGTTAAGCTCCTGCAGCCGTTATAGCACAGACCTGTTTCTGATGTGGTCCCGGTTCCTGACGATGAACCAAATCTGATCACGAACGTTTCACTCGGTCATTTTCTTGCTTATTACAGCTTTTTTTTTTTTTTTTTTTTTACTTATTTTAAGAGTGGTCAAGATTTTTTTTGCTTGTAATAAGCAAGAAAATTCAGACAACGCATGAATTGTTCTTGATCAGACTTGGAATGAGATGCATTAGCTTAAAACCAGACCCCTTATCTCTCTGAAATGTTCCCGTTTCGGTGATTTCTCTTATTTTCAGAGTGATGACATATTTGGACTAGAAATGAGAAAAATCTGCTTGGTAGGATCTGAGTTTTTGCAGCGCACCGTCCCCCATCTGGGCTCGGTCTACAGACGGTGTGAACCCGTCAGGACGGGACCAGATCCTCCCGGTCCGAGGTCATCATCTGGAAAAGGTTTTCCAGACATGGAACCAGTCTGGACCGAGGTCAGAATAGTTCTGGATTTTTAAGAAGTTTCAGTTTTTATTCAGTTTGGACTTTTTGTTTTTCAGTTCCGTTACTTTTAGTTCGTTTTTTCAGCAGCTTTGCTAGTTTTTATGTTTGGAAAATGCTTAGTTTTAGTTTAGTTTTTATTAGTTTTTCAGGGTTTTTCCTTGTAAATAAAGTAAAACCGGTAGTAAACAGATCAAATAGAAATAGATTTCATATCAACCCAAAAGGCTGATGTATAAAATACATTTACAGACTAAAACTCAGGATGTTTCTGCAATAACTTTAGTTCGTTGTGGAAAGACAATACAGTTTCAGTTAGTTATCATTTTTCTAAAACTGTCATTTTTATTCTTTTTTCACTTAACAAAAATGTTTTTTAATTCCAGTTTTGTTTTTCTGGATAGTTTTAGTTAACTAGAACAAGTTTGGTCTGGACCAGAGGAGATTCCTGTTCTAGCTGGGGGGCAGATGATGGAGTTTTGGGGACATAAGAGAAGGAAACCAGGGAGAAGGCTGTAAGCTGGTACGAAGCTCCTAAACCTGCAAACCTGACAAACTAAACATGAAGCATATTTACAGCAGAACGAGCAGAAAGTCCAGACGTGAGCGGCGGTTCTGGGACTGACAACTGAAAATATCCAAACTAATTATGACGTTATTCATGGAAGAAACGACAGATCTGGTCTTTCAGGAAGTGATTAGGTTAATTATGAAGAGAATATTTGTCATTTACAGCCGAGCAGCGGATTATTATCCATGTTGCTGTAATCATTAATAATGCTGAACAGTAACCGGATACTTCTGCATTATTCATCAAAGGCCAAAAGCTTTTTTCACATAATGAGGTTTTTTTCTCTTTAGATTAGAGCGGATTTCTTTCTGCCGAGGTGCAGACTGCTAATTAAAATGCTTTCAGCTTCGTTTCAGCATCTGAAGATAATGAAACCACAGCAGAGGAGGTTTCCGTGAAGAACACACACCAGGACCAGGTCTGTGTTGCTCATTTTCTCACGCCATCATTTAGTCACCTGTAATTTTCAGCATAAAGACTTTCCGGTCCGTTCTCCGAAGTTCAGGATCATTTCTTTCTTCTGTTGTCAGAAGCATCAACACTCATTATTACAGCAGGTCTGTAAACTACTCAGTAAAAGCTGAGAATGTTGTTGATGATGGACGGAAACCGCGAGAAACCCCACGAATGAGCCTCAAACTGGACCACCGGTTCACCTGGAGGTCCGAGGGTAGAAACCTGAAAGAAGTCTACCTGAAGTACATCACTCATTCAGGAAAATACTACGAACTTACAACTACTACTACAACGTTATTTTCTGCCCAGGAGCACTTTACTCATTCCTAGGACTACTGTACTCATTCCTAGGATTACTGTACTAGTTCCTAGGATTACTGTACTAGTTTCTAGGACTACTGTACTTGTTCCTAGGACTACTGTACTCGTTCCTAGGAGTACTGTACTAGTTCCTAGGATAACTTTACTCGTTCCTAGGAGTACTGTACTAGTTCCTCGGAAACTTTCCTCGTTCCCAGGATTACTGTACTCGTTCCCAGGATTACTGTACTGCTCCTAGGATTACTTTACTCGTTCCTAGGAGTACTGTACTAGTTTGCAGGATTACTTTACTCGTTCCTAGGATTACTGTACTAGTTCCTAGGATCACTTTACACGTTCCTAGGATTACTGTACTAGTTCGCAGGATTACTTGACTCATTCCTAGGACTACTGTACTAGTTCCTAGGATCACTTAACTCGTTCCTAGGATTACTGTACTAGTTCCTCGGAAACTTTCCTCGTTCCCAGGATTACTGTACTGCTCCTAGGATTACTTTACTCGTTCCTAGGAGTACTGTACTAGTTTGCAGGATTACTTTACTCGTTCCTAGGATTACTGTACTAGTTCCTAGGATCACTTTACACGTTCCTAGGATTACTGTACTAGTTCGCAGGATTACTTGACTCATTCCTAGGACTACTGTACTAGTTCCTAGGATCACTTAACTCGTTCCTAGGATTACTGTACTAGTTCCTCGGAAACTTTCCTCGTTCCCAGGATTACTGTACTCGTTCCTAGGATTACTTTACTCGTTCCTAGGAGTACTGTACTAGTTTGCAGGATTACTTTACTCGTTCCTAGGATTACTGTACTAGTTCCTAGGATCACTTTACACGTTCCTAGGATTACTGTACTAGTTCCTAGGATCACTTTACACGTTCCTAGGATTACTGTACTAGTTCCTAGGATCACTTTACACGTTCCTAGGATTACTGTACTAGTTTGCAGGATTACTTTACTCGTTCCTAGGATTACTGTACTAGTTCCTAGGATCACTTTACACGTTCCTAGGATTACTGTACTAGTTCCTCGGAAACTTTCCTCGTTCCCAGGATTACTGTACTCGTTCCTAGGATTACTTTACTCGTTCCTAGGAGTACTGTACTAGTTTGCAGGATTACTTTACTCGTTCCTAGGATTACTGTACTAGTTCCTAGGATCACTTTACATGTTCCTAGGATTACTGTACTAGTTCGCAGGATTACTTAACTCGTTTCTAGGACTTCTGTACTTGTTCCTTGGATTACTGTACTTGTTCATAGGACTACTGTATTATTTCCTAGGATTACTGTACTCGTTCCTCGATGAACTGAGCTGCTATTCTCTCATTTCTACTGACAGTAATGTGGTTTTCTTTCAGGAAGAGATAATATTTCCTCTGTTCCAGGTGAATTTACTCTGACACAGTAAGGCCTGGGATATACTTGCTGTTGGCGACGCGTCCGCGTACGCATCATGGCGCCCACGTAGGTACGCTCGCATCACGCGAGGTGCCGTGCCGCATGCGCGTGGTGCAATTTTGACTTGAACGCTAGAGGTGCTCGTGCGTACAAAAAGCGTGAACACGAGGTCAGAGGTGAACACAATGGCGTCGGCGAGTAATTTTGAAGAGCGTCTGTCGGACCTGGTCCGAAACTACAGACACTTATATGATATTTCCTCCCCGTTGCACAGCGACCTCTTTTTCTTTCGCAGTAGCAAAAGAAAAATGATCGTTTCTTCTTCGAGAGCAATAACATTGTCCATTTTCCACATACACCTGGGTCGTTCACATATGCCCCGGAAAAACAATCTGACCGGCAGACTGATCTTTTTACATTCTCATGAAGTGCTGTGTACTCCTCTTAGCGGTGGCCTCCGGTATTGAGCGTTTCGGCCGCAACGTGCTGCAGCAAGTATATTCACAGACGACGCAGACCGCTTGCGCGAACGTTTGCGTCCACAGCAAGTATATCCCAGGCTTAACGCATATCATGATTCTGATTCTTCTGTAGTAATCCCGTGTTTCACCAGACCAGGATTATACATGCAGCCCTGTAGTTGGAGATTTACTTAGTTTGTTTTGTCTGTTATTTCAGACAACAGGCAGAAAAACAGGATTTGTCACAATTATGTTAATTCAGGAAATGTAACAGATTTTGATTTAAAAAAAAATTTTTTCTCTTTCATTAAGATATTTTTTCAAATGAACGCAACCTTTTTCTGTAACCTTACACCATTAAAATATAATGAAATCAGTTCAACATTCAGACCAGAAGGTCCATTTAAATAAATAAAACATGATCTGAAAACGTTCCCTGAATTTTCTGTGTTTGCCAAACAACTTCATCTTCATCGCTTGATGAAAACAGACCTAGATGATGATGATGATCCTGGAGATCATGTCAGGAAGCCACGACTCTGATGTCAGCTCCATTTTAATACAGCGTTAAAATTAATGGTTTAAAAGACAGAAGGCTCAGGGCGCCTTGGTGAAACAGCCCCTACGAGGAGGAAAAGGCAGCTGCAGGAGTGAATGTGCTGACTCAGCTCAGCGGGAGGTAACGCTGTCTGCAGAAACAACGTTTCCTTCCTCGCAGCTACGAGCCGATCACTCATCAATAACTTCCTTTCACTCTGTTTACACTGTATCAGATTAACGACCGATGTGATTTCACGCCGCTAAACGTTTAACACCACCATTCCCTCCTCATCATCAGCCTTCATCAGCAACACCATCAGATATCATCCTGGTCTGTGAATGATCTGGCCGTACCTCCGAGCTCTTCCGGTTCTGCATGATCTGCTTGTCCGTGTCCTTGGTGGCGAAGAAGCGTGTGCATCCTCTGTTCAGGTACTGAAAGATTCAGAGAAGCTGGAGTCAGAAACATCCGGAGCGACGGCTCAGTCACAACATGCTGGAAATGAAAATGATTTTAACAGGTTACAGCAGCGGATAAAAACCACATCTTTAAATCTAAAAGCTCCAGAGTGGAACATGATAAAGGCCTGAACAGGATTTCTACAGCTCGTCCAGACCAGGACATCCGTCTCCACCGGTTAAAACCTGAACAGAGTTCCTCCATCTGCAGATTCCAACCAAAATAAAACAAAAATCAATAACTTAGTCCCATTTCAGGTATTTTTGCAGGATAAGAATCTTGACCCGCTTCTTTTTGTGCCTGAATGTTAATAAAAAGAGAAAAATGAAAACGATGAGATGGTTCGTGTCTGATCTGATCTTCGTATTGAACGGAGGAATCTCTGGATATTCTGGACATGTCGTCGACTTCAGCAGGTCTGATGCCATCTCAGTGACATTTACAGTCGCCCTCAAAATTATTCATACCCTCTAATTAAAGAAAAGGCTAAATTCACAGCAGTAATTAGAATAACAAGAAACTAAAACTAATAATAAATTAAAATTATACTTTAGTGAAATGAGATGTCTTTTGACTTGTAGTTGGAAATAATAATAATAAAAAAACATAACTGTCTTGGAAACATTAAAGCATCTTTCCCATGAACATGGACCAACATACCTGTCAGCAGGTGCAGACGTCTGATTGGACGTTACAGAAACACCTGATTGCAGTGATTGTCTCAAAGTGTTGCTCAACAACATTTTAGCTTCAGAGCCCCATCATGCTTGTTTACTTGTTTTGTTTTTATGTGTTTGTTTTTAACATTTCTGTTGTAACACAATTCAGTGTCATGATTTTCATAGAATTTTTATTTATAATTACTTTTGTCAATTTCAACTAATTTCACTGTCAGCTGATTTTTCCCTCTTTAATTGCAGGATATTAATGATTTTGAGGACGACTATGTAGAAAGCAATCTCTATATTTATCATGGTCACACGAAATTTCCTGTCGTCGTGGGAAAACACCTAGAGTCTACATTTATTAAATAAATGAGGGATTTTGGAGGCTGCCATTATTAACACATTATTTCAAAGAGATTAATGTGTGAAACGGAAACATCCACTTTATAATTATTGCATAAATAGCTAAGTTATTACTAAGATCACGTTAAAAATCCCAGTTTCTCATAATCTCAGTGAGAGAAGCTGATTTTGGGCGTGTAGAGCGTCACAGCACTGAAGCGAATCGAACAAGTGATGTCAGACTTTCAGGAGGACAGAACTGAACCAGGACTCGTCTTGTGTCTGGTTTTGGTTCTTCATCCGTCTGAACACTCGTCTGATTCTTGTTTTTATTCCTCTGTTCATTCTGGTAAAAACCGCCATGATTTCATTTCTTCCTTCTTTTATTCTCTCCTTTAACCTTCGTGTTATCCTCCACTCGTCCGTCCTTCACCTCCTTGCGTCCTGATATGTCCCTGTCTCCACTTCACATCATTTCCTTCCCAACGCGCCCTCTGACACCCAGTCCTGCCTCGTCTCATCTCTTGGGGTCAAGTCGTCTTCATCACCGACTCTTCTTCTCCAGCTCTCCTCCTCATCTTCTTTTTTCCTTCCTTGTTGGTTTTATTTCTGTTCCTCCGTCCTTTAGTTCTTCATGTCATGTTTTATTTTCCTCTGGTTGTCCTTTTATCAAACCAGATTTATCCCCCCCGAACCTTCAGCTCCGATGCCTCCGTCTCCCTTTTCTAATGTTCGCCTCCTTCGTTTCTCTCCTCCCTCCCGTCCGTCCGGCGTCTCCTTCTTAAACTGATCACAGATCAGAAATCAGAACCAACTCAGATCAATTTCATACAAAGAGAAACTAATCTGTCCCTGAACGCACCGTTCCTCTTAACTGAAGACACTGATGATGTCACAGACAAAGAAAAGAGGATATGTGAAGGAGACGACGGCATCGTCAGGCCTGCAGGTGAGGAGGGACGTCATCATCATCATCATCATCATGTGTGTCCTGGAAGAACTTAGAACCCAAAGGAAACTAAAGCTCCAGGTTGTTCCAGTCTGGTGTAAACCGACCGTTGACTCCTGCACCGCTGCAGACTGAGCTGCTGCTGCCCTCTGGTGGCCACAAGTCCAGCTCCGGTCCTGGACTACGGTTCCTGCTTCAACACAGCTGATCCAGTCATGTTTCTCCGAGTAAGAAGTACGTCTACGTGGAAAGAACGGATTTCGTTTTGTCTGCTGGAAATAAATCAACATTCACTTCTGTCCAAACCTTCAGGTGCAGCAGAAACATGTAAAACCTGCAGGACTCTGGATCTAGACCGGACTGTACGTGTCCACAGCAACTCAGACTCAGGACCAGAGTCTGGCTGATGAACGGCCAGGTTTGGGTCCAGATCTACCCGGAGAGAACAGAGGACCAGAGACCAGCTGGATTTGGACCAACTGTCCTCCACAAGTCAGATGTTCTGCATGACAGGATCCAGGAACGCTGCAGGAATGAGACGTGAACCAGATCTGGTCTGGAGCTACCACCTCAGACCTCACGCTTCTGTCCACTCTGGGATCAACTCCGACATTTTCCCATGACTCAGATGCTGCTGCAGGAGGACGATCTGAAGCTGGCGTTTCCTCACCGACCTGCTCAGACTCAGGCCGTCGGGCTTGATTTCTGCACGTTAGGAATAAACCCGGCAGCTTTACGGCAGCAGGAAGAAGCCAACAGAGACACCGATGATGTAGTAAGCATCCGCAACGAGCCGTGCAAACGCACCGCACCAGAGCGCGGATCGTCCAATGGCAGAGCAGGAAACGTCTAGCTCTGATGACCGGGACGTTGGGATGGACGACCGCTCTGCAGGCCGCCGACTCCAGCTCACGTTTTACACAAAAATGGTCCAAAATAAAGCTTTTTATTTCCGTCTGGCAGCAGTTGATGGTTTAGAAACTCTACGGGTGAGACTCAATTTAAAAAAAAAAAAATCTAATTAGAAGGTTTGTAATTAATCTTGATTAATCTCATTACAAAAATTGCCCCAAAAAGTAATATTTTCTTTATTTAAATGGATTTTGGTGGACAACTAAATCAAATAACAGACATTCACATGTGAAGTCCAGCTCTGTTATTGTCTGACCAAACACATTTCATTCGATTTCAACTTTATAAAGAGGTAGGAAAAAAAAAGAAATGATCCCTGGCCGAAACTGAACAGACCTAAAGTTTAAGTACCATTTTTAGTACTTTAACTATTAAACTGGCAGTTTTCTAATCAGAAAACATGCGACAGTACTTTTAACTTTTTAAACGTTTCTGTCCAGACTTTTCATTTAGAGGCATTAATATCTGACAGTCAGTTTTATTCTCTGGTTCATGGAGCAGAGGCCAGTATCTGCTGCCGATGCTTCCTGCAGCCGCTGGTGTGTGTTTGAGATGGGGGGGGGACGCAGAGAGTAGAAGGAAGTAAATGATGCGTTTTTTCACGTCTGTCTCTGAAAGTCTCCAACAGCACCAGAAAATGCCTCTGGATTTGTATGCTAAACTCAGTCACGTGACCACTGCTCGTCCCCACTTCTAGCCCACAAAATACTGGTCCTGGTCCACGTCCAGGCCGGCAGCCGACATCTGGACCACACGTGGCCCACACCAGACCTGCCAGTGCTGTAACTGGGCCAGAAGTGGCCCAGATTCGGCCCAAACATGCCTGCTATCCATCCCTGTGTGTGTGTGTGTGTTTGTACTTGATGAATCGTCATGGTGATCGAACGGCCCAGCAGGACCCGGACCTTCGTACCCTGAACGTGTCCGGGGAGCTGAGGTGGAACTTCTGCCGGATGTCCTCGGGGGCTCCGGCACACAGGCGGTAGAAGATGTGGTAGTTCCTCTCCTCGGGACTCTGCCGGCAGATCCGGGACTTCTCCAGCAGGTAGTGGGACACGAAGCCGCCAACGACGGCGTTCTGGAGGGAGACGCACGGTTTACCAACACTTGTCAGCTGTTCGGAGGTGAAACGTGCTGCATGTGGATCGTACTCTGACTCAGCATCTAGTCTACAAATGCAAACATCTGCACGTGCTCGGTCTGCAGCTGCAGCCCGCTGCGCCGTGCTGCACCACGCTGCACCATGCTGCACCGTGCCGTGCTGCACCGCGCACCTCAGCAGTAGCTGGGTTTCCATCACACCTGGAAGTGCACAAAACCTAAATATCATAATTAAAAACCGCTAATGGAGGGGCGGTGATTGGCTCAGGTGGTTGAGCAGCCGCCCCATGAACAGCGGCTACAGTCCCTCAGCGCAGTCGGCCCCGGTTCGATTCCCGGTCCAGGTCCCCTTGCTGCATGTCACCCCCCACTCTCTCTGCCCCTTTCCTGTCGCTATGTACTGTCGTATAAAGGCCACTAGTGCCCAAAAAAATCCTAAAAAAAAACCCCCCAAAAAAACCAAACAAAAAAAAAACGCTAATGGAAACACCTACATTTAAAAAAACCTCAAATATCGCAAAAAGAGTTTTTAACTTTCATGAGGCGTAAATTCAGACGCGTCAATAAAGCAGTTTTTCACATGAGTGTAATGGAAACATTCTTTTCCCGATTCCACGCCATCAGGCGTGATGTAGGGGGTTAAAATCTAGGTATTCCTTCTTTAATATGACGAATATGAGCATTTACAAGCATTAAAGGCCCTGTACCTGATTTCATTTTAATCTCTCTCAGAGAAATGCTTTTACACGATATATAATATGTGATAAAAGAGGTAATTTAATAAAAATAAATCCCTCATTGATTACGTACATGCATGAATCCAGGCCTTTTTAGTTTAGGTTTCTAACGCTGTCGTGACGCTCTCTTCATGCCAATAGGGGATTATCACATTTCCGCGTTCCGGTTTCCGGAAGTTGAAACATTTGGCACTTCCTCTTCCGGGCCATGTTAACGACAGCCGTTCCTGCTCTGTTATACTGTTTAAATCGGATAAACTCCAAACATATTTAAGCTTCATTCTAGACTGAAGTGATACTGGATCAAAAGCTGGATCAAAGCGATCGATTTGCCGCGGTGAAGGGCCGAACTTTATAATAAAACACACGTTTGTTTGTCCCCAGTGGGGCACAACACCGGCACTTCACAGCATGCTAGCATTAGCCAGCTAGCGTTTACTGACGTGCTTAACTTTGTGCGTCTTAAAACACACAAACATCTGAAAATCGGGTCTGTACCCCCCCGTTTCCAGTGGAACAACTGGGGACTGCCAAGAAAGGAGACGCTTTCAGATGCTTGTGTGTTTTCAGCCGCACAAAGTTAGGCAAGTCATCAAGCTGGCTAATGCTAACCTGCTAACAATAGTCCGCCAGCTACTACTCTGTTAAACTTTGTAAATCGGATAAACGCCAATGCCAAGTTTTCATTCCAGACTGAAGTGATGCTGAGGAAGAAGTGGATTAAAACGACCAATTCGCCGCGGTGAAGGACCGAACTTTATAATAAAACGACACACGTTTGTTTGTGGCCGGCAGACTGCGCAGTCGTGTTAGCAGGTTAGCATTAGCCAGCAACTTTGTGCGGCTGAAAACACACAAGCATCTGAAAGCGTCTCCTTTCTTGGCAGTCCCCAGTTGTTCCACTGGAAACGGGGGGGTACAGACCCGATTTTCAGATGTTTGTGTGTTGTAAGACGCACAATGTTAAGCACGTCAGTAAACGTTAGCTGGCTAATGCTAGCATGCTGTGAAGTGCCGGTGTTGTGCCCCACCGGCGACAAACAAACGTGTTTTATTATAAAGTTCGTCCCTTCACCGCGGCAAATCGATCACTTTGATCCAGCTTTTGATTCAGTATCACTTCAGTCTAGAATGAAAACTTAAATATGTTTGGAATTTATCCGATTTAAACAGTATAACAGAGCAGAAACGGCTGTCGTTAACATGGCCCGGAAGAGGAAGTGTCAAAAGCCGGCAACTTCCGGTAAGCGTGATAATCCCCTATGCGGTTCGTTCTACATAAGTTTCGGTTTCCTATCAGCCAATCACAGCGTTTTCTAACGAGGTGCACCCTCGTCTCTCACGTGCACGGCAGCACTTGTAAACAGAACCGCATGGCATCTGCTGAAGGGAAAGTGGTGATACGGCAGCAAAACACCCTGTAAGCATCAAACTGAGGAGGAGAGAGATGAAACGCAGGAGAGACCAAAGAAGGAATAAAGTTCGTGTGAATCTCGGTGGATTGTATGAAGGTAGAGAGCAGCTGGACGTCTCGGACTGAATGTGGACTGGAAGTCCGACTGGACACAGATTTTTTTCAATAACTTTCTTCTCAGTAACATTTACATCCTCAGGTGCTGGTTCTTCCTCTGCTGGTCTACGTATATAATAGTGATATTTACACCGTATATAATAGTGATATTAACACCGTATATAATAGTGATATTTACACCGTATATAATAGTGATATTTACACGTATATAATAGTGATATTTACACCGTATATGATAGTGATATTTACACCGTATATAACAGTGATATTTACACCGTATATAATAGTGATATTTACACCGTATATAATAGTGATATTTACACCGCATATGATAGTGATATTTATACCGTATATAATAGTGATATTTACACCGTATATAATAGTGATATTTACACCGTATATAATAGTGATATTTACACCGTATATGATAGTGATATTTACACCGTATATAATAGTAATATTTACACCGTATATGATAGTGATATTCACACCGTATATAACAGTGATATTTACACCGTATATAATAGTGATATTTACACCGTATATGATAGTGATATTTACACCGTATATAACAGTGATATTTACACCGTATATAATAGTGATATTTACACCGTATATGATAGTGATATTTACACCGTATATAATAGTGATATTTACACCATATATAATAGTGATATTTACACCGTATATAATAGTGATATTTACACCGTATATAATAGTGATATTTACACCATATATAATAGTGATATTTACACCGTATATAATAGTGATATTTACACCGTATATAATAGTGATATTTACACGTATATAATAGTGATATTTACACCGTATATAATAGTGATATTTACACCGTATATAATAGTGATATTTACACCGTATATGATAGTGATATTTACACCATATATAATAGTGATATTTACACCGTATATGATAGTGATATTTACACCGTATATAATAGTGATATTTACACCATATATAATAGTGATATTTACACCGTATATAATAGTGATATTTACACCGTATATAATAGTGATATTTACACGTATATAATAGTGATATTTACACCGTATATAATAGTGATATTTACACCGTATATAATAGTGATATTTACACCGTATATGATAGTGATATTTACACCATATATAATAGTGATATTTACACCGTATATGATAGTGATATTTACACCGTATATAATAGTGATATTTACACCGTATATAATAGTGATATTTACACCGTATATAATAGTGATATTTACACCGTATATAATAGTGATATTTACACCGTATATAATAGTGATATTTACACGTATATAATAGTGATATTTACACCGTATATAATAGTGATATTTACACCATATATAATAGTGATATTTACACCGTATATAATAGTGATATTTACACCGTATATAATAGTGATATTTACACGTATATAATAGTGATATTTACACCGTATATAATAGTGATATTTACACCATATATAATAGTGATATTTACACCGTATATAATAGTGATATTTACACAATATATAATAGTGATATTTACACCGTATATAATAGTGATATTTACACCGTATATAATAGTGATATTTACACGTATATAATAGTGATATTTACAGCGTATATAATAGTGATATTTACACCATATATAATAGTGATATTTACACCGTATATAATAGTGATATTTACACCGTATATAATAGTGATATTTACACGTATATAATAGTGATATTTACACGTATATAATAGTGATATTTACACGTATATAATAGTGATATTTACACCGTATATAATAGTGATATTTACACCATATATAATAGTGATATTTACACCGTATATAATAGTGATATTTACACCATATATAATAGTGATATTTACACCGTATATAACAGTGATATTTACACGTATATAATAGTGATATTTACACCGTATATAATAGTGATATTTACACCATATATAATAGTGATATTTACACCGTATATAATAGTGATATTTACACCGTATATAATAGTGATATTTACACCGTATATAATAGTGATATTTACACCATATATAATAGTGATATTTACACCATATATAATAGTGATATTTACACCGTATATAATAGTGATATTTACACCGTATATAATAGTGATATTTACACCGTATATAATAGTGATATTTACACCGTATATAATAGTGATATTTACACCGTATATAATAGTGATATTTACACCGTATATAATAGTGATATTTACACCGTATATAATAGTGATATTTACACCATATATAATAGTGATATTTACACCGTATATAATAGTGATATTTACACCGTATATAATAGTGATATTTACACCGTATATAATAGTGATATTTACACCGTATATAATAGTGATATTTACACCGTATATAATAGTGATATTTACACCGTATATCATAGTGATATTTACACCGTATATCATAGTGATATTTACACCGTATATAATAGTGATATTTACACCATATATAATAGTGATATTTACACCGTATATAATAGTGATATTTACACCGTATATAATAGTGATATTTACACCGTATATAATAGTGATATTTACACCGTATATAACAGTGATATTTACACCGTATGTAATAGTGATATTTACACCGTATATAATAGTGATATTTACACCGTATATAATAGTGATATTTACACCGTATATAATGGTGATATTTACACCGTATATCATAGTGATATTTACACCGTATATAATAGTGATATTTACACCGTATATAATAGTGATATTTACACCGTATATAATAGTGATATTTACACCGTATATAATAGTGATATTTACACCATATATAATAGTGATATTTACACCGTATATAATAGTGATATTTACACCGTATATAATAGTGATATTTACACCGTATATAATAGTGATATTTACACCGTATATAATAGTGATATTTACACCATATATAATAGTGATATTTACACCATATATAATAGTGATATTTACACCGTATATAATAGTGATATTTACACCGTATATAATAGTGATATTTACACTGTATATAATAGTGATATTTACACCGTATATAATAGTGATATTTACACCGTATATAATAGTGATATTTACACCGTATATAATAGTGATATTTACACCGTATATAATAGTGATATTTACACCATATCATAGTGATATTTACACCGTATATAATAGTGATATTTACACCGTATATAATAGTGATATTTACACCGTATATAATAGTGATATTTACACCGTATATAATAGTGATATTTACACCGTATATAATAGTGATATTTACACCGTATATAACAGTGATATTTACACCGTATATAACAGTGATATTTACACCGTATATAATAGTGATATTTACACCGTATATAATAGTGATATTTACACCGTATATAATAGTGATATTTACACCGTATATAATAGTGATATTTACACCGTATATAATGGTGATATTTACACCGTATATCATAGTGATATTTACACCGTAACACCATGAAGCTTTACATCACTGCTTCTCGAAGTGGCCGGTTAGAAACATTATCAGGCTGTCATGTTGTAACGTCGCCTATGACATCATAACTCGTCATAACTGTGCATCTGTGTACATAACTGTAGTTACGGTAAACTACCGGTTATGATAGAAAATGTCATTTAGCTGATCTGCAGCCGTTTACTGCAACCAGAACAGGAATTTCACTGGAAGATGCAAGTTTGCTCTGGAGAGTTTCTTTGTGCACGAGTATGAAACGTGCACGTTATTTCATGCATGTCAAGTGGGAGGAGAGAAAAACGAGAGCAGGAGCGTTTCTCACTGGGAGAGACAGTTAGGGGCGGGGCTTATAGTTCAAACTACACTGTTCACCTGCTCATGGTTCCAAAATGTGCAAAATCAGGTACAGCGGCTTTAACTGTGAAACGGGAGTGATGGGGGAAGTTTTATCAGTCACATCTATGAAAAATCCCCAAATCTCCGTAACTCATTCATTTAGGACATTATACAGATGCTTTAAGTTCTTCATGTTTTAACGACTGGACACCAGCTGTGTATGTTGTTTGTACACGTGTAACACCACAACTCGGTTATCTGGTTCCCACATGTTAATTATACGTCACCAGGATTTAATAAAATGTGACCAGGATAACATGGTATGACTGCGCCTTCGTATCAGCAGCTGCATCACCACATCAGTCAGGAACTGCTGCCGATAAAAGATCCAGAAATGACATCCACACTCCAGAAGTTCATCCTGAGGGGTTTTCCATTCGTGTGGAAGTGTCCACGAGTGTTTTTCCTGCTGATGTGATGAGAGGCTCCGTACATACGGACTTTACCTCTGAATCATCATCTGCTGATGAGCAGCAGCTCTGAAACATGTTTATCTCCATCCTCCTCAAAGTGGAGTCTGGCGGGATTTTACCAGAATTACGGCTGAAACCATTCAACGGAAACACCTGCATATCGCTGTTGTACTTTTTTAGAAATGTAAGAAGAAATATCGCTTTTATTTTTCGAGAGAGTGTGATGGAAACCAGCTAGCGAGAGAAACCAGACGAGCACCTTTGCATTGAAGTGGATTTCCACGAACTTCCCGAAGCGGCTGCTGTTGTTGTTCCGCACGGTTTTTGCGTTCCCAAACGCCTCCAGCAGGGGGTTGGCTGCAGGACGGAGAAAATCCAGTCACCACCGGAACAAGAGCGTCGACACAGGAGTGGAGTTAACCCTTTACCTTCCACGATCCTCTCGTCTATGTCCTGCCCCGTCCCGTACGAGGTGGTCAAGTACCTGCAAGCCAAGCAGAAGACCAGTTACAACTACAGCTGATGATGTCACAGGCTGCCTCTGACATCAGGGGTCAAGCACCGTCACCATGGCAACACAAACAGACAAGCTCCCGGTTTCAGAGGAGGATCTGCAGAACAGATCTGGACCGTCATCATCAGGTCACATGGGTGTGTTTCTACTTCATCTGAGTTATCTACAGTTTAGCTTCTACAGGTGAGTTTTACCGGGAGGAGAAACACGAGCACAAACACAAACACGCTTCTCATGATCCTCCTTTCCTTTCATTTCTCATCTTTTCATTTAATGTCTCATATAAAATCAAGATGTTCTGATTATGCAATGATCAACTCTGTAGACTTCCTGAACACCTTCAAACTCACATTTTTATGTAGAAATTAACAGAAAATAACTTTGAATCATAATTATAATCATTATATTTCCTCGTGTTATTTAAAATTTACTAAATATTTCTGGGCAGATGAAGTTTTTATTTAATGTTCTTAATGTTGAATATTTTGAGTTTTGGTTGTAGAAATAAAACATATATTGAGACGTATTATTTGGACATTTTGAAAACTAAAGAGATAATTGCATCAAATGTCTGGTGAATTTATAACAGAACAAAATATGTTAAACATAAACCCGAATCACATCAGACTCATTCAGCATGTGCTGAGGGGAAATGCTGTGCTACGCCGCATTCAGACCATTTACGCTAAAAAAAAAAGTGTGTTTGTGTCATCTGAAGATTAAAACGATTCTGTGGAACAGAACAAACATTAAAAACACACATCTGAAATATGAATTTCTGCTGATATATGAAGGAGTTATGGAAAGAACTTGGACCAAATATTCTCCTCAATTAATGTAATCATTATTATTTTCTTTATTAATAACTTGTGTTCTTCCTCTCTCATAAATATCATTGTTGTTTTTTTCTTCCATTTTGATTTTTTTTTGTCCTTTTTCCTCCTTTTCTTGCCGTTTTTTTATGTATGAGATATTAGTGATGTAATGGTGTTGTATATGAATATTCTTGTTAACGAAGCCCTTAAAGGGGAAATAAAAATAAAATGAATAAATGAATAGAAATAAAATCTTAAATAAAATAGAAAATAAAGGGAAATTTTATTGTACAGGTCGAGTTCTATTATCTTTATCACTATTATTATTATTTTTACTGCATAGTTCCAATATTATATTAAAGTAATCTATAAATTCTGCATTGTTACTATGGAAAGGACAAATAAAGTTACAGATATGTGTTGTGTGGTGATACTGATGTATTTTTACCATCATTACTATTTTTGTACTGTCTGATGTAGCCTCATGTTTATTTTTGTCTCATCAGCATGATGATGATGATGCTCGTTACTAGAGGAAGGATTAAATCACGTTCTCACTCTTTAAACAAGAGCATTTTATTACGCTGCTGCTTTCTGTTTTTATTTATTTATTATTTGTCTTCATGTTTAACTCGACTCTTTAATCAAATATAATCTGGAACAAAAACTAGTTTCCTGCGTTTTAAGTCAATAACTGTGAGTGAATCTTCACCTGAGCACAAACTTGGTGTTTTCGGTCTTGCCGGCCCCGGACTCCCCTGAGACGATGATGGACTGGCTCATCTTCAGGACCTTCATGTCCCTGTAGGCCTTGTCAGCTGCAGAGTCACAGACCGGTTAAACATCCAAACTCTCACATCTGCAGAGTCCCTGAAGAGTTCAGACGAGTGCAGGAGCTGCAAGAAGCAATAACCCGGCACACAGAGACTCCACCCTGAAACCTGCAGAGGCCCGGTTTCCAGACCAGACACCGCAGGTCATAAACCAGAACCAGAACTTAGATTCACGGTCTGCTTCCCGTTCAGGATGACGAGCTAACAGGAGCTGGTTTCTCTGGTAAACATCTACCACTACAACATCAGGGAAATCTTAGTCAGAGAAGCAGAGGTTAACAGCCGAGTGTGGACTGAAACCAGCTGATACCGGTGTGTGTGTGGGCTCACCGATGGCGTAGACGTGTGGCGGCAGCGTCCCCAGCGACCGGCCTCGGTACTGCTTGATGGTCTCGGGGGAGTAAAGCTTTGGGATGTCATAGTAGGGGTTGACGGCGATCAAGATGTTGGCTACAAACGTCTGCAGAAGAAGAAGCACACCGAAACACACTCCGCTTTTATCAGTCATCGACAACAGTGGGAGACGCGCCAGTCTTTACATTTCAGTCTCTGCAGGACAGGACCGTCCAGACAGACCAGAGCGACTGTCCTGCATCTCTTCTCCAACATACCAGATCAGATTAGCAGCTCCTGCAGAGTTAATGAACATCCACATGGGAGAGTTCAGCTTTCTGATCCAGGGTGCTGCAGAACGGATGCAGGATGCACATCAGGAAAGGACCACCCGCCCCCATCTAAAGACAGTTCTCTCTGAATCATACAAGACTACAACTACATTCTTTCAGCAATTTTCCCATCATGCAATTTGTTCCCATAGCAATAATAATAATAATAACAATAATACATTTTATTTGAAAAGCACCAGAGGATACTGCACAATAACAGACAAAACATTAAGGGGTGACAAAACGTTTCCCCCCCTTCCCCTCCGTTTTGCGTGTTCATGTGCAGGGGTAGGGGTGTCCCAATACCTGTTAGGACGGAGGGGAGGGGGTAAGGGGGAGGGCTATATTCCCCTTCAAACCAAGATTTTTCTGGAGCACACTTCAAACGGAGGAGTATGAAAAACACCGGCAAGGTGGCTGCCGAGTCCAAAAGCATGCACATATGAATATTTTTCTATAAATAAAGTTTTAAAAGTGTGAAAACTGTTATATAATCTAGTTTCATGCTGTTTAAATGTCATTTTCTTTGTAAAATACACAACAGAAAAAAATCACTAGTACTACACTGCTGCTCAGTAACACCAACGCCAGCAGGCTGATCATCTACAGATAGATGATCAATAACTTCATCAGCATGGCTGCTGGTCTTCATTTACATGGGGGTCCTTCGTGGGACACAACACCAGCAGGGATGTCAGGCACAAATCCAACTTGCTTGTTAACGTTCATCCATTTCTGCAGATGTGCGCTGATCTGCTTCCACACCAGCCGGATCACTGATGACGGATGTGATTGTTAAAGGGGGGTCCCAGTTTGTAGGGGTTGACTTTCACCCCCTCACACGTTTTTCCTTCTTAATTATGATGTTGAGGCTTTTTTATGAGCATTAACTTTGGAACCAGAGCAATCAAAAGTTTCACCATCACATAGGACTGTATACACTCTTTGTGGACGATGTGAACGTGCTGTAAGTTCACGCATCAGTTACACCTGGTCACCAGTTATTTATGCTGTTTCCAGCATCTGTAACACACGACTTGGTTATCATGTCCATAAGAATGCGTGAGTGCAGGATAATAAGTTATTTTATCAGATGTTATTTTGTGAAAAAGTACAGTAGAAGCTGGTGTTCCACTTCCTGTTTGCTGTGCGTGGTAACTGGTGAGATTATGTCCCTCGTTACACCCGTAACATAAATCATAGCTGCTCTGTCCAACGGTACCGTTCAGTCCCTGCAACGTCCACATACGTCTCCCTGGCCTCAATGCCATCCTCTACTGGCAACCCCTCCCACCTAAAACACCTCTGGAGTTGTCTTAGATGTCTGGAGGAGTCGGGGAGATTCGTAGCCTTCAGAACGTTGATATGTGTAAGATAAAACGCTATTTAAGTTCAAGAGTGGGAGTAAATTCCTCACATTCTCAGCACTGAGCACTAGAATGGCTCTAAGAGGCTGATGAATACGACCCCTGATCCCTGCAGTCAGATGTGACAGTGTGGGCTCGCTTGGAGCCTCCAGGAGTCACGTGACCACTTTTGCAGGAAAGTCAACGCATGTTGCAACTCTGAGTATGAACGGCTCTGGAGGTCGGCACCTGTTCCTGCTGCTGTCAGAGCTCATCCAGCGGTTGTCGACAGCGATAACATTAAACACGTTTGAGATCATCACAAGCCCAAGAAGAGGAAAAGACCGATATAAAACGGCAGATTACCATCTAAAACTCCAAGATGGAGGTTGCCGGGGCAACGCCAGCAAAACTCAGACTTCCGGTCTGAAGTCTGCGACAGTGAACATCGTTTGATGTGATTATATAGCAACACAATTACTCACCAGTTTGGTTTTATGCATTAAAAAGTCATCAGATCCAGTTCCCCCAGATAAACCTCTAACTGGAAGATACCTGAACTGGTCCAGATCCTGAACACTTCATTTTCTCTGTTAAACGCTGTTAAACGCTCATCCATCCACACACTGCTGTAAATTTAGAGTCAGACGCCACGAAGTTCTGATTTCATCCAGAACATTTCAGCCACTTTTCTCTCGAACTTCTGACATAAATATAAAAGCATCATTTCTGCCTCTGAAGGTCTGTTACATGTTTCATCCAATCAGGAAGAAGAGCTGGAAGGATGTTTCTCCACTCGCAGTTCCGTCCTCGGCCGCTAGATGTCAGCGTGCACCAGTCTGGCGCCGGCAGACATCAGCTGCAGCTGCTCAGAGGAAATCAGGTTGATGAGCGAACGCAGCCGAGGTCACCTGAGCCGAGTGTGTGTTCACATCAAAGCTAAAGAAGCTCCATCGTTGTGAGGACCAATTTAAATGTCACGTCTCAGGAGTCTGAGGCGGATTAATCCGCCCCGAGGCCTGGACGAGCGGCTGAGGGCCCGGTAACCCCCCACGGTCCCTCAGAGCTGCACACGGAGCCAGATGATGCAGTTTACGCATGGTTTGCTGTTTATACCATACTTCTGAGGACAGAGTCAGGTTACACTCCAGTTTAACACTGAACACTCAGACCATAAAATAACAAATATTCTCTTCCGTGTTTCTTTCTGCAAAACTTTCACTGTGAAATTTTCTAAGACGGTTTATGTAGAAGTGATGTTTTACAGAAATGTGGTGAAGACATAAGTTTATACAACGGCAGTGTGAAGGTATAAATACTGTAAACGTCAGGACATGTTTGAAATACCACTATTACCTCAGATACCACATATTACAACTAAAAACTACAGTCATTACTTACATAAATCTTATCTTTGCTGTATCGCACTCGAACATTGTTGAGCAGAGTGGCTTCGTTCAGGTACATGAGAGAACCTGAGAGACAAAAACAAGACTTCATGATGCACGCAGCTGCAGTCCTGCAGCTTTTCCACCTTTCCTGCTCCCACACACCCGACTCCAACGGTGAGCACAACTTGGTAGGAGTCGGGTATGGTGGAGCAGGGAAACCTGGACCGAGCCCAAAGCCCTGATTTACAGGATCTGAGTCGGTGCAGCTTCATGTGATTTACACACAACGAGCAACAAGCAACACTTGGAGTTAGGAAGCTGTGAGACGGAGCAACTTACAGTTGTCCTCCACGTGTTTGTCCACGTCGTCCTCAGCAGGGAAGACCTGGTTGATGGGAGCCAGAAACGTCTGAGAGGAGAAGAAGAAGGATGTTCAGACAGTGACCAGACACGTTTTATATGAAATAAGTCATCATCAAGACGTGGATGAGTTCTCCCTCTCTCACACTCACACTCACGCACCGAGACATACACACGCACACACACACACGCACCGAGACATACACACGCACACACACACACACCACACACACACACACGCACCGAGACATACACACACACACACACACACACACACACACACACACACACACACACACACCGAGACATACACACACACACACACTCACGCACACACACACACACACACTCACACGCACACACCGAGACATACACACGCACACACACACACGCACCGAGACATACACACACACACACACTGACACGCACGCACCGAGACATACACACACACACACGCACCGAGACATACACACACACACGCACACACACACACGCACCGAGACATACACACACACACACACTCACTCACACTCACGCACACATGCACGCACACACGCGCACACACACACACACACGCACGCACGCACACACGCGCACACACTCACACACACACACACTCACACACGCACGCACACACACACACACACGCGCACGCACACTCACACACACACACACTCACACACACACACCACGCGCGCGCACACACACACACACACACACACACACGCATGCACGCACGCACGCACGCACACTCACGCACACACACACACACGCACGCACGCACGCACACACACACGCACACGCACGCACGCACGCATACACACACGCACGCACGCACACCCAGCCACCTACCGACACGCACGCACACACACCCACGCACGCACACACGCACACACACCCACGCACGCACACACGCACACACACACACACACACACAGCACTGTGCTGACGTCTGGAGACACACTCATCACTTCACATGCAAAATAAAACCTAACAATTTATTTTGTTCTGTTCTGTCTAGATGAGGATCAGACCCCCTCAGACCTGCTGAGGTCCAGGTTCTGGGAGGATCCGTCCCTCCATCAGACCTGCTGAGGTCCAGGTTCTGGGAGGATCCGTCCCTCTATCAGACCTGCTGAGGTCCAGGTTCTGTGGAGGATCCGTCCCTCCATCAGACCTGCTGAGGTCCAGGTTCTGGGGAGGATCCGTCCCTCCATCAGACCTGCTGAGGTCCAGGTTCTGGGAGGATCCGTCCCTCCATCAGACCTGCTGAGGTCCAGGTTCTGGGAGGATCCGTCCCTCCATCAGACCTGCTGAGGTCCAGGTTCTGGGAGGATCCGTCCCTCCATCAGACCTGCTGAGGTCCAGGTTCTGGGAGGATCCGTCCCTCCATCAGACCTGCTGAGGTCCAGGTTCTGTGGAGGATCCGTCCCTCCATCAGACCTGCTGAGGTCCAGGTTCTGGGAGGATCCGTCCCTCCATCAGACCTGCTGAGGTCCAGGTTCTGGGAGGATCCGTCCCTCCATCAGACCTGCTGAGGTCCAGGTTCTGGGAGGATCCGTCCCTCCATCAGACCTGCTGAGGTCCAGGTTCTGGGAGGATCCGTCCCTCCATCAGACCTGCTGAGGTCCAGGTTCTGGGAGGATCCGTCCCTCCATCAGACCTGCTGAGGTCCAGGTTCTGGGGAGGATCCGTCCCTCCATCAGACCTGCTGAGGTCCAGGTTCTGGGAGGATCCGTCCCTCCATCAGACCTGCTGAGGTCCAGGTTCTGGGGAGGATCCGTCCCTCCATCAGACCTGCTGAGGTCCAGGTTCTGGGAGGATCCGTCCCTCCATCAGACCTGCTGAGGTCCAGGTTCTGGGAGGATCCGTCCCTCCATCAGACCTGCTGAGGTCCAGGTTCTGGGGAGGATCCGTCCCTCCATCAGACCTGCTGAGGTCCAGGTTCTGGGGAGGATCCGTCCCTCCATCAGACCTGCTGAGGTCCAGGTTCTGGGAGGATCCGTCCCTCCATCAGACCTGCTGAGGTCCAGGTTCTGGGGAGGATCCGTCCCTCCATCAGACCTGCTGAGGTCCAGGTTCTGGGGAGGATCCGTCCCTCCATCAGACCTGCTGAGGTCCAGGTTCTGGGAGGATCCGTCCCTCCATCAGACCTGCTGAGGTCCAGGTTCTGGGGAGGATCCGTCCCTCCATCAGACCTGCTGAGGTCCAGGTTCTGGGGAGGATCCGTCCCTCCATCAGACCTGCTGAGGTCCAGGTTCTGGGGAGGATCCGTCCCTCCATCAGACCTGCTGAGGTCCAGGTTCTGGGGAGGATCCGTCCCTCCATCAGACCTGCTGAGGTCCAGGTTCTGGGGAGGATCCGTCCCTCCATCAGACCTGCTGAGGTCCAGGTTCTGGGGAGGATCCGTCCCTCCATCAGACCTGCTGAGGTCCAGGTTCTGGGGAGGATCCGTCCCTCCATCAGACCTGCTGAGGTCCAGGTTCTGGGGAGGATCCGTCCCTCCATCAGACCTGCTGAGGTCCAGGTTCTGGGAGGATCCGTCCCTCCATCAGACCTGCTGAGGTCCAGGTTCTGGGAGGATCCGTCCCTCCATCAGACCTGCTGAGGTCCAGGTTCTGGGGAGGATCCGTCCCTCCATCAGACCTGCTGAGGTCCAGGTTCTGGGAGGATCCGTCCCTCCATCAGACCTGCTGAGGTCCAGGTTCTGGGAGGATCCGTCCCTCCATCAGACCTGCTGAGGTCCAGGTTCTGGGGAGGATCCGTCCCTCCATCAGACCTGCTGAGGTCCAGGTTCTGGGGAGGATCCGTCCCTCCATCAGACCTGCTGAGGTCCAGGTTCTGGGAGGATCCGTCCCTCTATCAGACCTGCTGAGGTCCAGGTTCTGGGGAGGATCCGTCCCTCCATCAGACCTGCTGAGGTCCAGGTTCTGGGAGGATCCGTCCCTCTATCAGACCTGCTGAGGTCCAGGTTCTGGGGAGGATCCGTCCCTCTATCAGACCTGCTGAGGTCCAGGTTCTGGGGAGGATCCGTCCCTCTATCAGACCTGCTGAGGTCCAGGTTCTGGGGAGGATCCGTCCCTCTATCAGACCTGCTGAGGTCCAGGTTCTGGGAGGATCCGTCCCTCTATCAGACCTGCTGAGGTCCAGGTTCTGGGGGAGGATCCGTCCCTCTATCAGACCTGCTGAGGTCCAGGTTCTGTGGAGGATCCGTCCCTCCATCAGACCTGCTGAGGTCCAGGTTCTGGGAGGATCCGTCCCTCCATCAGACCTGCTGAGGTCCAGGTTCTGGGGAGGATCCGTCCCTCTATCAGACCTGCTGAGGTCCAGGTTCTGGGGAGGATCCGTCCCTCTATCAGACCTGCTGAGGTCCAGGTTCTGGGAGGATCCGTCCCTCTATCAGACCTGCTGAGGTCCAGGTTCTGGGGAGGATCCGTCCCTCTATCAGACCTGCTGAGGTCCAGGTTCTGTGGAGGATCCGTCCCTCCATCAGACCTGCTGAGGTCCAGGTTCTGGGAGGATCCGTCCCTCCATCAGACCTGCTGAGGTCCAGGTTCTGTGGAGGATCCGTCCCTCCATCAGACCTGCTGAGGTCCAGGTTCTGTGGAGGATCCGTCCCTCCATCAGACCTGCTGAGGTCCAGGTTCTGTGGAGGATCCGTCCCTCTATCAGACCTGCTGAGGTCCAGGTTCTGGGAGGATCCGTCCCTCTATCAGACCTGCTGAGGTCCAGGTTCTGGGGAGGATCCGTCCCTCTATCAGACCTGCTGAGGTCCAGGTTCTGGGGAGGATCCGTCCCTCTATCAGACCTGCTGAGGTCCAGGTTCTGGGGAGGATCCGTCCCTCCATCAGACCTGCTGAGGTCCAGGTTCTGGGGAGGATCCGTCCCTCTATCAGACCTGCTGAGGTCCAGGTTCTGGGAGGATCCGTCCCTCTATCAGACCTGCTGAGGTCCAGGTTCTGGGGAGGATCCGTCCCTCTATCAGACCTGCTGAGGTCCAGGTTCTGGGGAGGATCCGTCCCTCTATCAGACCTGCTGAGGTCCAGGTTCTGGGGAGGATCCGTCCCTCCATCAGACCTGCTGAGGTCCAGGTTCTGGGGAGGATCCGTCCCTCCATCAGACCTGCTGAGGTCCAGGTTCTGGGGAGGATCCGTCCCTCCATCAGACCTGCTGAGGTCCAGGTTCTGGGAGGATCCATCATCTGACTGTATGTGTTACAGAGCTACTGGTACAGAATGTAGACCATGGCTGTTTCTCCATCTGCATACTTGTGCATAACTGTGCGTACTTGTACATACTTGCGCGTACTTGCGCATAACTGCACGTACTTGTGCGTACTTGTGCATATTTGCGCATACTTGTACTCCTCCTCTGACAGCCAAACCTGAATGGTCATTCCTGTTCTGTCCTGGTCTTGTTCTTTTATCTGCAGATCTTCCTCTGCTTTCCTCTCAGCTGTTTCTGATCACTTATTTATGACCTGATTGTCCGTTTTCATTAACGTGCTCATATATTGAAAATAAATACAATTTACATGTTGGAAACAAAAACATCCACTCAGTATGATTGTTTTCCAGCAGTTATTTTCATTGTTTTTATTTGTTTCAGTACCATTACTACATCTCCACAACAATAAATAGACAACAGCTGTGGAATAACAACATTATTTTCATGTTGCCGTGCAGCTCTGCACTGTTGTGCACCGTGGTTGCTGATGTCACAAGTTTGCGTTGTCCCAAACCATCAAGTAGGCGGAGTCTGTACTTATGAACTTCCAGTACGTACCCACAAGTCTGTACTCTCAAGTACACGAGTAAACAGTACCCAAGCTAGGAATTGAGGGGATGCAGCAGATGCAGTAATCCCAGCAGTACTCACTCACAGTATATGCAGTACTCAGTACCATGGACTCAAACAAACCGTGTAAGTGGAAGCTGTTCCATGCAGATAATGTTAGCTCAGTAATGACTAGTTAACATGGAACAATACGTTATGTTAAGCTAGTTAACAAGAACACTGTCGTTACCCGCGTTTCCATGAATAAAGCCAATCCTCCTTCATTTCTATTGAGGACTTGTGCTCATTATTGCTTCCTTATATTTAAAAGAAATCTTTGTCACATTATATGGAGCCGATCAGGCCCTGACCCACTGCTGATAAATATGATGTGAGGGAAAAATATAATATACAAACAGGACTTTATACATCCAAACTCATGGTGATTGTGAAACTACATATTTATCCCTTTATATATAGAAATTTATGAATACTGCACCCCAAATTGTCCAACTGTTCATGTCATGCCTGAATATATTATTGTCAGGTGAAGGATGGTATGGATGCAGGAGGAGGAAGAGGAGGAAGGAGAGGAGGAAAAGCTGAAGGAGGAGGAGGAGAAAAGGCTGGAGGCTCACAGGTGAGGTTGAAAGAATAAACTTTAGTCGAGATGAAAAATTGTGGCAAATGATGGGTGATAATCTGGATCAGAGCTTTCAAAGTTCGAACATCTGCATCTACATTAGGGCTGTGTTAAACGATTATTTTTTAAACGATTAATCTATCGATTATTTTTTCGATGCATCGATTAACTAACGATTCACTTTTTTAGCTCGATTCGACTCGATTCGATTCGATTATCGATTTCTCCTCATAAATTGACAGACAGCAATTTATATATGCTCATATAGATATCTAAAATGTAAAAAAGAGCATGAATAAAAAGGTAGTGGGAGCAGCAGCCTGTCATGGACTTTTTTCATGTACCAACAGAATGTAAAATTTATGTTGAAAACACAGCCGACTGAAAAACAGGCTTTTAATTCTTTCATTTACATGAAAATAATAATAAAAAAGTCATTATTGAAATAATATGATCATGTAAACTTAGAGGATTTAAGCTGAGACAGATATTATTTTCCAACAAAAGATAATGAAGATAAGTAAACATTCAGAGTTGAACATTATATTGAACATGGGTCTAGCTTCCAGAAAAAGTGCATCTTCATTCTGTTAATGCTTAATACGGGTGCCAATCACTTGGAAATTAAATTAAAAATTCTTTATTTATCCCAGAAGTGATCTCACAATACTATTACCAACAGATGAAACACTAATATGAGGTTGAGAACGAGACTTTAATTATATTCAGTCAGAGACGAGACAGCTCCCGACATCAGCTGCAGTACCACCCGCGGCCAGCAGATGGAGCTCGTGCTTCATGCTGACCGTCTCAAACAGGCCTGACGTGTCTGAAGACATGGCGTCCATCTCACGGAAGTTGTCTCGTGTCTCATTAGGCTTCGGATTCGCCATCCCTAATATATAGTTATACCTTCGATAAACGAGTGTGGGCCTTCACTGCCTTACACTTTGGAAACTTGGAAGAGCCACTCGCGGAGATCGCGCCGCCATCTTTGTTTTAGTCTGAAGTCGCATGGTGCCGCCATCTTTGTTTTGGTCTGATGACGCATCGGTACGCATATTTTGCGTCGACGTATTTTTTGCGTCGACGTAATCGATTACGTCGACGAATCGTCCCAGCCCTAATCTACATATTTTGTCAGATGAAAGAAGGAAACTGGCAGGTTCGGGTTTTTATTCAGGCTGGTGAACAAGCAAAAAGTCTGTTTCTATTGGAAAGAAAAAAATTGGTAAGAAATGGTAGTGAGTGACTAACAGTGAGCTCATGAGCTGGTCAGGAAGTGGGGAGGGACATGAACTAGTTTATTTGCAAATATTTTTTTAGCATTATTGTAATCATTTAAATCACTTCGACCTTTTGTTATGTTTATCTTAGCCTGATTAGGTTAGCCTGCCAGGTTTATTAACACATGTGTTCCCCCCACCTTTGAAATCAAAATTTCATCCTTGCTCAGTACTCTGAGCCAACAGCTCCAGCGTAATGAAACTATTGTTCAGAAAGACTCAACACTTTCAGGCGTCATCCCACCATCATCAGTTTCTGCTCCACGCTGGGATTCACCTTCAGCTAACAGCCGTCTGCTATGAATGAAATGTTTCTGTGACAAAGAGCCTGAAGATCCGGCTCTTTGCTAATATTACTACTAACAAACCAATATCAGGTGAATAAAGAAACTAAGTACAATCATGAACTAGAGAACCGGTTCAACACACGTGATGTTCTCTGCAGGACCGCGTCCTGACTTCTGTCAGTGCCGTGTTAAGGCCGTCTGTCCTGCAGGACGATGCTGAACAGCTGCTGGGGAGGCCCATGAATTATTTTGAGGTGGTAACGGGATCAGAGTGAGGGGAGACGGGACAGAGACAGACCAGTCAACGGTCCACAACAGGGACCTGCGGTTCTGCATCATTTACTATCCATCTGCATCAGACCAGATCCAGACCCCGTCCAGATCCAGGTTAAACACGGTCCCCGTCCAGATCCAGGATAAATGCGGTCCCCGTCCAGATCCAGGATAAACACGGTCCCCGTCCAGATCCAGGATAAATGCGGTCCCCGTCCAGATCCAGGATAAACACGGTCCCCGTCCAGATCCAGGATAAATACGGTCCCCGTCCAGATCCAGGATAAACACGGTCCCCGTCCAGATCCAGGATAAATGCGGTCCCCGTCCAGATCCAGGATAAACACGGTCCCCGTCCAGATCCAGGATAAATGCGGTCCCCGTCCAGATCCAGGATAAACACGGTCCCCGTCCAGATCCAGGATAATGCGGTCCCCGTCCAGATCCAGGATAAACACGGTCCCCATCCAGATCCAGGATAAACACGGTCCCTGTCCAGATCCAGGATAAACACGGTCCCCGTCCAGATCCATAATAAACACGGTCCCCGTCCAGATCCAGGATAAATACGGTCCCCGTCCAGATCCAGGATAAATACGGTCCCCGTCCAGATCCATGATAAACACGGTCCCCGTCCAGATCCAGGATAAATACGGTCCCCGTCCAGATCCAGGATAAATACGGTCCCCGTCCAGATCCAGGATAAATACGGTCCCCGTCCAGATCCAGGATAAACACGGTCCCCGTCCAGATCCAGGATAAACACGGTCCCCGTCCAGATCCAGGATAAACACGGTCCCCGTCCAGATCCAGGATAAACACGGTCCCCGTCCAGATCCAGGATAAACACGGTCCCCGTCCAGATCCAGGATAAACACGGTCCCCGTCCAGATCCAGGATAAATGCGGTCCCCGTCCAGATCCAGGATAAATACAGTCCAGATCCAGGATAAATACGGTCACGGTCCAGATCCAGGATAAACACGGTCCCCGTCCAGATCCAGGATAAATGCGGTCCCCGTCCAGATCCAGGATAAACACGGTCCCCGTCCAGATCCAGGATAAACACGGTCCCCGTCCAGATCCATGATAAACACGGTCCCCGTCCAGATCCAGGATAATTACGGTCCAGATCCAGATCCAGGATAAACACGGTCCCCGTCCAGATCCAGGATTACTACGGTCCAGATCCAGATCCAGGATAAACACGGTCCCCGTCCAGATCCAGGATAATTACGGTCCAGATCCAGATCCAGAATAAATACGGTCCCCATCCAGATCCAGGATAAACACGGTCCCCGTCCAGATCCAGAATAAATAGGTCCCCGTCCAGATCCAGGATAAACACGGTCCCCGTCCAGATCCAGGATAAATACGGTCCCCGTCCAGATCCAGGATAAATACGGTCCCCGTCCAGATCCAGGATAAATACGGTCCCCGTCCAGATCCATAATAAACACGGTCCCCGTCCAGATCCAGGATAAACACGGTCCCCGTCCAGATCCAGGATAAATACGGTCCCCGTCCAGATCCAGGATAAATACGGTCCCCGTCCAGATCCAGGATAAACACGGTCCCCGTCCAGATCCAGGATAAACACGGTCCCCGTCCAGATCCAGGATAAATACGGTCCCCGTCCAGATCCAGGATAAACACGGTCCCCGTCCAGATCCAGGATAAACACGGTCCCCGTCCAGATCCAGGATAAACACGGTCCCCGTCCAGATCCAGGATAAATGCGGTCGTCGTAGGTTAGTAGTAGGTATCGGTACGGTAGATAGGATAACAGGTCCCCGCGTAGGATAAATGCGGTCCGCAGATCAGGATAAACACGGTCCCCGTCCAGATCCAGGATAAACACGGTCCCCGTCCAGATCCATGATAAACACGGTCCCCGCCAGATCCAGGATAATTACGGTCCAGATCCAGATCCAGGATAAACACGGTCCCCGTCAGATCCAGGATTACTACGGTCCAGATCCAGATCCAGGATAAACACGGTCCCCGTCCAGATCCAGGATAATTACGGTCCAGATCCAGATCCAGAATAAATACGGTCCCCATCCAGATCCAGGATAAACACGGTCCCCGTCCAGATCCAGAATAAATACGGTCCCTGTCCAGATCCAGGATAAACACGGTCCCCGTCCAGATCCAGGATAAACACGGTCCCCGTCCAGATCCAGGATAAACACGGTCCCCGTCCAGATCCAGGATAAACACGGTCCCCGTCCAGATCCAGGATAAACACGGTCCCCGTCCAGATCCAGGATAAACACGGTCCCCGTCCAGATCCAGGATAAACACGGTCCCCGTCCAGATCCAGGATAAACACGGTCCCCGTCCAGATCCAGGATAAACACGGTCCCCGTCCAGATCCAGGATAAACGCGGTCCAGATCCAGATCCAGGATAAATACGGTCCCCGTCCAGATCCAGGTTAAACACGGTCCCCGTCCAGATCCAGGATAAACACGGTCCCCGTCCAGATCCAGGATAAACGCGGTCCCCGTCCAGATCCAGGATAAACACGGTCCCCGTCCAGATCCAGGATAAACGCGGTCCCCGTCCAGATCCAGGATAAACGCGGTCCCCGTCCAGATCCAGGATAAACACGGTCCCCGTCCAGATCCAGGATAAACACGGTCCCCGTCCAGATCCAGGATAAACGCGGTCCCCGTCCAGATCCAGGATAAACGCGGTCCCCGTCCAGATCCAGGATAAACACGGTCCCCGTCCAGATCCAGGATAAACACGGTCCCCGTCCAGATCCAGGATAAACGCGGTCCCCGTCCAGATCCAGGATAAACGCGGTCCCCGTCCAGATCCAGGATAAACGCGGTCCCCGTCCAGATCCAGGATAAATACGGTCCCCGTCCAGATCCAGGATAAACACGGTCCCCGTCCAGATCCAGGATAAATACGGTCCAGATCCAGGATAAATACGGTCCCCGTCCAGATCCAGGAGCTCCTGCTTATATTTGATTATTTCTGTATCACATCAGTTGATGATTCTTCTTCTGCAGGTTTTATCTTCGTCCTGCTGTCATGATCCTGGTTGGGGCTGATTTCGTCTGAGAGTCGTCATCAGTATCCAGGAGTTTACAGGCTGGTCCTTCTGTCCTCCATCTAAGCATCAATACCTGCACAAGTCCAGGTCTTCCTGCCGGTAGATTCCATTAGATCCATCAGAGAGCTACAAAGATGACGTCACGTCAACAAAGTTGAAGTCACGTCAAAGTTGACGTGGAGTTCCTTAAGGCTCCATGTTGGGCCCCTACTGTTCAGCATCTACATGAGGGCCTGGCTCAGATCCTGGAACAAAACAAATATCTGATTGTGATAATATTGATGACACGCTGGTCGATGTCACCATCTCACCAGGAGACTCAAACAAAAGTTTCAGTTCACGTCTCCGTCAGCTCAACGCTCGGTTGTTCCTGGATTTCTTCAGAGAGAGATAAAACGGTTGTGTTTGGAGGATCCAGGGATTTGCGCCCTCCTTCAGTCAGCAATGTTAAAACCACCAGATCAATCCAGAAACCTCAGTCATTCTGACTCTGAGCCACATCAAACAGGAACCAGATCAGCCTTTTAATCCCCTGGAGAACAGATCTAAAGGAAGAGGACTGCTGACTCAGCAAGATTTAGAAAAACCTGTCCCAAGTAGTCTGGACTACTGCGGTGGACTTCATTGGTCCCTCAAAGATCTGCAGCTAAACCAGAATGCTGCTGCTGGTGTTCTCACAAAGACCGGTTCAGACATCTGGTCTAGAAAACAGATTTGATCTGGAGAGTCCTGGAGAACCTGGAGTCTGATCCAGACCTGGCCTGGCGAAAACAGGTCTGATCTGGAGAGTCCTGGAGAACCTGGAGTCTGATCCAGACCTGGCCTGGCGTCTGGTCCAGATCTGGAGAGTCCTGGAGAACCTGGATTCTGATCCAGACTTGGCTTGGGGTTTGGTCCAGATCTGGAGAGTCCTGGAGAACCTGGATTCTGATCCAGACCTGGCCTGGCGTCTGGTCCAGATCTGGAGAGTCCTGGAGAACCTGGATTCTGATCCAGACCTGGCCTGGCGTCTGGTCCAGATCTGGAGAGTCCTGGAGTCTGATCCAGATCTGGAGAGACCTGGTGTCTGGTCCAGACCTGGAGAGTCCTGGAGTCTGATCCAGACCTGGCCTGGCATCTGGTCCAGACCTGGAGAGTCCTGGAGTCTGATCCAGACCTGGCCTGGCGTCTGGTCCAGACCTGGAGAGTCCTGGAGTCTGATCCAGATCTGGAGAGTCCTGGAGTCTGAGCCAGACCTGGAGAGTCCTGGAGTCTGAGCCAGACCTGGAGAGTCCTGGAATCTGATCCAGACCTGGAGAGTCCTGGAGAGCCTGGGGTCTGATCCAGACCGAAGGTCTGGTGAATCAGGTCTGACCTGCTGCTGCATCAGCTCCGTTGGGGAGTTTTTCCTCCTGGATTTGCTTCCGGGCCGTTAGACATCGTCTCTGCTAATGTTTTCCGTCTGTTTCCGTTTCATCTTTATTCTCTTCAGTTTCCTTCAGCTCTGGTGTTTATGTTGTGTCAGGCTTTTATTATCTGATGTAAACTTTCTACATGAAAACGTGCTACAGAGACAAACGTGCAGTAAAAGCTGTGACCAATCAGCAGCCTTCCCTGCAGCTGCAGAACGGCTGGTTCTGGTTCCGCAGCACTCCGTCCAGTCAGTGATGGATGATTTCCCAGATGCTCTTCTCTCAGCAACGTTCTGCATGTCGGAAAAAAAAAAAAAAAAAAAAAAAAAAAAAAAAAAAAGGGGAAAAGGGGGGAGAGGAGGGGGGGGGGAGGGGAGGGGGGAGGAAAGAGGGGGAAGAGGGGGAAAGATCAAAATACTAACAACTGAAAACCGGACCATCATTGGTGGTTTCAGCATTCTAAGCTCAGAGTCGACCGAGGACGAGCGCACCGAGCTGGTTCCGTTTCTCACAGGCGGGTTCCTGCTTCCTGAAGCTCTGCAGCAGGTTTCCATGCCTCGCATTCTTCAGGCTGCAGCGGAGCTGAACTAACAGGCGTGCTCGTGCCGACACGTGAGCACGGCGCTTTGAAAAGCAGGGTGTGTAAGCGTGCGCGGGTGTGTGTAAGCGTGCGCGGGTGTGCGTGGGTGTGTGTAAGCGTGCGCGGGTGTGTGTAAGCGTGCGCGGGTGTGCGTGGGTGTGTGTAAGCGTGCGCGGGTGTGCGTGGGTGTGTGTAAGCGTGCGCGGGTGTGTGTAAGCGTGCGCGGGTGTGCGTGGGTGTGTGTAAGCGTGCGCGGGTGTGCGCGGGTGTGTGTAAGCGTGCGCGGGTGTGCGTTCGCGGCCAGCTCCTCCAGCAGCTCTTTAATCTGGAGCTTAGCAGCAGGAATACGGAGCCAAGGTGACGTACAGGCCATTCATTCTTTCCAGCGGTGGCACGCTCCACGTTTCCAGCCCGGCCTGGACCCGGTCCAGGACGCCACTCCGCGTGAGGAGAGAGGAGGTGATGGAGGGGGAACGCCAGGCCAATAATCTGAGGAGGGAAAGCTGGTTTTAAACGAACAACTTTTTCCTCAGTAAGCTTCAGCCTCCTCCTCCTCCTCCTCTGTCTCTTCCTCCCCGAGGCAGACCAAACCCTGGACCGCCGGACAAAGACGCAGCCTTTGTGGCCGAAAGCACAACGGGGAATCATGCCCTCGCCTCGCTCAGCCAGTGCTCCAGCGTTTCGTCAGACACTGGCACAAACTGGCTGCAGCGGGACAGACTGGACATTGTTCTGCTGCCCGGAAGTTCCCTCTTACAGCAGATCAGAGACCGGCTCCGTTCTCCGCTGCCGTTTCATGGAGGAGGTCCAGGTTTATCCTCAGAGTTAGGTCCTTGGAGACAAAGTCAGGGCGTGGAATCTGACCGAGGTGGACCCAGACGGGTCAAACCAGAGCCAGACACCAAACTGGAACCTGAGCTAAAGGTTCATCCTGCTGGGAAACCAACCCTTTTCCACTAGCACCAACTCAGCTCGTCTCTAGTCGGGTTGTGGGGTTTTCTACTGGGAGTTTCCTGGGCTGAGTAGATACTTTTATGGTTCCACGCAGGGCTGAGTGGCTTGTAAGCATGACGTCACTGATCTGGCTTCCCCAGACGAGTCAGTGATGCGACTACAGCAGATAGCAACACCAAACCCAAAGACTTACGGCGCCCCCCTCTCCAGAAAAAAAAACAGACCCCTCCCACATCAGTGTTTTTCAGATGATAATGGAAAACCACCTGGGCCTGGGCCGAGTAAAGCCGAGCAGAGTCGAGCTGGGAAGGCAAAGTGGGTGCTGGTGGAAAAGGGAAACGGTAAACCTGCATCAGGCGTGGGTGACCCCGGTCCCCGAGGGTCGGCAGGGTTTACGTGTTCCCCAGTCTCACCTGGGGTGTGACGATACACTCGACTCACGAGAACGAGACAATATTTTCACATTATTTTTGTGAAAACTCAAATGACAAAATGTGGCTTAAAAAAAATCTGACGTCTTTATCAGTCACCAAACAATTTAGAAATGTTGTATAAGTTGCATCCATGCAGGACTAAAGCGTGAACTTTCAGGTCTTTTTCTAAGTGCAAAACTGCAACCAGAGTACGATTCTGTCAATATGCAGTCAGAAAAGTGCAAACAGAGACACTCGTTTGGTTTTCAATCAACAGTCTACAATTCGCTGCAGTAATTTTAAATCTATTTTGTCCAGACTCGTCATTAAATCAGCATTAATATGTGACAGTAAGCCAGAGTGAGGTCAGAGAGGATCTTTGAACGGTTCATTTCTGGTTCATATAGAGGTGCTGCTGCTCTGTGTTTCTGACGGAGGGAGGGGCCTATGGGGACACCCACTCTTAAAGAAGAGTAAACAATACTTACTTTAATGTCAGTCTCCGAAAGTCTCCCATACCACCAGAAAAAGTTGCTAGACTTGTTGCCAATTGCTTTTTGGGGGGCAAAAATGCGAGAGGGATCTGAACACTCACTAAATGTAGCAACAAAGTCGCTAAATTAGCAACAGACTGCCGCTGCCCTTCCTCTGTCAGTTCCTGGCAGACTAGACACATTACTGCCCCCTACAGGTGACCTGCAAGACCACAATTTGCTCAAACGGGAAATCTCGCTAAATTTAATCCGGTGAGATCTCATTACACCTCTTCGTCTCACCTGATTTAAATTAATGATTCATGATGCAGAACTTTACAGGAGCTGTTAAACCAGGTGTGGAAACATGTAAAACCTGCAGGGACCCCCCCCCCCCAATCAGCAGTTCTGTAAAGACTAAAACTGCTGAACGTCTGAATGTCAAGTGTAAGGCAAGATTTAGGTGGAGAGTGACTGTAAATGCCATGTTGCTCATTTAGCAACACATGCAGTACTTTGCCCTGGAAATGAGAACCAATCAGAGCCTTGGTTACAGGCAAACAGGTGGAATAAATATTCCTGCAGACAGCCTGGTGGATTATGAGCTGAGAGGGGTAATAAAGACTGCACAACGGACCACATTACTGCTGGATGGCTGCTGTAAAACTGCTGCAGAACACTCCAGTAAACAGTCAGCGACACGGCAAAGAGGTTGACTTTATTTATAATAATGAGACGCGCAGTGTTTAACCTCCACAACTGCCAGGCTGTTTGTATAATCCTGGTCTCTACAGGAGGATGAGATACGTGAGAGTACTACAGAGGAGTCAGAGTCAGGATATGCATTACAGTGTCAGAGTAAATTCACCTAGAACACAGTAGAACATGGAAACGTTAACTCCTCCCCAGAGGGAAGTAATCCTAACAACAAGTAAAGTAGTCCTAGGAATGTGTCAAGTAATCCTAGGAACAAGTAAGTAATCCTAGTAATGAGTAAAGTAATCCTAGGATTGTGTCGGTGAAGGTTCATTCGTGCAGGTGAAAGGCTTCCAAAAAGGTTTTATTTAAAACACTGGACTTTAAAAACTTTTAACACAAACACAAGACGTTTCGGTGTTCATCCAAACACCTTCCTCAGTTGTTTGGTGAACAGGAAATAGCACTGGCATTCATACACCACGTGACTCAGCTCACATGACCCATGCTTGTCTGAATTGGACCAACATGCATCACGCGACCAGGTCACATGATGCATGTTGATCCAATTGTGCCAGAGAAGATGGTGTCCCAACAGCCTCTGTTTGGGCTGTTGGGTCGTGAAAGAATTCGACAGGTTCATTTCACTCTGCATGTTTTGAAGCAAGAAGACAAACTTTTACATCAAAAGCTGGCAAATAAACTACCAGGAGATATTTTACAAAAAGTAACTGACTTTGTGCATCAGGCGCAGTTAGCTCAACACAGCAAGAGCAAAGAGAGACAGATTAAGAAGTTTGACTCCTTTCCTTATGCTCACACATGCAGGGGTTTGGAGAGAATTTGCCATGTGAGGAGGAGGTGAGAGACATGTCTGACAAATGGGTGAAGAACTTGTCTGATCGAGAACTCACAAACCCAGAGATGGAGGTTTTGGCTAAAGGCCTCGACTTTGCAGTCACACCTGAGCATTCCGGTGGTGGACATGATCGCTGCAACTGAATCAGCTATTCAGAACAATGGCGTTCCTGCTGATGAGGCTGAACAGATCCGAATTCAGGTCTCCATGTCTCTTATGAATGCCAAACCCCCACCCCCCAATCTTAGCCAACAAGGGAGAAGAGCTCTGATATCTTTAAGCAAGGACAGCAGCATCACAATTTTACCAGCTGATAAAGGGAGATGCACTGTGGTGCTGAATACAGATGATTATCATTCCAGGGTAGTCACCCTGCTGAGTGACCACAATACATATGAAACCCTTAAAAGGGACCCTACTAACAAATACAAGAAACAAGTGATCAGTTGCTTACAGTTATTGGAAAAACAAGGAGTCGTAGACTGCAAGCTATACCATCGCTTGTACCCAGGAGAATCCACACCCTGTTTGTATGGTTTACCTAAAGCCTGCCGCACACGAGAGCTTCCTGCTGAGCTAAAAGTCTCTCGAGGCTGTTTGCTCAGCAGATAGCTCATCGTGTGCGCCTGATTTTTGGTGAGTTTTCTGCCTCACAAGGCCTTGAGGTGAAAATCAAACACGTTTGATATTTTTTACCTCGCGAGGCGAAAAACTCTCCGTGTGCGCTCAACTTCAGCTGTCTGCTGAGGGCAGAAGATCTAGCGACCAATCAAAATGCGTCCGCACATCACCTGATTTCAAGATGGCAGCTCGCGGCGACGTAGTCCTTTGCATTACTATAGGATGAATTAGTGGAAATACGGCCAGACTCTACCTGCTTATATGATGTTTCGTCGGACTTCAAAAACATCCATCCAAATATCTGTCTAAGTTTCATTCATTTTACTTCCATGACTACTTCTTCTTTCGAGTTTAATGGCGGCTGGCGAACTCAAAGGTGCACTACCGCCACCAACTGGTATGATTATACTATAGTAGAGTATGCCACATACGATTTACTTCATAAAATGACTAAATGAATAAGAATGAAATACAATAACACAATTCAGTATCTAACAAAAAGGTCCTCAAAACTTTTCTACCTTCAGTCTTTGGATCTTTTTGCAAAATATCAATCAAGTCTTCTAACGTGATGACAGAGGGCTGCCATCTTGAAATCATGTGATCTGCGGACGTGTTTTGATTGGTCGCTAGATCTTCTGCCCTCAGCAGACAGCTCAAGTTGAGCGCACACGGAGGGTTTTTCGCCTCGCGAGGTAAAAAATATCAAACGTGTTTGATTTTCACCTCAAGGCCTCGTGAGGCAGAAAACTCACCCAAATCAGGCGCACACGATGAGCTATCTGCTGAGCAAACGGCCTCGAGAGACTTTTAGCTCAGCAGGAAGCTCTCGTGTGCGGCAGGCTTAAGATGCATAAGGAAAACTGCCCCCTCAGACCAATTGTCAGCAGCATTAATTCTGTTCCATATAACATTGCAAAATATCTGGCCACCGTCCTAGCCCCATTGGTTGGTAATACTCCGCACCACATACAGAATTCTAAGGATTTTGTGGACAAAATCAGAGGACTTTCAATGCAGAGTGGTGAAACCATGGTGTCATATGATGTGACATCTCTGTTCACCTGTGTGCCAACAGCACTGGCAGTTGAGACAGTAAGAGAGAGACTGAGGCATGACCCCATGTTAAAAGGACAGAACACAACTCAACCCAGATCAAGTAAGTACCTTACTGGAGTTGTGTTTGAGTACCACCTACTTTAAATACAAAGATGTCTTTTACAGACAAAAACATGGCTGTGCTATGGGCTCCCCTGTGCCTCCCATTGTGGCCAACCTCTACATGGAAGAAGTGGAGAGGAAGGCATTAGAAACCTACAGTGGATCTCCCCCAACTCATTGGTTCAGGTACGTGGATGATACGTGGGTGAAGATTAAAAGCAGTGAAATCGGCCCCTTCACTGACCACATTAAAGCAGAACTCAGTAACTTCAGCTCGGGGCTCCCTAGTGGCGTCCTTTCATTGTCGTGTTTAACCCCCCCTACACCCCCACAGCACACAGACGGCTTCTCTACCTTCTTCTATTTTGATCCCTGGATATATTTCTAAGCTTTTACTAGCTTGTTGATGCTACGTTGCTGCGTTGGTAGCAGCACCACGTCTCCCTCTACTCAAAGCAAAGACCTGTATTTTCTGAAACGGGACGTTTTACCCGCGATTTGCGGGTAAATATGCCGTGGATTATATTTTTCACTGGTGTTGGCAAGTAGCAGGTAAGAATACGAACTTTTATTTACTTTTTGCGGACGTGACAAGTGATTATTGAGCCTGAAGCAGTGATGCTTCACCCGGCGCCCAGGCAGCGCAGCTACGTGAATCACTCTGGTCCAGCAAAGAGTTGGTTATGAGAGCCAGGAGCCGTGTTTAGGTGGTGGAAGATAAAGAAATGTTTTCTTTGAATTAGCGCTGGTAGTCTGGTTCAGATCAGAGCTGGAAGCAGCTCGGTAGATAGGGGACATGAGTACAGTACAGCCGTTTCTGTTGTCGCAAGTTCTGCTCGGGTCGGCGCAGGCAAAGTTGTATTTAGCTGCTCGCAGGCCAGAGGCCCCGGCGGGAGGGGGGGGAACATTGAATCGCTCCGTAAACACTTTGTTTAGCCCCACGGGGATTCCGAAAAGCATTTATTGAGGTAAAAAAGTTACTGAGTTTCCCCTTTAAGCAATTTCGTCTAAGACATCATCTGTCCTTATCCTATGATGCTGTTTTAAGAACATTACCCCGGCGCTTAACAGACCGACCAACTAGCTCCACCTCACAGCCAAGGGGAGGGGCATCTGTATGGGCTGTTGGGACACCATCTTCTCTGGCACAATTGGACCAACATGCATCATGTGACCTGGTCACGTGATGCATGTTGGTCCAATTTGGAAAAGCGTGGGTCATGTGACCTGAGTCATGCGGTGTATGAATGCCAGTGCTATTTCCCGTTCACCAAACAACTGAGGAAGGTGTTTGGATGAACACCGAAACGTCTTGTGTTTGTTTTTAAAGTTTTTAAAGTCCAGTGTTTTAAATAAAACCTTTTTGTAATCCTAGGATTGTCCACATCCGACAGTAACCCGGGAGTCTCTCTGAAACAACTTCCAGACACGGAGGCCTTTCCGGGGAAAAGCTGTCAAGGGGATTACCAAGCTTTGGGGGTTACCACGGATACCGCCTCACTGTGACATTAAAAGCTTTCCTGGGGGGCGACACGGCTTCTCATCCAGCGGAAAAGTGCAGCAGGCGGGGGTATGAGAGCCCGGCGGTTGGTGTGGCTGAGAGGAGCTACTTGAATTCAGATGGAGTGATTAATGCTGCTGCAGCTTCACCTGCAGGCTTGGCTTAATCAGTGAGTAAACACCCCCCCCCCCACACACACTCACACACACACACACTCCATGTGAAGAGGACATTAAGGACGGGGATCTCAGATCCTCGCTAACAGGTGAGGCGCACATTAGCGTCCACTCCACCTGGACCCGTGGCAGAGCAGCTGCAGGCTGTTGGCTCACCTTTCCCTTCTGTTTGAGAGGCTCGATGGTGAGGCTGTCAGCTCCGATGTCCACGATGGTTCCCAGCTGGAACCCGTCCGTGGGGTGGGGCGCCCACACTGGCTTCCCATCCTCCATCGCACCGCTCTGAAGACTCTGGAAAACATGACACAGCAGTCAGAGGAGCAGGTTCCTGGCTTTTATGAGACTTCAGAGCTGCTCACCTTTTACCTGGTCGGACATCAAACCCTCCGACAAAAAGCTCTCCGAAGAAACTTTCACCAAACTTCATTTGGCTTAACTTTACCGATTATTAGTAAAATTAAAGTAATTAAACCATATTCAACCATCTCCACGCAGTAAAAACAGCAATATTATTAAAACCTCGTGGAGGGATTTCATGAATTCTTTGTTTATTCACTTTAAAACATCTTTCCATGAAGCTGAAGCAGGTGTGAAACGTCGGACTGACCCTCCTCCGTCTGGAAGAGCCACGGTAACAGGAACCAGCCACATCCACTCCGAGCTCTCGGGGGATTTGTGGCGGCCACCAAGCGATAACGACGTTACGAAGAGGAAGCAGCTGATGGAACTGCTGCGGGAGGAGAACGTTCCCTGTTGGGTTCTCACCACCTCTTATTGATGGTTTCTGAGTTCTGCAGAAGCTTCATCACATCACAGATACCAGAGACAGCAGAGCCAGTTCAGATTTCACCCAGCTGGACTCTGGAGACTCCACCAAATCTCCCCGAGGGCCATCAATATCACCCCCGCTTCATTAGGGACGGCAGTGGGGTAAACTGTAGAGATGTCCGATGTTATCGGCATTAAAATGTGATATCAGAAACTGGTACTAACTAAGTCTGGCGAGATCTTGTTCCATCAGCAGCGGTCCAGCATGTATAAACGTTCCTGATGTAACGATATGAAAATTTCATTGCACGGTTACCATTATTATCACGGTATTATTGAAATCACCCCCCAGTATAATTTAAAACGTCTAAAATGGGTCTAAAAGTCTATTTTGTCCTTTTTAAAAGGGGGGAAATTCTTCAGAGTACTGTCCACATGGGTGCTTTTGTTGCCTTCTATCATGTTTTCATCAATTAAACACTGCAAACTGGGACTGCTGCTGCTTTTCCAGCCAATGAGCAGCATCACTTTGAGCTTTTCAAAGTGCAGTAATCAATCACGGTTTTAACGGTAATTAAAATTTGAAACCGTATTACAAATTGTGGGAAATTTTATCACGGTTAATCATATTACCGGTAATCGTTACATCCCTATCACCATTTTAGTTAATATTGAAATCACAATTATTAAAACTATTCTTTTATCAACATGTTGCTTTTATTTGGCATTTCTCTTTCTGTCAAAAGACACTTCATTGATAATTTACACAAAACGATTAAATTCAAAACAGGCTGCAAATATGCACCTTACAGCTGTTTTACAATGTATAAAACATTATATGAATAAAATAAATATACTTTGAACATTAAATAAATGTGAAAAATGTGAAAAACATACGTGTATCCAAAATAAACCATGTATCCAGCTGTTACGCAATTTCTCTATATTTGAAGAATAAAATAAATGTGCTTATACATTTAAAAATATCCCAAACCAAGGGCGCAGATGGCACTGGGGACAGAGGGGACGTGTCCCCCTCAGTTTTGTAATGACGCTGATCTGCCCCCCCCACACACACACACTTTCCCTGGGTAAAGGTCCATTTACGCTCGACGCAGAAGACAGAGCAATACCACCAGAAACCACAGGGTCAGTGCTGAGCTGTGTAGCTGATACAAACAGAGAAGAAGAACAGCCGGGGTCAACAGCCCAGAAAAAGCACCTGAGAAAGAAAACGCCGGACAAACAGAGGAGCATCTGTAGACATGACTGGAGCTTTACAGGAGAGGCCGTGTGTCCGAAAATACACTCTACAACATCACATCGCCGGGACAGGCAGCGGACAAACTGATTTATGAACCATGGGAACGCAGAAGATGCAAGGAAGTATGAAGGCAGCCGCGCAGGGCGACGCGTGAAACGGACGTCGCCATTTACGTACGGAATAAGCATAACAAATGACAACTAACATCACCCGATCCATCCCCGCAAACAAACACTTTTCTAGACGTCGCCAGACAGTTAGTCATAGCAGTAAGAGCCCAGTGTTTGTGTTTCCACTAATGGTGCGTTTAAGTTATACACTAATGTCGGAATTTCCTAACTCCAAGTCAGAACTGCAGTCATAATCCTCCGTGAAATCAGATCTTTAGAAAATCTCACCAACCCGACATATAACTCATGCTGTCTGCTGCTAACAGTAGTTCGTTGTTTTGTTGTATAAGGCTGCATCGTGCTGGGAGCACTCCACCGTACGATTACGTCGATCTGAGCTCCCACTTCCGACACACACCATCTACATTTGAACACACCACAAGGTTCATACCTCAGGGTGCCAAGGAGAAATTTCTACCTGCATGTGTGCCTGTTGCAGTTATCTATGGAGAGAATTTTGTTTCTTCTTCATTTGATCAAATAAATAGAATATATTTGAAACCAAAAAAGAGATTTGAGAGCAAAATAAAGTCAGGGGCAATCAAACTATTTTTGAGATCAATACAGAACAAGTTGCAATTGAAAAATAAAAATAGACAGCATATTTCTTCAACTTTAATCAATAATAATATTTGAAAGTAAAAACATACAAGTATTTTTCTATGAATCAGTCCTCCTTGATTTCAAGTTTTTAAAAAGAAATTTGGTTACAAATTTGTCCTTACTGGTTACAGATTCTAAAGTTTTGCTTGTGAATTCAAGTGCACTTGATGGGCGGGGCCTACGCTGGTGGATGAGAGACGAGTTTCTATTTGTTGGTGTGAACTGGTTCCACTTCTCCCTGTGCTGTGCTGCTCGGAGCAAAGTTAATAGCTGGCAGCTCTGTAATGTTTTCCATAAGTCATGAATTGTGCTATATATGGTTGGCTACATTCTGCTGTACATTCACAACAACAAGATCATCACAATGAATTATATTTGCTCTGCTGCTGCAAACACTGATTATCAGCGACATGGTCGTCCCTGCTGGTCACGGCCTGCTCAGTAGCTGACAGAGTGAGTGAATTACAGGGAAGCATGTACAACGCAGGGCTGTGATCACACACGTGGTCATAATCTGTATTTCTGTATCATATCGTGGAGTGATCGGACTGTATGTGAGAGTCTGGGAGTGCTATGTGAGATAACACCACAGTTAAAGCTCAAATAACGCAAATATAACTTATTGAATTGAAATAATTTACTGACAGCTTGGTCCCCCCCAGTTAAAAAATCCCATCTGCACCCCTGTCCCAAACTAAACTTTAAGCTTTAGTGCAATACCAGAACATTGTAAATCTGACATATTTGTTATTGACACCCAACAAATCGCCTGGCTGGAAGCCACTGAAAGGAACTTTAACTTTTCCAGCATTTCTCTCCCGTTCAGCAGGTTTACGATCCAGCCACTCAGTGTGGTGTTCATCCAGAGACTATGTGGAACATCCACAATGATCCATGATAACACCATTATTTATCCCACCTTCATTGTAACTACACTACTATGTTACTAAGAGACCTCTATTTAGACCTGGACATGATGATGAAGACACTTCCTGTCCAACTTTCCACCAATCAGAGCGCTTAAATTGATGGTAACGTCCAATCAGGAGCATCCAAAGATCAATACGTGAGCAGAAACTTGTGTGTGTGTGTGTGTGTGTGAAAAGAAGAAAAATAATGGTCCTCTGTGTCTGGAACAAAGGAAGAAGAGCTTTGTGATGCAGCTGAGTTGGTTTGTGAGGATGGGATTCAGCTGGAAATCAGCTCCATGATTTTAACCTCTCCCTCTTTCACAGTGACATTAAAAGAAAAACCTCCAGTTATGATGTACGACAGCTTAGAGTAGGTGGAGGTGTTTAACTGCACCACCTTTCAGCTTCCTACGTGATGTAGGTCTTGAGATATCGGCACTTGAAGATGGAGGAAAAATGAGGACATAACGTCAGATGAAGTGTCTGAGTGGCAGCAGATTTCAATTTCCCATCCATAAGCGGCACACTGCAGCCCCCTCTTCCCACGGGCGTCCGGCCAGCCTGCCTGTTTAATAACAGCAGAGTTTTCTGTGGGAACTTAAAATAATTACCCCTGCATGTTCAGCACTAAGAGGCTGACAACGGCAGTTAAGGACATTAAGCCATCACTGTCTGCCGAGCACAATCAGCTCTTTTATCGGCGCAGCTCCTGTAACCGGACGCCCGCGGGTTCCCTCCCTGCAGGTGTTCATTGTGAAGGGTTAAAGCAGGTACACGTCTCATGTGGAGGTCAGTCAGGTAGCTGAGTTTCAGGTTCAAGCAGAGAAACAAACGCTGCGTTTGACATGATGAGAGGATGCAGCTGATCAAAACAATCCACAAAATCTATTTCCAACTCCAACATGGAGCTCAAATAGTTTTCACTTCTAATTTCCATCAAGCAAACAAACAAAAGTTTTTAATCCAAAAACTGACAAAAAATTTCACTCCAAGTCATTTTTCATCACAAATGCAGACATAGTGATGGTGAATCCCGGACAAGCCCCCACTTTGTCACAACTTGCGTGATAGTTGGGCTGCTGGATTATGGAAAAAATCATTATCATATTATTTTGTCCAGTATTGAAATCACGTTTATTCAAACAATTATTTTCTAGTTCCACAATGCATTCATTTAGCATTTCTTTCTAAGGTTTCCAGCATTGAAAACAAATGTAGGCAACAAATCTGCACCTACAGCTGTTTTGCAATTGATAAAACATTAAATGGATAAAAATTATTCTTTGAATGTTAAATTCATGCGACAAACATATAGAAACATAAATTTATCCAAAATAAACTATGTATCCGGCTGTTGTGCAATTTCTCTACATTTGAAAAATATAATAAATATACTTTATATAAAAAAACATCTTAGAATAATCAAATCTAACACTTTTGTTAATGATACCCAACAAATTGACTGGAATCACCTCTGAATAACTTCTACAAATTGTGCTAAGAAAATGGCAAAAAGAAAAAAAAATTTTTCAACACAATTACTGTATGCGAGTTTGAAGATTGACACAAAAATTTATTTCACCATCAAATTTCAACTAATTGCACAGCCATACATGGTAGGTCGCGACAAAAACAGGGAACAAACTGTTGATATGAAACAGTAATTTATTCAAAATATGTGCCTATGCAGTGTCGTCATAAGACATTTTTATTCTGTGGCTTTTAACTTTGTGTGAGTTGTGTGTGGTCCCTCTGTGTTCTTTTATGTAGTTTTATTTAGTCATTTTTTATTTTTAGTGTTTTTATGTTTTTATATATTCTGTTTTATCATTGTGATTTTCTTGGAGTTTTATCTTTGTGCAGAACTTTGGAGACTTGTTTAAATGTGCGACATAGATAATGTGATGGATTGGCATGTTTTAACAGCCAGTGGTGTAAAGTGGATGTGAGCCAGTGTATGAACGATATTAGGAAGATGCTCTTCATCTTTAAATCTGAATTATTCATCACGCTTTATTTAAGCAGGAAAGTTGACTTGTTGAGATAAAAGCGTCCCGGCTCGGCGGCAGCAGGAGGAAGACAGATTCCAGCTCCTGACAATCAGAGTAAAAACAAAGATAAAACATGGAAGTCAAAGAGCATCAGAGCAGCTCTGATGCTCACCAGAACATCAACACTCTGATTCACCGTCTTACTAGAAACCGGAATATCTTTATTATCTATTAAATATTAAATTGGACTTCTGGTCTTTTGTGATTGTTATGTGTATTTATAAATCCTTTAAACAATGGATAAACTCTGGTGTAGAGTTTCGTCCTTCCAGCTCTGTTGTGACGTCGGGAACGGGGTTACGGGGTATCAGTAAGAGGTCATGTGATCGCAGATCGGCTGTTTCCAGCTTCCTGCATGAACACTGAATAAAACCTGGATGTTTCAGGCAGATTCAGGGACATCTGAAGGCTGCAGGACAGATAAGTGAACGTGCATGGAAGGCTGCTGGTTGCTGATTATCAGGGTTGCACTGAACCAAACGTCCTTGTGTGGAGAAAACCGAGCAGCTGAATCAGGCCGTTATCATCACGCTTCTGTATCAGTGGACAATGTAAATGTAGGAAATGCGTCAGGACGGGAGACGTGGAAACATGGTTATGGTACTGTAGTACTATTTAACAGTTATTTAAAACTGAGGGCTGAAACTTGAAGTGTTGGTTAGTAAATCAGCAGGTAGGTTTAAATACTCAGACAAAGGTCGGTGATGTTGGTTCTTTTTTTCTTTTTTTTTTACATGTAAAACATGTAACCATGACAACACACGTCTGATATATAGATACTCAGTCATGCAGGCGGAAAACGAGGTTTGTAGGCAGATTGATTAACTTGAATATTAATGATAATCAAAGTGATAAGCAGCTTGTTTCATTCATCCTGCATATATATGAGAAGATGTGATAAATGGTGAAATCAGCCTTTATTTGCTGCCACAGTTTAAAGTCAGAATATAAAACTGGAGCTGCAAACGGAGCTGAATGTGAGTTTACCGTCATGTAACCAGATCTGCATGTACTTTCATACAGTTACTGCTCTGTTGGATTTCTGGGACAAAAAAAAGAAAAAGCTGATCCGGTTAACGGATCCGTTATAGAGGTAAATTAGCCATTAATGAACTAATCAATAGCTGCAGTCCTGGTGTCCACTCAGTTTGTCTATAGTTTAACGTTGCGGTCGATCCTGAAGACGTTTCATTAAAGTCTCCAATATTTACGATGCACATACCTTCACTCTCGACCTGATGAAGATCTGGATGCATCCAGTTTAAATGAGGTTAATGAAACAGTAATGTATTAGTATATATTACTTTCATGACAGTTATATATGAATATACATATATCAAAAGTTACTCTTCTTTGTATCCATTATATTAGTTTGAGAGTCATATGCAGCATCAGCCCCAAATATCAGCAGGGTTGTATCAGCCATCGGCTGAGGCTAATCAGAAAATATCAGTATTAATATCGGCCCTAAATATATCCCTAATAAATCCTGTTATATTAAAGCAGTAATATAACTACACGTTGATTAAACTGAAGGAAGGAGGGGAAGAAACTGTGCTTGAACTTGTGATTCCTTCCGGGAGTGTCACGCCCAACTTGTATACTTGTAAAAATGAAAAAGGTAGCACATCCCAGTTTGAAGGAAAAGAAAAAAAAATCAGTGTTGCCACATCTAAGATGTTTATTGGCTCACAGCGAGATAAGATCTGCTGCTTACCCGTTTGGGCACGAAGCCTTCATCTTTCATCATGTGGTAAACACTCTGATAAAGGTTTCATGCTGAAACACGTAAGCAGCGTATCTCATCTTTCTGTGAGCCAATAATCATCCTAAATGTGGGAACTGCTGATTTTTTGCCTAATTTTCCATCCTGATTTTATAATCAATGATCCTCCAGCATCATCGCTACGTCATCATCTGTATTGTCTCATTTCATCACATCAAGACTTCATTTTCATGGCTTTTTTTTTCCCACTGCAACATTAGAAATAAAATATTTTATTTAATGTCATTTAACTCCCCAAAAAAAGACAAAAAGTTTAGGTAAAAATGTCTGTTGAGTAATACTGGGAGAAAATAGGATGTGGTAGAATACTTAACTTAAAATAAGTTATTAATAAACTACAGTTTTATTACAGTAAGTAAAGTCTTTGTTCCGGCAGAGATGAGCTGTAAAACGTTACGGCAGGGCTTCCTGGTGGTTTCAGACCCATCAGAAAAGTCCACGTCTCCTGACGTAGATGCTTAATGAGCTTTTTCTGCACTAAATGAAGAACCAAGTTGGTCTTGTGTGATCCAGGCTCCGCCACGTCGGATAACAGGAGGGACATGAACATAAACCTGCAGACATGCGATGCATGAGGGAGCGTTACATCCGTAAAACTGAACCACTACAAGAAACACCAGGAGGAGGAAAAACAGTGTTTGAAAAAATATATATATAAATGTTTTAACAACCAGCTGTGATGGTACAAAATTTCTCACATCTGTCCAAACCTTCACATTCATTAGAGCATTTTTTCAACATTTTTTAAGCATTCTTATGGAGCTATTCTACCGTTTTCCCTCCATCCCCACAACAGGTTCTAGATATGCAGCGATTTATCCCTCCACTAAAAAATGACTAAATCGTGCAGTTTTTCGTAGAAATTCTTTAACTAGTGATTCCTTATATTTGACAAAAATGTCTAATCCATTCATTCACTTTCTAAAGAAATATGTCTGTCCCTTAATGTTGCAGTCATTACCACTGCGTTAAATGTTTTTAGATCAATAAAGTTGATTTGAAATCTGATTCTTTAACTGCAACTCCAGCACATGCTGGACAGAAGGAAGACAGACACTTTAAATACTGGAACAGCAAGTTTTTTTCCTCATTTATACAGACAGGTTAGGATATTCTTATTACACGTCATCACCAAACAGCTTGTAGTTCGGTGAGCTAGATATTTGAAGATTTTTCTGTAAAAACTTCAGATTCATGTAAAAACATTGTACGGCACCAACTAGCTAAAAGATTATTTATGCTAACTCTGCTATGTTAGCACAGTAAGCTAAAAACTGTAAAATGTCATTACCACCACGTGGTGACGTCTCTATGGAGTATCTGACTAAAAGAACCATTTTGTCAGATCCTTTTTTAAATAAAATCTTAGAATAAAGTACCTCAACAAATTCAGATTGTGACTCCAGAAGGAGGACAGCTCAGGTAAGGTAGGTGTGGCGAGGTATTTTGGCATTCAATCTGTTATAGTTGCATTTTATTTTTGAGAAAAACAAAACTCAAAAGTGCCCAAAATCAAATAAATGGCCATTTTGGTTCCAAATCTGGAGGGAAACGTCTCTGTTTCCATGAAAAGCTCTCTGTGGAAGTCAAAGAGGATTTCACTCTGAGGTGTAGAGGAGGCTCCGGCGTCCCGTAGGAGCAGATTTAACGGTTTCTATCCCTCAGACTGGAGCTGATGGGCTCCCACAACATGAAAACAGGATCAAACCAACCATGGAGGACGAGCTGATGGAATCGTGTTAACGCCGCTAACAACCGACCGCAGATCGGTTCTACCTGAACGTGTTCACGGCCGAACTGAAGCGGATTCCTGCAAAATGTGAGGAAATAAAATAAAAACCGGGAACAGCTGAAAAAGGTTCGAAACAACCCGAGAAACGGACGAGACGGAGGCCTCGGATGCAGAAAGTCGAGGAGAGAAAGATTTAAATTCTCCGCAGATCAATGAAACCAGTAAACATCTGCTGATGAGTTCAGGGAGCAGAGGATTCTCCGACTCCGTGGATCGTCTTTGGTCCTTCCAGGAAACTCCTGGTCTGCTGATGAGTTCAGGGAGCAGAGGATTCTCCGACTCTGTGGATCGTCTTTGGTCCTGCAGGAAACTCCTGGTCTGCTGATGAGTTCAGGGAGCAGAGGATTCTCCGACTCTGTGGATCGTCTTTGGTCCTTCCAGGAAACTCCTGGTCTGCTGATGAGTTCAGGGAGCAGAGGATTCTCCGACTCTGTGGATCGTCTTTGGTCCTGCAGGAAACTCCTGGTCTGCTGATGAGTTCAGGGAGCAGAGGATTCTCCGACTCTGTGGATCGTCTTTGGTCCTGCAGGAAACTCCTGGTCTGCTGATGAGTTCAGGGAGCAGAGGATTCTCCGACTCCGTGGATCGTCTTTGGTCCTTCCAGGAAACTCCTGGTCTGCTGATGAGTTCAGGGAGCAGAGGATTCTCCGACTCTGTGGATCGTCTTTGGTCCTGCAGGAAACTCCTGGTCTGCTGATGAGTTCAGGGAGCAGAGGATTCTCCGACTCCGTGGATCGTCTTTGGTCCTTCCAGGAAACTCCTGGTCTGCTGAATCTTTGGTGCACTTTCATGTTTGCTGAAGTCACGAATCTGAGTCGACCGGTTTCATTCGGTCCAGCGACGTGAAACAGCTGAATATGAGAACAGCTTCCTCATTAACCCTTTGATGCCCGATAGCAAACTGCTTCTCTGCTTCTGGCCTTTCATTAGTTTTTGTTTTTTTTATGGATCACCGCGAACATCCGGGAATTTTCGCCAAATTCGTCACATCCGGTTAGGTAACAGGTGAAAACATGGCTTCGTTGCATAGGGGAGCCATTGAATTACCTGCTTCATTACTCGTCAATCTTCGTTTATTCTACTTTGGAAATACCGAGAAGTCCCGCTGTGTATGGCTGCCATAAACATATCTATCACACGGACAAGAGAATATGTTTGTTCCAGTTCCCAAAACAACAGAAAAAGTCCCGAACAACATGCTAAGTGGCTAGCTGCTATCAAGCCCATAAATGCTGACAGTTCACGCTGGAAACCATGGAAACATCTAACAATATGTTCCGATCACTTTGTGACTGATAAAAAAGCATATAATGTGGTCTCACTATTTAAACCCTGTAGTTGTTTTTGTACAGATGATAGAAAACAGCATTAAATCAGTGGATGTACAGAATCACAGCGCCGCCCGCTGTTCCGTCTCCTCAGGACTGTTAACGATCACGTTCATCCAGATTACTGCCATCAATGTTCCCACATAAGAATAAAAGCATAAAAAGCGGCAGAAAGGCATTTGCAGCATTATAAACATGCACAGTCATAACCAGTTACATACAGATGAGACTGCCGGTAATTTATAGCTTTATCAATGAGAGTAAACTCCTGAGAAGTACATCAAAGAAATACCACCATTTCTTAAAAATCCGGGGAAAATTTACATTCTATAAAAAATAAATGGCTTGAACACGGGGCTTACCTGATGAAACCAAATACATCATGAGATCGGGAAACTGATCATCAGGCTGTTATGTACAGGTAGGTTCGTCTAACCAGGCTGTAGCAGCAGAAGATGCATCACTTAGTCCAACAGATACTAGTTTAGCTTCGTATCTTCTTCTAGCGTCGGCAGTGAGACTTTCAGTATAACTGGACGTCATTTCTATAATATTTCAAAGACAGACCGGCGGAGAAAAAAATTAAAAAGAGTGCAAAAGCAGTTTTTGAGGCTCATAGTCCATCAGACGCCGTTCAAATACGAAGCATGTTTTCACCGGGACCAGCTTCGTGGTCACGTGAATTCCGGGTTGTGACGTAGGCTCGCGCTGATCCATTGATAAAACTAAATATTGTGGTTTTTTGCTTTTGTTTAATCTCATCTGATGTTAGTATTTACTTATTTTCATTCATTTAATATTTAATTGGCATTTATCTAATTCTGGTCCTTTTTTCTATCATTTTTTCTGATTTTTTTCCTGAAATAGTCAGTTTGCCATATATCCCTGAATAAATTCAGGTGTTAAAGGGTTAATCCTCGTTGGTCAATGGAGATAAATTTTTGTCCTCCATTCTTGTCATATTTCTCATGACATCATTTTGATTTATATATATATATATATATATATATATATACACACATTTATATATATACAGTTTGATATATATATATATATTTTATATATAGGGTTATATATATATACACACAATTAGTATTTTTTACACACACACAAGTGACTTGAGCATAGAGTGGGAAACAATTTTGCGCAGTTTTTAGGAGAATCTTTGTTCAGTGATGGCACTGACATTGATGATGAAGAAAAGGAAAACATCTGCACTCCAGCTGCAGCTCCCAGTTAGATTCAATCTCACCAAACACCAGTGACGTTTCAGGTGGAAGTGCTTCCTCAGACTGGTCGCTGGTTTACAGCTGCTGTGTGGACGTATTCCTCCGTCTCTTCATCATCTGTGTCTCTCTGGTCCTGCACAGTTAACTCTGCCAGAATGTGCACGATTATAAACTTGTTTTCACAATCTGACAAGGCAGAAGAAAATCTCATACATATTAAAATATGAAACATTAAAATCTATTTTGTGACCCATTTTTTAAAGTAAATTTAAGACTGATCCTTAAATAAAATCCCCACCTCCCAAATATTTATTTTATGTAAATTACCTCAGTTTAGTGGTTTTTTTTTCCAAACAAGTGACAGCTCAACATCAAACTGGCATTAAAGGGTTAAAAAAAATATCTAAAATTATACAAAATTATAACAAAAGCTGAATTCATGATATCAGAAAAAAAAACAACAGGAAAAAGAGATTAAATCTGTCCTCTTATGACCTGGAGGGGTGGTAAAGGAGGGCCATCGTGGATGTGAACTCTGCAGATCAAAGCTGCAAACTTCACGTTCCTCACGGTGGATCTAAACCAGGAAAAACAGACTGCTCCGGAAATGTGTCTGGACACTGACGCTGCAGCTATTTTAGATCCTAAAGTGATTCCTGGTTTTAGCAGAAACCTGCAGGCTGATCCCGTAAACAGCAGCACTCAGCTGAACCTCCACTGCAGCACTTATGATCCCATTAATGCTTTTCCCAAACTAAAAGGGTACGATCTATTTCCAGCCGCTGTCCTAAATATTCTAATCCTGCGTGCATCTTTAGCTCCGCAGCTAGCCTGAGACCTGCTGCCGGCATCTTCTGGGTGAACCTGGAGGATTCCCAGCGCAGCAGCTGCAGGGAGTCAGACTGGTCCATTATGCTAATGGTTCTCACTGAGTAACAGTTACCACAGAGGAAAGCAAATGAACTGAATGAGCTCGCTCCTCTGTGGAGGCGTGCAGGAGTCCGAGCCCCCGTAACTCCAGTCAGCTGATAAACCGCTGCACCAGATGCAGATCAGCACGTTTTACATGTTCATCCATGATGTCATCGCTGCCTCCTGCTTCAGCTGCACATGCATGGCTGTGATTGGTCAAGAAGCCAACTCTGACCGCTTTACAGGAACACGCGCGCGCACACGCACATCCAGATTTGCAGTCGGACTTCCTAGATCTCCTCTGGGTTCATCCAGATCCCCCAAAGACGTCCTGAAGTCGCTGAACCGGCTTGGTGGGGCCCCGGTTAGGGGACGGGAAAATGCATCGCTTGCAGTTACACACCTGCTCCGTCACGAGGAAAGAAAACATGCAGACACTGAACGCATCATTTAAACGCTTGCTAAACGTCTGCACGTGGTACCGTACAGATGGAGGGATGTCACACACAGCTGGAGGCAGACAGACGAGTCAGAGTTCAACCTTCATCATCATCACCTCATCACTATCCGGTAACAAGGAAGGAGAGCATGCTCCAAGAGGAGTTCAAGTACCGCAGGAAAGCTGGGTTCCTACCTCTGCGTAAGGAGGAGAGGAGGGATGGATAAAGGGATGGAGGGATGGAAGGGAAGGATGACGGGAAAGATAGAAGGATACAAAGGATTGATGGATGGAAGACAGGATACAAGGATGACAGACAGAAGGTTGAAAAGATAGAAGGATGGAGGGATAAAGAATTGAAGGATGAATAGTTGGAAGGATGGGAGGGACTGATGGAGGGAAGAATGATGGATGGAAAGATGATAGAAGGAATGAGAGATGGGCGTATGGAGGGACGGAGGGAAGGAGGGAAGGAGAGAAGAAGGGATGGATGCATGCCTGAGGTCAAAAACTTCATGATAATCTGCCGTTTCTGTAGGGTGGAAATAAATAAATAAACAGTCCATGTTTTGCATTGTAGGTAAACAAATGAAAAGGAAAAACAGACTTTAAAACTTTTTACTGCAAATGAAAATAAAACATGAATATCTATTTAGTCGTCATCGTCCCGTTTCTGGAGTGTTTGCATGTTTCCACGTTGTTCCAACCACACAGAAACAGCTTTAGATTGTTTTTCTGGGGTTTTTCTTTTACTTTTTGGAGGATTTTTTCCCATTTTCCTCTTTGAAAAGCTCCAGAGTTGCAAAACAACACTTCTTTACGCTTCTTTTTCCTGATAACGTAATAGAATATTCCAAAAAGAACCAATAAAACCAAAACCAAAGGCATTCTATATGCCCCCACGAGCCCTCTGATGGTGTCCTTGTGTCATTATCACTGAGCAGCATCTCCCTCGTACACACCTGCATCTGTGTTCTTACCTTTCATCTACATGTGCAGACACCTGGAGGCTGCGTTCGTCTTCAGCGCGGCTTTTTCCCTTTATTTTCCTCCACAATGAGGACGGGACACACCTGTCCTCCCAGACCTGAACAACAGCCTCTGTGTGCGGTCAGTTTACATATTCAAACACGTTCACGTGAAAGTAGCGGTCAGCTGTTTGCTCTGCAGGCAGCGACATCACAGCAGCGTCACGGTCAAACCGACAGGGAGGGGCTCGAGTCCACGAACGGAAACGCTCCTCCCGGCGCTCACATGAAACCTGCAGAGATGACTTTACAATCTGAAGCAGAAACCAGCTCGTCATGACTCCTGCAGCCCAGCAAGCGTGAACGACGTGGCTTCGTGGAAAACTTCCCATGACATGAACAGCGTTGTCAGCTGGGTCACACCTGAATCCTGGTCCAGGAAGTATTCTGGGACCCGGCTGTTGTCTGCAGAGATGTCGAGCCCGTCACGCTCCCGTCTCACCATGATTTAAACGTCACACTGTTGCATTTAGAAACAGATCAGAGGAGGAGAAGCATCCGATCCCAAACACAACAGATGTAAAAAGCAAACGAGGAGAGGCCGTCTGATGCTGCCATGACGGATAAACGGGTCTCTTTCACCTTAGAAAGACCAGAGGATCTGGTTCCAGCCTGGGGAGGAACAGATACATTCAGCATCCAGCTACGATGACTCAGCATAATTACAGGTATTTCTAAGCTCCGGCTGTGACGGGCAGGTGCAGACGGAACAGCTCTGGATACCAGAGTGGAGCCCTCCTCTTATCAAACATGAAAACTTCTGACGGAGGCTCTGAAGCCGACAGAAGCAGCAGCGTTCAGCTGACGGGTCCCAGTCCTGCTGTGTGACCGGCTCACCAGAACCTGCTCCGCTCTCCTGGTGTTCAGAAGGACCTGACAGTTCGGTCTGCGCTGCATTTAGACACTGCAGACAGATCAAATGTATTCATCCTAAAAACTCAGCTACAGCTCCATCTGGGATTAAAGGTTCTGAGGCTGACTGGGATTAAAGGTTCTGATGCTGACTGGGATTAAAGGTTCTGAGTCTGACTGGGATTAAAGGTTCTGATGCTGACTGGGATTAAAGGTTCTGGCGCTGACTGGGATTAAAGGCTCGGGTCTGAGTGGGATTAAAGGTTCTGATGCTGACTGGGATTAAAGGTTCTGATGCTGACTGAGATTAAAGGTTCTGGCGCTGACTGAGATTAAAGGCTGGGTTGAGTGGGATTAAAGGTTCTGATGCTGACTGGGATTAAAGGTTCTGATGCTGACTGAGATTAAAGGTTCTGACGCTGACTGGGATTAAAGGTTCTGACGCTGACTGGGATTAAAGGTTCTGACGCTGACTGGGATTAAAGGTTCTGACGCTGACTGGGATTAAAGGTTCTGATGCTGACTGAGATTAAAGGCTCGGAGTCTGAGTGGGATTAAAGGTTCTGATGCTGACTGGGATCAAAGGTTCTGATGCTGACTGGGATTAAGGTTCTGAGTCTGACTGGGATTAAAGGTTCTGATGCCGACTGGGATTAAAGGTTCTGACGCTGACTGAGATTAAAGGCTCGGAGTCTGAGTGGGATTAAAGGTTCTGATGCTGACTGGGATTAAAGGTTCTGATGCTGACTGGGATTAAAGGTTCTGACGCTGACTGGGATTAAAGGTTCTGACGCTGACTGGGATTAAAGGTTCTGACGCTGACTGGGATTAAAGGTTCTGACGCTGACTGGGATTAAAGGTTCTGATGCTGACTGAGATTAAAGGCTGGAGTCTGAGTGGGATTAAAGGTTCTGATGCTGACTGGGATCAAAGGTTCTGGTGCTGACTGGGATTAAAGGTTCTGAGTCTGACTGGGATTAAAGGTTCTGATGCTGACTGGGATTAAAGGTTCTGGATTCTGACTGGGATTAAAGGTTCTGAGTCTGACTGGGATTAAAGGTTCTGATGCTGACTGGGATTAAAGGTTCTGATGCTGACTGGGATTAAAGGTTCTGAGTCTGACTGGGATTAAAGGTTCTGAGTCTGACTGGGATTAAAGGTTCTGATGCTGACTGGGATTAAAGGTTCTGGATTCTGACTGGGATTAAAGGTTCTGAGTCTGACTGGGATTAAAGGTTCTGATGCTGACTGGGATTAAAGGTTCTGATGCTGACTGGGATTAAAGGTTCTGAGTCTGACTGGGATTAAAGGTTCTGAGTCTGACTGGGATTAAAGGTTCTGAGTCTGACTGGGATTAAAGGTTCTGAGTCTGACTGGGATTAAAGGTTCTGAGTCTGACTGGGATTAAAGGTTCTGAGTCTGACTGGGATTAAAGGTTCTGGTGCTGACTGGGATTAAAGGTTCTGTTTCTGACTGGGATTAAAGGTTCTGGTGCTGACTGGGATTGAAGGTTTTGGATTCTGACTGGGATTAAAGGTTCTGAGTCTGACTGGGATTAAAGGTTCTGAGTCTGACTGGGATTAAAGGTTCTGAGTCTGACTGGGATTAAAGGTTCTGAGTCTGACTGGGATTAAAGGTTCTGGTGCTGACTGGGATTAAAGGTTCTGTATTCTGACTGGGATTAAAGGTTCTGGTGCTGACTGGGATTGAAGGTTTTGGATTCTGACTGGGATTAAAGGTTCTGAGTCTGACTGGGATTAAAGGTTCTGGTGCTGACTGGGATTGAAGGTTCTGGATTCTGACTGGGATTAAAGGTTTTGGTACTGACTGGGATTGAAGGTTTTGGATTCTGACTGGGATTAAAGGTTCTGAGTCTGACTGGGATTAAAGGTTCTGAGTTTGACTGGGATTGAAGGTTCTGAGTCTGACTGTGATTAAAGGTTCTGAGTCTGAGTGGGATTAAAGGTTCTGATGCTGACTGGGATTAAAGGTTCTGGATTCTGACTGGGATTAAAGGTTCTGAGTCTGACTGGGATTAAAGGTTCTGATGCTGACTGGGATTAAAGGTTCTGATGCTGACTGGGATTAAAGGTTCTGAGTCTGACTGGGATTAAAGGTTCTGAGTCTGACTGGGATTAAAGGTTCTGGTGCTGACTGGGATTAAAGGTTCTGGATTCTGACTGGGATTAAAGGTTCTGAGTCTGACTGGGATTAAAGGTTCTGAGTCTGACTGGGATTAAAGGTTCTGATGCTGACTGGGATTAAAGGTTCTGGATTCTGACTGGGATTAAAGGTTCTGAGTCTGAGTGGGATTAAAGGTTCTGATGCTGACTGGGATTAAAGGTTCTGATGCTGACTGGGATTAAAGGTTCTGAGTCTGACTGGGATTAAAGGTTCTGAGTCTGACTGGGATTAAAGGTTCTGAGTCTGACTGGGATTAAAGGTTCTGAGTCTGACTGGGATTAAAGGTTCTGAGTCTGACTGGGATTAAAGGTTCTGAGTCTGACTGGGATTGAAGGTTCTGGTGCTGACTGGGATTAAAGGTTCTGGATTCTGACTGGGATTAAAGGTTCTGGTGCTGACTGGGATTGAAGGTTTTGGATTCTGACTGGGATTAAAGGTTCTGAGTCTGACTGGGATTAAAGGTTCTGAGTCTGACTGGGATTAAAGGTTCTGAGTCTGACTGGGATTAAAGGTTCTGAGTCTGACTGGGATTAAAGGTTCTGGTGCTGACTGGGATTAAAGGTTCTGTATTCTGACTGGGATTAAAGGTTCTGGTGCTGACTGGGATTGAAGGTTTTGGATTCTGACTGGGATTAAAGGTTCTGAGTTGACTGGGATTAAAGGTTCTGGTGCTGACTGGGATTGAAGGTGTTGGATTCTGACTGGGATTAAAGGTTTTGGTCTGACTGGGATTGAAGGTTTTGGATTCTGACTGGGATTAAAGGTTCTGAGTCTGACTGGGATTAAAGGTTCTGAGTTTGACTGGGATTGAAGGTTCTGAGTCTGACTGGGATTAAAGGTTCTGAGTCTGAGTGGGATTAAAGGTTCTGAGTCTGAGTGGGATTAAAGGTTCTGATGCTGACTGGGATTAAAGGCTCTGGAGTCTGAGTGGGATTAAAGGTTCTGGATGCTGACTGGGATTAAAGGTTCTGGATGCTGACTGGGATTAAAGGTTCTGATGCTGACTGGGATTAAAGGTTCTGGATTTGATGGGATTAAGTTTGAGTTGACTGGGATTGAAGGTTTGGTGTGACTGGGATTGAAGGTTCTGGATTTGACTGGGATTAAAGGTTCTGGTGCTGACTGGGATTGAAGGTTCTGGATTCTGACTGGGATTGAAGGTTTTGGTGCTGACTGGGATTGAAGGTTTTGGATTCTGACTGGAATTAAAGGTTCTAAGTCTGACTGGGATTAAAGGTTCTGAGTCTGACTGGGGTTAAAGGTTCTGGATGCTGACTGGGATTAAAGGTTCTGGATGCTGACTGGGATTAAAGGTTCTGAGTCTGACTGGGATTAAAGGTTCTGAGTCTGACTGGGATTAAAGGTTCTGAGTCTGAGTGGGATTAAAGGTTCTGATGCTGACTGGGATTAAAGGTTCTGATGCTGACTGGGATTAAAGGTTCTGATGCTGACTGGGATTAAAGGTTCTGATGCTGAGTGGGATTAAAGGTTCTGATGCTGACTGGGATTAAAGGTTCTGATGCTGACTGGGATTAAAGGTTCTAGATGCTGACTGGGATTAAAGGCTCGGAGTCTGAGTGGGATTAAAGGTTCTGATGCTGACTGGGATTAAAGGTTCTGATGCTGACTGGGATTAAAGGTTCTGATGCCGACTGGGATTAAAGGTTCTGACGCTGACTGAGATTAAAGGCTCGGAGTCTGAGTGGGATTAAAGGTTCTGATGCTGACTGGGATTAAAGGTTCTGATGCTGACTGAGATTAAAGGTTCTGACGCTGACTGGGATTAAAGGTTCTGATGCTGACTGAGATTAAAGGTTCTGACGCTGACTGGGATTAAAGGTTCTGATGCTGACTGGGATTAAAGGTTCTGATGCTGACTGGGATTAAAGGTTCTGGATGCTGACTGGGATTAAAGGTTCTGAGGCTGACTGGGATTAAAGGTTCTGATGCTGACTGGGATTAAAGGTTCTGATGCTGACTGGGATTTAAGGTTCTGGATGCTGACTGGGATTAAAGGTTCTGATGCTGACTGGGATTAAAGGTTCTGATGCTGACTGGGATCAAAGGTTCTGATGCTGACTGGGATTTAAGGTTCTGGATGCTGACTGGGATTAAAGGTTCTGATGCTGACTGGGATTAAAGGTTCTGATGCTGACTGGGATTAAAGGTTCTGAAGCTGACTGGGATTAAAGGTTCTGATGCTGACTGGGATTAAAGGTTCTGATGCTGACTGGGATTAAAGGTTCTGATGCTGGCTGGGATTAAAGGTTCTGATGCTGAGTGGGATTAAAGGTTCTGATGCTGACTGGGATTAAAGGTTCGGAGTCTGACTGGGATTAAAGGTTCTGAGTCTGACTGGGATTAAAGGTTCTGAGTGTGAGTGGGATTAAAGGTTCGGAGTCTGAGTGGGATTAATCTCAGGGTTAATTCTCGGAGCTGCATTGGAGTCGAGGCTCCAGCATCTGCTTCTTTGTGTGATGTGAGAGGACGACACATTTGGGAGGAAGTGCTGCGCGAGGCGGCCTGCAGTTATGCGTGTCGGCCCACTCCTCGGCTCACAAACAGCTGATTGTTGGATCTGTGTCGCTGCTCTCAGAGCTCACTGTGGTGACCGCTCGGTCGGGTCACGTGCAGAACAGGGCCTGTGATGCGTTCAGGGACAAACTCCCTGAAGGCAGATCGACAGTAACAGCAGCAGTCAGCAGAGGCAGCAGGCTGAAGCACAACTGGACGGGTTCAAGCCCCCGACGCTGCTGGAACAGCCCTGCAGCTGCTGCAGCAGACGTGCAAGTGGAAAATATGCAGTATGGAGCTGGAAATCACGGCTGTATGATGTAAAACTACTATCAGATGCTTGTAACAGGGTTGCAACTCTTTTCTAGAAGTTGCTTTCCAGGATTTTTCCAGGACATTTTCAGCACTTTTCCAGCTGCTACAGTACGAGTGAAGTTATCAGCAGGAACATCGTATTCACGCAGTCATCCACCTCACTGGGAGATGATTGCTGCCAGCCTTCCGTCATCCTCCTGGTCAGGATTTCTGTTCCCGCTGACAGACAGAAGCTCATCATCTTAGCGGCACCGTTTTCTTTCAACAAGCCTCCACAACTGCACCATGATGTCATTTTAATAATAAAACGCAGGCGCAGAGACCAACCCGATCCAAAGTCCTGCCTAAAGGATCAATCATCTACCGAGCGACTGCATTTCTGCCGGCGGAGCGCCACGTTGAGCGCGGTAGGAACGAGGCTCAGCATCAGGAAGGGAACAGACGTCAGAGACCTGCAGGATGACTTTCTGTCAGCCAGGAGTTTGCTTCGGTGTGCCGCTGCACCCTCTGAAGCCATGCACCGGCTGCAGCCGCACCCACACGCAGTCAGGCCTGAACAGGGTGTGTTCGAGGAGCGGAGGAGATTCCATTCACCATGCAGTGCACATGCAAACACATCACAGACGTTTCCTAATCCAAACCTTTACACCATAAACTTTATTCAAATGATCCTCGCACAGATGACACACATGAATCCACAGACGCTGGTTTTCTGATTACTAACTTTTCTGTTTCATAGAAAAAACTTTATTCAACCAATGAAATCAGACAGCAGCTCCTATAGAACATTAATGATAAACTTTATTGATCATCTACTAAACAAACTTAACTATGATAACTGTTGGATGATCTGGGCCACATGTGTTGATGTTGAGAGTTTAAACATGTTTTCAGGCCTTCTTAAGTTCAATCATTAACATCATAGACCCCCCCACCACCCTCTGTGTGACCGGACCGGAACAGCCTGATGATCTCAGCAGATCCGGGAATTTCCTGAAGTGCTGATCTTTTACAAACTCTCCGTGATCCAGTTTAAAGATTGATGAGAGTCGAAGTCTAACTGCAATAAAACTGTGTCACATGCATCTGGAGGTTGCTGATTACACGAAGCGTCAGCGTGCAGGCGGTCGTGTCCGAGCTCGGTCCTCGGAAAACTCCGGAACGTCGGGAACGGATCTCTCTTTCCTGCTTTTGTCCCTGCTGGAAACCTGGAGATGAACGTTTCCATGCAGCTCTGCAGGAAGGGTCCAGCGTGGCATCAGTGAAAGGCTCCGCATACGTGACCGTAGCGGTCGGCAGAGCCGGCCGGAGCGGCTTGGGTCCAAGCATCAATGATATTGATACTTTAATATTTATTAATATCGGTTCTCGTGTGAGAACATCAATATTTTATCATAAAGCCTTGGAAACTGCCAGAATCTTCACAAATAAAAGACGATAAAGTGTTTTTTGGGGGATTTAATTCATCTAGCGACGCACCATATCAAAAATTTCAACTGATACAATAACCGATAATTTTCTGCTTCTCATGGCCGACACCGATATTAAAGCTGAAGATGATGTAATGTTCATTCCTTGTGCAAAATTAGAAAAAACTGCTGCACACCCAGTAGTTACCAGAGACGTCATGATGTTGCACGGTGGGCGTGGCCTCACGTCCCCATGACCCATGGATTAAAAAAAGAAAGAAAAACAAACAAACAGCATCTGTTATTTATCGGTTAATTATATCAACAACTGCTTCATTTTCAGTGTGATATTTCTGCATTTCAGATCTGGCTAGAGACAACAGATGGAAACTAGCCTCTTGGATGAATCTGACGTATTTACAAGTTGTTCTTCATTTTTTATGTTTTGTCCCCGTTAAATAATTTTTTAAAAATCAGGCTAATATGAGTTTTTAATATTAGATATTAGTTTGAAAGCCATGTTCAGCCAACACCGATATGAGAGATATCGTGCATCACTAGGGTCGTCTTGGATACAACGTACCCAGAACCAGCTTCTCTCTGAGATGATGCCAAATTTGGTTTTTTATGAATGAATTTTGTTTTCATGCATTAAGGACCTAAAACGCACGGTTTTCTCAGTGACCCCCTTATCAACGGCTAACCCTCATCATCTTCATCGTACCTGTACTGTGATTCCCTCCAGCCAGTAAAAGTCTTATCTTACGCTTGTTTGGTCTCTTCCTCTCTTTCTTCTCCTCTTCCTCCGGTAATGTTTCCTTGCTGAATCCAACATGATGCGTTCAAACACCCGCTGTGTTCATGTCTGGTTCATATCCGTTTGCTAGTATGTGACGCGGTGCCGCACCGATGGGGTCGGGTCGCGGGGGCAGCCGCCTAAGCAGGGAAGTCCAGACTTCCCTCACCCCGGCCGCTAGGGCTGCACGATTCTGGTAAAAATGTGAATCGTGATTTTTTTGCTTAAAATTAAGATCACGATTCTCTGAAACGATTTTTTTTCCCCAAAAGTATTTATTGCACAAATAAACTTTAACAAAACAAACAACACTATTAAAAGGTAATTAAAATAAAGATGTGTTTGCACAAGGTTTGTTGGGCATTTTTTGACAGATGATAGTTGTATTTTTAACATTGGTTAGGGGGTGGGGAGGCAACGGCAGTGTTGCATTTGAGGGCCCTTGAAAAAATCTGGGAAAAATGGAAACTTATTTGTGATAAGCTCATGATTAAAAAAGTTTCAGAATTGTTGTGGGTAGAATTGAGATTGCATGTATGTGTGAATTGAGATCACGATCTTTTAACGATTAATTGTGCAGCCCTACCGGCCGCATCCACCAGCTCATCCGGGGGATCCCGAGGCGTTCCCAGGCCAGCCGGGAGACGTAGTCCCTCCAGCGTGTCCTGGGTCTCCCGGGGTCTGGTCCCGGTGGGACGTGCCTGGAACTCCTCACCAGGGAGGCGTCCAGGAGGCATCCTAACCAGATGCCCGAGCCCCCTCATCTGGCTCCTCTCTATACGGAGGAGCAGCGGCTCTACTTTGAGCCCCTCCCGGATGACCGAGCTCCTTCTCCTCTCTCTAAGGGAGAGCCCGGCCCCCCTGTGGAGGAAACTCATTTTGGCCGCTTGTACCTGCAACGTCACGGATGGAAACTTCCATACTGCTGTTTCTGAGCCTCGGGACGCTGCTGGGCAGTGACAGCATAGAACGAGTCAGAAATAGAAATAAAATGGAACTGAAGATGAGGTTGTGTACGAATAACTAAAAACAAAGCAGCTTGAGTCGGGAATGGTTTCCCCCCACAGCCCAGAAATGTGCTCGTTAGGGTGACTCAGGTTTCTACATCCTCCCTCTGAGAGGGTCTCTGTTGGCTCTGATGGACCGCCAACCTGTCTGTGTACCCCCCTCCTGATAGCAGACTCCAGCGACCCCCCCAACTTTAGCAGGCCGCTGTGTTTCAGAACAAAGAGATACAGAGTGGGACCTTCTGCAGACCCTCATCCCTGCTGTTAAACCAGTTTCCTCTGACTCCAGCTAAAACTAGTCTGAAACCGTTTCTCATCTTCCTGAAACATGGACATTTCCTCACAGCATCGCTGTGGGACTGCCAGACAGGGACATTGTGCAGACCCCCCAGAAATAAAGGGAGGAAGCGCTCATCTGGGCTCCACAAACCAGACACCCCCAGATCAAAGAAGAGCTGGATCAGCTTGTTTAGAGGACGTCCTGTCAGATAAACACAGACTGCGTCTGCAGAGAGAAATGAGGTGTCCTGAGAACCGGTTCTGGACTGGATGGGGCCACGTTACGTAACGGATCTCGTAGCAACAGAGTGTGAAGGTCCAGCGAGCGCTAGCTGTGCAGCAACGGCTAAATATAACACGCAGGAGACAAAAGTGAGGCATCTGAGGAGAGACGCTGCTGCAGAACGAGGAGACTGGTCTCTGGGCTTCAGACGCCCGAAGACAACAGGAACGTGTCCAGCTGCCGTCCATGCCGCCCGGCCGTCTGAACCCTCCTGGGTCAGATCTGATACTGCGGGTCAGAAACAGAGATATTACACCTGCGTTTCATTTCTGCTCGACTAAACTGTTTCAGTTCTTTAGTGAAGCAAATTAAAACAGTCATCTGGATCAACAAGCAGGTGCAACGTATAAAACAATTCAGTTTGACTCCAACAAGTCCAGAAGCTGCACAGAAACCCGACAGTCCCACCCTAAACGCTACTAAATCATCACATGATGGAGCTCCAGGTGTCACCAAGTAAATGATTGTTCACTTTTACTGGAACATAAAAACACTGCAGAGTTAAACTGGTTTATTAAAACCTGCAGAGTCCCAGAGACCAGCTCCCACTCAGCTCATTTTAGTCCCCGTAAAACCTGGGGACGTCCAAAACTAGTCCCAGAGACCAGCTCCCACGCAGCTCATTTTAGTCCCCGTAAAACCTGGGGACGTCCAAAACTAGTCCCAGGGACCAGCTCCCACACAGCTCATTTTAGTCCCCGTAAAACCTGGGGACGTCCAAAACTAGTCCCAGAGACCAGCTCCCACGCAGCTCATTTTAGTCCCCGTAAAACCTGGGGACGTCCAAAACTAGTCCCAGAGACCAGCTCCCACGCAGCTCATTTTAGTCCCCGTAAAACCTGGGGACGTCCAAAACTAGTCCCAGGGACCAGCTCCCACGCAGCTCATTTTAGTCCCCGTAAAACCTGGGGACGTCCAAAACTAGTCCCAGAGACCAGCTCCCACGCAGCTCATTTTAGTCCCCGTAAAACCTGGGGACGTCCAAAACTAGTCCCAGAGACCAGCTCCCACGCAGCTCATTTTAGTCCCCGTAAAACCTGGGGACGTCCAAAACTAGTCCCAGAGACCAGCTCCCACTCAGCTCATTTTAGTCCCCGTAAAACCTGGGGACGTCCAAAACTCGTCCCAGAGACCAGCTCCCACTCAGCTCATTTTAGTCCCCGTAAAACCTGGGGACGTCCAAAACTAGTCCCAGAGACCAGCTCCCACTCAGCTCATTTTAGTCCCCGTAAAACCTGGGGACGTCCAAAACTAGTCCCAGAGACCAGCTCCCACGCAGCTCATTTTAGTCCCCGTAAAACCTGGGGACGTCCAAAACTAGTCCCAAGAGACCAGCTCCCACGCAGCTCATTTTAGTCCCCATAAAACCTGGGGACGTCCAAAACTAGTCCCAGAGACCAGCTCCCACGCAGCTCATTTTAGTCCCCATAAAACCTGGGGACGTCCAAAACTAGTCCCAGAGACCAGCTCCCACGCAGCTCATTTTAGTCCCCATAAAACCTGGGGACGTCCAAAACTAGTCCCAGAGACCAGCTCCCACGCAGCTCATTTTAGTCCCCGTAAAACCTGGGGACGTCCAAAACTAGTCCCAGAGACCAGCTCCCACGCAGCTCATTTTAGTCCCCATAAAACCTGGGGACGTCCAAAACTAGTCCCAGAGACCAGCTCCCACACAGCTCATTTTAGTCCCCATAAAACCTGGGGACGTCCAAAACTAGTCCCAGAGACCAGCTCCCACACAGCTCATTTTAGTCCCCGTAAAACCTGGGGACGTCCAAAACTAGTCCCAGAGACCAGCTCCCACACAGCTCATTTTAGTCCCCGTAAAACCTGGGGACGTCCAAAACTAGTCCCAGAGACCAGCTCCCACGCAGCTCATTTTAGTCCCCATAAAACCTGGGGACGTCCAAAACTAGTCCCAGAGACCAGCTCCCACTCAGCTCATTTTAGTCCCCGTAAAACCTGGGGACGTCCAAAACTAGTCCCAGAGACCAGCTCCCACGCAGCTCATTTTAGTCCCCATAAAACCTGGGGACGTCCAAAACTAGTCCCAGAGACCAGCTCCCACGCAGCTCATTTTAGTCCCCATAAAACCTGGGGACGTCCAAAACTAGTCCCAGAGACCAGCTCCCACACAGCTCATTTTAGTCCCAGTAAAACCTGGGGACGTCCAAAACTAGTCCCAGAGACCAGCTCCCACTCAGCTCATTTTAGTCCCAGTAAAACCTGGGGACGTCCAAAACTGGTCCCAGAGACCAGCTCCCACTCAGCTCATTTTAGTCCCAGTAAAACCTGGGGACGTCCAAAACTAGTCCCAGAGACCAGCTCCCCACTCAGCTCATTTTAGTCCCAGTAAAACCTGGGGACGTCCAAAACTAGTCCCAGAGACCAGCTCCCACTCAGCTCATTTTAGTCCCCGTAAAACCTGGGGACGTCCAAAACTAGTCCCAGAAAACCAGCTCCCACACAGCTCATTTTAGTCCCCGTAAAACCTGGGGACGTCCAAAACTAGTCCCAGAGACCAGCTCCCAAGCAGCTCATTTTAGTCCCCATAAAACCTGGGGACGTCCAAAACTAGTCCCAGAGACCAGCTCCCAAGCAGCTCATTTTAGTCCCCATAAAACCTGGGGACGTCCAAAACTAGTCCCAGAGACCAGCTCCCACGCAGCTCATTTTAGTCCCCATAAAACCTGGGGACGTCCAAAACTAGTCCCGGAGACCAGCTCCCACGCAGCTCATTTTAGTCCCCATAAAACCTGGGGACGTCCAAAACTAGTCCCAGAGACCAGCTCCCACTCAGCTCATTTTAGTCCCAGTAAAACCTGGGGACGTCCAAAACTAGTCCCAGAGACCAGCTCCCACTCAGCTCATTTTAGTCCCCATAAAAACCTGGGGACGTCCAAAACTAGTCCCAGAGACCAGCTCCCACGCAGCTCATTTTAGTCCCCATAAAACCTGGGGACGTCCAAAACTAGTCCCAGAGACCAGCTCCCACTCAGCTCATTTTAGTCCCAGTAAAACCTGGGGACGTCCAAAACTAGTCCCAGGGACCAGCTCCCACTCAGCTCATTTTAGTCCCAGTAAAACCTGGGGACGTCCAAAACTAGTCCCAGAGACCAGCTCCCACTCAGCTCATTGTAGTCCCCATAAAACCTGGGGACGTCCAAAACTAGTCCCAGAGACCAGCTCCCACTCAGCTCATTTTAGTCCCCGTAAAACCTGGGGACGTCCAAAACTAGTCCCGGAGACCAGCTCCCACTCAGCTCATTTTAGTCCCAGTAAAACCTGGGGACGTCCAAAACTAGTCCCAGAGACCAGCTCCCACTCAGCTCATTTTAGTCCCAGTAAAACCTGGGGACGTCCAAAACTAGTCCCGGAGACCAGCTCCCACTCAGCTCATTTTAGTCCTCGTAAAACCTGGAGACGTCCTGAACGTCCAACACTAGACCAAGGGAAACTTGGGGAAGTCTAAAACTAGACCCAGAGTCCAGCTCCCACTTAGCTCATGTTAGTCCCCGCAGCTGGGACATCTGCAGCTGACTGAAACCAACCTCACAAGAGGAAGCAACAGTCAACTCTTTGTTATCAGTGGCGCCAAAAACTTGAGTTAAAGTGGACGTCAGTGAAAATCAGCTTCTCAAAGTGATAAAACTGATGAAGAAAGTTGACACAGCTCCACAGTTCTACACGGAAATGATCTGAGGTAATATTTAACCTCCATTTCACCCGTGTACAGTTCAGCATGACTTCCTCCAGTCCAGGAGACGTCTGCAGACCAGGACAATGCTAGCATTTAGCATAGCAACATAACGGAGAAACTCAGCAGAGAGACTCTGAAGCAAATATTTTCCTGCTGAACACCTGGAAACCTGCTCAGCTTCACCTTCTACTGTAGTACAGCTCTTTACACATTACTTTACTCATTCTAGTACGACTTTACTCATTACTGATTATTTAATTGGTACTACTTTACTCAAAACTAGGATTACTTTACTCATTCTGGTACTACTTTACTCATTCCTAGTATTACTTTACTCATTCTGGTACTACTTTACTCATTCCTAGGATTACTTTACTCATTCTGGTACTACTTTACTCATTCCTAGGATTACTTTACTCATTCTGGTACTGCTTTACTCATTCTTAGGACTACCTTACTCATTCCTAGATGAACTGAGCTGCTACTCTCTGGTTTCCACTGACAGTAAGGTGGTTTTCTGTCTTTTAGGAGGAGATACATTTGCATGTTCTACTGTGTTCCAGGTGAATTTACTGACACAGCAATGCACATCTTGATGATACTTTTGTAGTAATCTCATATCTCAGCTCTCTGTGAATTGTAATTGTGGAAATTTACTTCATTTATTTTAAATCAGCCAGCAGTCGGAGAAAACGGGCCTCATGAAGAGAAGGTTAACGAATAAAACTGTTTGTGGGATGAAGTTCAGGCCGTGAAAACTGGCAGCAGCTGGAACATGAATTCCAGTGTCTTCAATAACAGGGAGAAGTCCTGAAGAGAACCGGATTAACTGGGGTCAAAGTCCTGCTGGAGTGAAGCCACAGAAACCTAATGAGCACGTGACGAACCGCAGCGAGCAAACACCACCAAAGAAGAAGAAATACTGCAAACACACATGTCCTGCACAGTTTGGTCACCAGTGGTGATCTTCAAGGAGACAGCAGGAGGAAACCGCCTCAGCTTCCCTGATCCAGCTCTCTGACAGGACTCTAAAACCCACACGAGTCCGGCTTCCTTACAGCAGGTCTCAAAGGTCAGCAACACGTGATCCTGACAGGCCTGTTGCCGCGGTTACGGTTCTCGCCACCATGCCGACACAGTGATGGGTTGGGCTCATTTACATGCCGATGTTCTCCCAGCAGAGTCCAGAAACAAAGATGAAGATGAGAATACAGACGTGTTTGATGCCAAAAATAATCTCACCCGCAACCTCGAGGATTAAAATAGATGCTCCTCCTGACGACAACGCTCTAAACCTGACAGATCAACCTGAAAACATCCGTTTCCATCTGACATCCACAGCTCAGGGAGACTGTCACATAAGACCAGAATCAGGTAGTAACCGACTCAACATCCGCACCGCGGTGGCAAACATCCAGATACTGTACCACCGTTTCAGCCCAGTCACATCAAAGCCACGTAGTCCGGATCAATACGACAGCTGACTCTGCTGATCACAGACTCCCTCAGTCAGCTGCAGCCTCGCTTTACGTCCCAGCAGGCGAAGACTTGCAGGAAAACCGTTTACTACGACTGTTCTGCAACACGGAGAAAAACTGGACAAGCTGGAACCAGTCTGGACATTTCCTCTCCAGAAACAGACCACAAACAGCCAAAAGAGCAAAAACTGCACTTGTAATCTTTCAGTAAACAAAAGCAAATCTCCAAATAACCAAACCAAAAATCAGAGAGAAAACAGTCTCACTTGATGCCATGAGCTGGTTCAACAAAGATCAAGCAAATTTAACAGAAAGGAAAGGTCCAGTTTCTGTCCTAGAAAACATCTAAAACCTGCAGGGCAGCACAGCAAATACGCAAATCTCACGAGTATATTTTCCTCATTTCTAGTCAAAATATCTCATCACACTCAAAATTAGACAAAATCACCTTAAGAGAAACATTTCAGTGAGATACAGGAACTTGTTTTAGTGCAAATGGAAAAAAGTTGGAAAATGGAAAAACAAAAAAGTTCTGGAATGCGCTGCTAGGTGGCTGCAGTTTGTAACAGCTCTCCCATAGCTTTTGTGGTTTTTTCAAATATAGTTCTTTTTTATTGACATTACTTGTCAGATTAGGTTTTTCTGAGAGGACTTTTTATGCTGGTTTGAAGGCTTCACATATTTGGCTTTTTTCACTACTTGTTATGATGTGCATCCATGGCAACGGAAAAATTGTTTACCATAGGGATCAACTGTCAAAACTCTCCCAAATCAAGATTACTAGCGAAATAACACATCAAATCCCAGTGGAGTTAAAGAGAAAAAGAAGAGGATGCAGGGCAGGGGTAAGGCAGAGAAAAAAAACGGTGGAGATTTAAACCGTTTCTTCCAACTGTTGTGATGGGTAACGTGAGATCGCTAGCTAACAAGATGGACGAGCTTGAAATGCTAACAAGGTCTCAGAAAGAGTACAGAGAATGCAGCATCATGTGTTTCACCGAGACATGGCTGCACGAACACATCCCGGACTGTAATGCGTCTGTATACGGCTTCAAGACGGTCCGTGCAGACCGAAATAAACAGCTCAGCGGGAAGCTAAAGGGAGGCGGAATTGCAGTGCTGGTCAATCAGTATTGGTGCCATCCAGGACACGTCACTGTCAAGGAGAAGATCTGCACAAGAGAGTTTGCCTGTGTTATTCTGGTAGCGGTTTATATAATACCAGGTACTGCACCTGAGACAGCCTGTGATGTCATCAGCTCTGTCGTGGCTAAACTACAAACACAGCATCCAAACTCATTCATGGCGATCTCTGGAGACTTCAACAACGTCTCCCTCTCTGCTACGTTGCCAACTTTCCAGCAGTTTGTCAGCTGCTCCACCAGAGAAAATAAGATGTTGGACTTATTTTATGCAAATACTAAGAATGCATACAGCTCCTCTGCCCTGCCTCCTTTAGGAAGATCAGATCATAATCTGGTTCTTCTCACCTCCACCTACAAGCCCATCGTTCAGCAGCAACCAATCATTAGGAGGACGATTAAAACCTGGTCTACTGAGGCTAAAGATGCTCTGAGAGGGTGCTTTGGGGCCACAGACTGGAATGTCCTCTGTGAACCTCATGGAGATGACATCAACACCATGACTGAGTGTGTGACAGATTACATAAACTTCTGTGTGGACAACATCGTTCCAACAAGAACAGTGAGGTGCTTCCCCAATAACAAACCCTGGATCACCAGAGACCTGAAAAAGCTGCTGAACATCAAAAAGAAAGCTTTCAGGGATGGAGACAGGGAGTTACTGAAGACCACACAAAAACAACTGAAAACACAGACTAAGAAGTGAAGGAGGACGACAGGAAGAAGTTGGAGAGCAGCTCCAGCAGAAAAACGTGAGGGATGTGTGGTCGGGAATGAAGAAGATCACTGGCTTCAAGTTAAAGGGGGACCAGACTGACGGAGGTCTGGACAGAGCTAACGAACTGAACATGTTCTTCAATAGGTTCAGTTCCCCCTGCCGACAACCCAACACACCACACACCCTCCATGAGCCCACAGCTTTCCTGTCCCACCTCCACTCTGTCACCCTGCACCTCAGTCATGGACCTGAACACAGCCTCCTCAGTCTCCACATCAGGACATCCTGAGACCTCCTCTGTCTCCACATCAGGACATCCTGAGACCTCTTCTGTCTCCACCTCCAGCCTGACTGTCTCCTGTGACCAGGTCAAGAAACAACTAGAGAAACTGAACCGGAACAAGGCTGCAGGTCCAGATGGTGTCAGTCCCAGAGTTCTCAAGACCTGCTCAGAACAACTATGTCCGGTTCTCCAGCACCTTTTTAACATCAGCCTGAGACAGAACAGAGTTCCTGTGCTGTGGAAAACATCCTGTCTTGTTCCTGTCCCTAAAAAACCACAACCAGCTGAACCAAATGACTACAGACCAGTTGCCCTGACATCTCACATGCAGGGAGAGATCTGAGGCGTTAATCCAGTTTCTCATAATCTGATAACCGATATCTAATAAATATATCAAATTATGCCGTCTACAGACGTGATTCGTCATGTTTCCTTGTTTCAGCCCACCTGCCTCCAGCTGCTGGAGCCATGACCTGATAAACCCAGAACTGCTTATAGTGACTAATCCCAGCAGAGTTTCTGGGATGTTCTCATAAGTCCGGCTTCTTCTTCCCTCACTTCTCTTTTGTCTTTAAAGCCCAAGATGACAGAAAAAGCAGCGCTACTCGAGGGTTGCTTTACATGGTTGTGCTTTTTTTTTGACAGATTTGGTGCAGAGAGGACAGAAACAACGTCATGACCAGTAATGAGGTTATTAGATAACAGCTCCAGATTAAAAACTCCCCTCCAAGATATTCCAGGAACTCCTCGACTACCTGGACCTCCGGTGTTTCCTCCAGCATTGCAATGAGAGGAAACACCAGACAGAAGCGGAGTGGGACGAGGAGACGGCCGCTCGCCTGCTCTGATGTCTTCATCCTGAATCCTGAGCCTTCTCGTGGATTTAAGTGGATAAAGATGCGTATAAACAGCTTATCCTCAGTGAGACACTTGGACAGCGGCCATTACCCAGGATGCTCCGAGTGGTCACAACATCCCTGCAGCCAGAAACCAACCGTGTCCAGACGTCTGGAGCAGAACCAGCCAACTTTCTGCTCTGCAGAGAACAAACGGGCCGTTTTTAACCGGCTCAGAGACGACCCAAGAGGACCTGCACCGAGTCCTTCATGCGGGAATGTCTCAGCTGGACGACTAAGTCCCCGAGTACGTGGTGAAGTGGTTAAACTGGTCTGCTCTGGCAGCCGCAGAAACACCCAGCACATCACTCCAGTTCTGGATCGGTGGATTATCAACACGAGGGACAAATTTAACTTTCATTTTTGGTTTGAGGAGCCAGAGAGACACGTTGACCTTCGTCCCACAACCAGGTCTCATCTGTCCTCCTCCAGACTCCTTCCTCCTCAGCAGTCGCTCATCTTTCTGATCTACCTGCTGCTTCAATGCTTTTCATTTATGTTTGGACTTTTGGGGGAAATACAGATACCCTGGAGCTGATACTTCAATACCAGCCAGACAACATACTGGATTCAATACTTTTGAGTACTAAGATTAGAGACTGACAGACACCGTTTTTTTTGTTGGTTTTGTTTTTTTTAGGGCCGATACCAATACTGATATTTTCTCATCAGCCTCAGCTGAAGGCCAATATAATCTGCTGATATTTGGGGCCAATATTTGGGGCTGATACTTAGGGTTGGGTATCGAGAATCAAGCATCGATGGGAATCGGGACTTACTCTCCGATTCTCCTGGAATTGTTCAAATTTTAGAAATTTGATTCCTATTTTTGATGCCCAGTCTGTCGAACACCGTAGAATCCGCCGGAAGCGGAACATTTGTTAGCACAGAGTTTCTGGTACAACCAATTACGCTGACGCCCGCGGCACAACTCAGCATCTTCTTCGCTGTATTTAATGAGTTTTCAGACCCTCTGATAACTTTCTTTTAATAAAACCGCTAATGACAAGTCGAGAGACACTTTCTGGTCTTACTGGAGACTTTTGAGACCGACGTGAACGAACGTTTCGTTCATTGCACACTCCTGCGACCCCTCCCCCGCCTCGTAGCACACTAGAGGCTGCAGGAGCTGCAGACACAGCAGCAGATGTTCATCTCCGCTCCACAAACCAGACTGAAAATATAACTCAAAGCTGATCGACAGATACAGTACTTCCTCTTAATGAAGAACAGACACATTTCATTTAAAGTACTGCAACATGTAGTTAGCTCTTAATTATAAAACAGCCAGTTTAACAATTAAAGTTCTTAAAATAGTGAACTTTAACCAGGTCTGTTTAAGTTTGGCCAGGGATATTTTTTATTTCTTTTCTACTTTTTTTTTTCAAGTTGAAATACAATTAAATGCCTTTGGTAAGAACATAAATAGAGCTGAAGTTTAGTAATATTAATGTCCATGGACCATGGACATTGATTATGGTTATTTGATTTAGTTGTCCACAAAAAATAAAATGTAAACTTTTTTTTTTGTACCTTGCCCCTTAAAAGAATCAGAATAGATAGGAACCAGAACCAAAAGAAGGGAATCAAATCGGAACTGGAATCGTTAAAATTCAAACAATGCCCGACCATACTGATACTGGATTGGCTCCAAAGTAATACACAGATACGACCCAAAAAATTAGAATATCCTGAAAAAGTTCATGTATTTCTGTAATTCAACTTAAAAGGTGCAATTTACATATTGTTTAGATAAATAATATGTGAATCAATATATTTCAAGCTTTTATTTGTTTGGATGTTGCTGATTAGAAGTTGCAGCTTTAGAAAACCTTAAATTCAAAACCTCTAAAAATTATAATATTGAGAAAAGCTCCAGTATTGTAGGTTCAGAGTGTCACATTCTAATCAGGTAAGTAATCCAAACACCTCCATAAGTGTCCTGAGCCTTTAAAAAGTCTCTGTGTTGGTTTAGAAGAATTCACAATCATGGGGAAGATGCTGATCTGACAGTTGTACAGAAAACCATCATTGACTCCCTGCATAAGGTGGAAACTAGGCTTTCCACCGATCAGATCAGTTTGATGGGATCGGCCGATATTTCACATTTTTTTCCATATTTTCTGATCGGTCCTTAACTTTTCATTCACCGATCCGATCAATGACGTCATTGTCATTTTGAATCTGCTCCGGTAAAACTCTCATTTACACGAGTTAAACTTAGAAAACAAGCAAACAAACAAAGCAGAATAGACACGTACTCACTAGTATGTGTTTCATGTCTTTGTGGCGTTTTTGTCGTGAGTTCTGTCACTATGTGCTGGACAATAAAGTTTTTACAATCCCAAATACGCCACATGTAAAGGAGGCGACGCCGGTTGCAAACATGTCAGCTCTTAGATTGAAAGGACACAGCGCATTTCCTGCATTTCTGCAAACAGTTTACCTTAAACTGTTGCAGCACAAGTGTTTGTCTCCGTGTTTCCACCAGAGACTGTAAATAACAGGACTGCAGACCGCAGAGACCTCCAGCGTCTCCATCAGAGACTGTAAATAACAGGACTGCAGACCGCGGAGACCTCCAGTGTCGAGCGCTTCGGCCGCCGTGTGCTCCAGCAGGTATGAACACAAACGCTCCTGATGCTGACGCATGCGTCCACAGCAAATATATTCCAGCCTACTGTGGTGATACCGGACTAATGAGCTGCAGCGGGTTGTTCGTTCTCACGTCGAGGTTCTTCCGAGGAAACAGTCACTCGATTAGTTTGACCACTAATATGACATCATCAGATGTGAGCCCCAACTTCTGAAGCAGCATCACTGCCTTCATTTGCACCGTGACTGTAAATAATTTCTGTTATGACTGTCTAAGTTTGGCTGTTATTTGTGCCACTGGCTCAAATTATTTCGGTTTGTCCTGATTAAACCTGAATGCTCATTAGAGGTTATTGATGTTTAACCTTTTTATCTCAGTCAGTTCAGGACAAAAAATGGAAACAAAAATCCTTTTTATGATACTCAGTAAACTGTATAAATACAGGTAAACAAGCTATTTAGATAGATATATTTGCTTCCTCACATGATCGGATCGGTTTTTTAAAACTCTCTGATCGGTGATCGGCCCCAAAAATCCTGATTGTGTAAAGCCTGGTGGAAAGACACAAAAAGTGATAGAAAAGAAGCTGGATGTTCTCAGAGTGTCTAAAAGCACATTAATGGACAGTTAAGTGGAAGGAAGAAGTGTGGAAGAAAACGGTGTAGAAGCCGGAGGGCTGACAGCAGCCTGGAGAAGAAGGTCGGGAAAGTGTGGAGGACTTCATGAGGAATGGACCTGTCAGCTTCATCAAGTCCAGCATCAATGCAGCCGTCTACCAAGACATTTTAGAGACCTTCATGCTTGCGTCAGTGGACCAGCTGTATGGGGATGCAGACTTCATCTTCCAGCAGGACTTGGCACCTGCCCACACTGCCAAAACTACCAAATCCTGCTTCAACAACCATGGATCACCATGCTGGATTGGCCCGCAAACCCACCTGACCTGAACCCCATTGAAAACATGTGGAACATCGTCAGAGAAAGCAGAACGGGAAGAGAGCGAACAATAAAGAAGAGCTCAAGGCTGTGATGGAAGCATGTTGGTCTCCATAACAGCTGAGATATGCCACAAGCTGCTAGCATCCATGCCACGCCGGGTTAAAGCTGCTAGCATCCATGCCACGCCGGGTTAAAGCTGCTAGCATCCATGCCACGCCGGGCTAAAGCTGCTAGCATCCATGCCACGCCGGGTTAAAGCTGGAAGCATCCATGCCACGCCGGGTTAAAGCTACTAGCATCCATGCCACGCCGGGTTAAAGCTGCTAGCATCCATGCCACACTGGGTTAAAGCTGCTAGCATCCATGCCACGCCGGGTTAAAGCTGCTAGCATCCATGCCACGCCGGGTTAAAGCTGCTAGCATCCGTGCCACGCCGGGTTAAAGCTGGTAGCACCCATGCCACGCCGGGTTAAAGCTGCTAGCATCCATGCCACGCCGGGTTAAAGCTGCTCGCATCCATGCCACGCCGGGTTAAAGCTGCTAGCATCCATGCCACGCCGGGCTAAAGCTGCTAGAATCCAGCTACACCGGGTTAAAGCTGCTAGCATCCATGCCACACTGGGTTAAAGCTGCTAGCATCCAGCCACACTGGGTTAAAGCTGCTAGCATCCATGCCACGCCGGGTTAAAGCTGCTAGCATCCATGCCACGCCGGGTTAAAGCTGCTAGCATCCATGCCACGCCGGGTTAAGGCTGCTAGCATCCATCCACGGGGTTAAAGCTGCTGATCAGCGCGGGGGGGCGGGGGGGCGCGGGGGGCGCGGGGGGCCGCGGGGTGTGGCCGCGGGGTTGGCCGCGGGGTGGCCGCTGGGTGGGGCTGGGGTGCTGGGCCGCGGGTGTGGGCGCGGGGTTGGCCGCCGGGTGTGCGGCCGCGGGGGGGCCCGGGTGTGCTGGCCGCCGGGTGCTCTGTGCCGCGGGGTGCGAGCACGGGGTTAAGGCTGCTGATAGCCACGCGGGTTAAAGCTGAGCAGCCACGCCGGGTTAGCTGCTGCATCAGCCACGCCGGGAAGCTGGAAGATCAGCCACGCCGGGTTGTGCTGAGCCGCGGGGTGCTGGCCGCCGGGTTGGGGACGCGGGTTAGTCGAGCCGCGGGGTGCTGAGCCGCTGGGTAAAGTGCTAGAATCCAGCTACACCGGGTTAAAGCTGCTAGCATCCGTGCCACGCCGGGTTAAAGCTGGTAGCACCCATGCCACGCCGGGTTAAAGCTACTAGCATCCATGCCACGCCGGGTTAAAGCTGCTAGCATCCATGCCACGCTGGGCTAAAGTTGCTAGAATCCAGCTACACCGGGTTAAAGCTGCTAGCATCCATGCCACGCCGGGTTAAAGCTGCTAGCATCCATGCCACGCCGGGTTAAAGCGCTAGCATCATGCACACTGGGTTAAAGCTGCTAGCATCCATGCCCGCCGGGTTAAAGCTGCTAGCATCCATGCCACGCCGGGTTAAAGCTGCTAGCATCCATGCCACGCCGGGTTAAAGCTGCTAGCATCCATGCCACGCCGGGTTAAAGCTGCTAGCATCCATGCCACGCCGGGCTAAAGCTGCTAGAATCCAGCTACACCGGGTTAAAGCTGCTAGCATCCATGCCACACTGGGTTAAAGCTGCTAGCATCCATGCCACACTGGGTTAAAGCTGCTAGCATCCATGCCACGCCGGGTTAAAGCTGCTAGCATCCATGCCACGCCGGGTTGAAGCTGCTAGCATCCATGCCACGCCGGGTTGAAGCTGCTAGCATCCATGCCACGCCGGGTTAAAGCTGCTAGCATCCATGCCACGCCGGGTTGAAGCTGCTAGCATCCATGCCACGCCGGGTTAAAGCTGCTAGCATCCATACCACGCCGGGTTAAAGCTGCTAGCATCCATACCACGCCGGGTTAAAGCTACTAGCATCCATGCCACGCCGGGTTAAAGCTGCTAGCATCCATGCCACGCCGGGTTAAAGCTGCTAGTATCCGTGCCACGCCAGGTTAAGGAGTCGTTCATGCAAAAGGACAAAACCAAGTACTAAGTACACATGCAAGATTTTACTGCAGGAGAACGCATATTTTTGGATGTAAAGTCTTTTAAATTGATTTCATGCAATATTCTAATTTTTTTAGTTTTTGAATTTGAGGTTTTTTTAAGATGCAACTTCTAATCAGCAACATTCAAACAAATAAAAGCTTGAAATATATTGATTTGCATATTATTTGTCTAAACAATATGTAAATTGCACCTTTTAAGTTGAATTACAGAAATACATGAACTTTTTTTCACAATTTTCTAATTTTTTGGGGTAATACCTGTAATCTATACAATTAAAAGTAAGTTTACAACTCTAAATATGAACAGTGCACTCGTGTCGGCCAACACGTTGGGCAAGTGATCTGACTGATCAAAATGCTTGAGGAAAAAAAAAAAAACAAAAGCAAAATTACAAATGTGAGACCCTTTCACGCTCTAATAACCGCACATGAAAGAAGAAAAAACATTGTTTACTTCATTGGATGTGTTCAGCATTTTGGAGTTTTTAAGGACTCTGATTGGCTGAAATAACATTGAAGTCTGGTTTCATCACTAAGATAAAAAGCGGGGCTCCTTCTGAGTAAATGGTCTGATGTCATGGAAAACAGTTCAAACTACATCATTGAAGTGTAGAGCAAGTGTGTGAGGAGAAAAAAATTTATCCTAAAAATTTATTCTGAAATAACATTTGATTCTAGAAAGGTCCTTTTACATAAGTAGAAAAAAAGTTACAACATAAAAGGTCATTCACTCCCCCTTCAGAAAGCTGAGGAGCTGTAAGGGTTAATGTTAAGCTAGCATTCATGCTAATCAATAGTAGTGTGTGCAATTAAATAATGAACTCATCACTGTGTTTTTCATGGACACAAAGTAATATTTGCTCATATGTAAATTAGAACCTGACTCATGTAGGTACATGTGTAAGGTTGTATTTCCGCTTCACAGAGCTTCTCATAAACATCTGAAACGTATCTACGGCCTCCTGGTGTTTACTGAGGAACCTGTCAGGTCTGGACTCTGTGGGGGCCAATCCATGTGTGAAAATGATGTGTCATGCTCCCTGAATCTTTCACAATCTGAGCCCGATGAATCCTGGCATTGTCATCTTGGAATATGGCCGTGCCATCAGGGAAGAAAAAGTCCATTGATGGAATAACCTGGTCATTCAGGTAGGGCTGGGCGATATATCGATATGAAAAATATATCGATATATTTTCAAATGAGATATGGAATTGGACCATATCGCCCATATCGAGATATGGAGTTCAGTGTGTGTTTGTTTTGCGTTTGTATATAAATGCTAACCTTACTAGGGTTTGTTACATTTAATTCTGTGTAATGTTCCTTTCTTGCATGTGCGAGTATTATTACATACAGTATTTTACAGTATTTCTGTTTACATTTTATCATTCTTTGAACAGCTGAGCATTATTTCATCCGGTCTGTTTAAATTAAACTACTTGTAATGTCATATTTGACTCTGACTGGAACAAAATATTTGCTCTCACTTTGCAATAAAAATATCGAGATATATATCGTATATCGATATTCAGCCTAAATATATCGAGATATGACTTTTGGTCCATATCGCCCAGCCCTATATTCAGGTAGTCAGTTGACCTCGTTCTTTGAGCTCATACTGTTGCTGAACCTGGACCTGAGCAACTGCAGCAACCCCAGATCATCACACTGCCCCCACAGGCTCATACAGTAGCACTAGCATGATGGGTGCATCACTTCACCTGCCTCTCAATTCCGGCCATCAGTCTGGGACAGGGGAAATCTGGACTCATCAGACCAAATGACCTTCTTCCATTGCTCCACAGTCAAATCTTCTCCCCCAAAAAAATAAAACCTTTTTTCCGGTTAGCCTCACTGAATAGTGGTTTTCTTACGGGTGAACAGCCGGTTCAGTCCCAATTCCTTGAGTTCCCTTCACATTGTGGGTGTGGAAATGCTTTTACTTTCAGTATTAAACATAGCCCTGAGTTCTACTGTTGTTTTTCTTCGATTTGATCTCGCCACACGTTTAAGTGATCGCCGATCACGATTATTCAGATTTTTCTTCCTGGAAGACGATGGTCCACTATCCTTCCAGTTTTTCATGATGCGTTGGACTGTTCTGAACCCAGTTTTAGTAGTTTCTGCATCTCCTTAGATGTTTTCACCTCTTGATGCCAATGATCTGACCCTTCTCAGACAGACTAACATCTTTTCCACGACCACGGATGTGTCTTTCCACATGGTTGTTTAGGAAATGAGAAGCAACTCATTGCACCAGTTGGGGTTAAATAACTTGTTGCAGCTGAAAGATAATCGCCCATCATGTAATTATCCAATAGGAGGCTCGTACCTATTTGCTTAGTTACATCCAGGTGGCGACTTTTTTTTTGGCCAGGCAGTATATATTGGTCTATCTGTAATGGTGATACCACTAAAGATACAAAGCCTGCAGTTTGTTTCCACTTCAGAGAGTTTAAAGGCCCATTAATGCTCGACGCAGAAGACAGAGTCGCAGACGGTCGGACAGTTTCATCCATCGTCTGCTTCGGTTACGTACGCAATTTGGTGCGTTTTCGAGGAGCTTGTTGGTTCGTCACTGGACGCAGAAGACGGGGCGATACCAACGGAAACCAGGGGGTCAGTGGTGAGCTGATATGCAGGAACAAACCAGAGAAGAAGAACAGGAACCAGAAAAATAACTCAAAACAGCCAAGGGCCATTAGCCCGATAAAGCACCTGAGGAAGAAGACGCCAAACAAATGGAGGGCATCTGCAGGCGTGGATGGAGCTGTGAGTGTGTCCGAAAATACATTAATAATATAATCCAACAAGTAGCAGGGAGGAGGGGAGGGATGGGGTACGGGGACGCGGGAGGGGGAGGGAGGAGGGGAGGGAGCGGGGGGGGGGGCTGGGGGGGGGGGGAGAGGGTGTGGGCGCGGAAGAGGGGAGGAAAGCAGAAATAGGGCACAATAAGATGAAAAGATGCGGGGGCAGGATGGGGGTTATGATGGGGGGGGGGGTGGTGGGGGGGTTTCATTATTTGTTTTTAATTTTTTAATTATAGTATTTGTTCTTTTGAAGTTTTTTTTCAATGCTAAGGGCTAGTCCGGTTTCTTTTCTTACTCTCTAATCTAAGTCAGTCTCAAACCAAGGGAAGAGTGGGGGTGTAGGGTGATAGAGAGGGAGAGACCCCAAAAGCGGAAAAATGGAAATAAAGGGGGGGGGAGGGGATGGAACGAGGTGGGGGCCGGGAGGTCAGTAGGGGGAGGGGGGGGGAGAATAAATTTGTGCTGTAGGTAAGGGGGGTTGATTTCATCATTAGGATCATCATTGGTTCATTGGTTCTGCATTTGTGGAGGATTGGTGGAGGGTGATGTCTGCTGTGTCCGTTATCAGAGATATCACAGATAATATTCTATGAATATGGCCAGAGCCGGCGGTATGGCGGTGTCCCGGTATCACCGGGGACGCGGGACTGGAGGGAAGCATGAATCGCAAATCCCATCCCCTCCACACCATGGGTGCTCTCCCAGCAACTGCAGCGACGTAACGTGCAGTGAACGTTTGCATCGGAGCCATAAAATAACGTAGAATAAAGGACTTGACACACTTGAGGCGACACTGCTCCTTCTCCATTCATTCAGAGGGAGTGACGTCGCCTCCCGTGTCGGCCCTTTCGTGCAGCACGCTCCAAAGAAAAGTTCTGGCCTAACTGACTCAGAATATTCGTGTTTGATCATAACGATGGAGACACGAGCTGCTCAGTTTAATGTTGGTGTGATCAGCTGATGAGCCCAACATCAGCGCTGTGTCACCACCGATATCACACAGCAGCTGAAGAGAAAATGTGAGGTCCATTCATAGATAAAGATAATATTGATAATCGTTTGATATCATGAATACATTTTATATGTATATTGACGCATAGGCTAAACAGCATTAAATATGTCATATTAAAAATCTAAATTTGGTATTTTGCAGAAAGAAGCTGATTTTGGGAATGTTTCCTCATTTTCTCACATTCTCACTGCTCTTCATTTGTTCTTGTTTATCTCGGTTTCTTTATCATATTTTCTGTGTTTTTATTGTCTTTCCTAATAAGTATCTTTGGGTGTTATTAAATGTGTTATTACACTGGAAGACCTGAAGCTCCCTGTTAATATCCCCCCCAAAGTAGATAAATCCCCCTTGGTGAAGCATGTACCGGGGGGATATTAATGCAAACTGTACAATCATGAGGCTCTCTTTAAAAGGACAAAAAGTATCAGTATCGATGAAGAAGTACCATTAACTACTGGCATCGTATTGGCAGGAAACATTTTGGTATCGGGCGTCCCTATTTTTAGGAATTCTCTTCTCGCTCTGAAACTTTTATAGTTAAATTGAAACTTTAAATCAGCTTATGTAGGAATCACTTCCTCATCAGAACCTGAAGCCTTCATGTTCCTGAACCTCCCATCAGGAAGATCAGCTTGTTTACAATAAATATCATTTCCTTTGTGATATCAGACAACCTCCTCATCTCATTTCCCATCTCGTGCATTCTGGATTCCTCCCCCTGCACCAGCAGCATCCTCCAGGATGCCAGTGATCAATCTCCAGGTCAGAGAGGAAGGCTGATGGAGAGGAAGCCAGGAGGACGTTGAGCCTCTATGCAGCAATAAAACAAGGAGCAAAAGTCAAAGTCCCGTCAGGAATAAAGGCTTTACTGTGCGGCCTCCCCCCCCCCTGCACTCATGTTAGCATTCAAAGCGCTTCAACTGTCTTGATGCACAGAGATAAACAGATATTAAGAGGAAAAAGCATCGTGAGTGATTCAGCCGCTCCAGCAGAGCTCGTCCCAACAATGAGAGCTCTTATATAATCCTGCAACACAAACACAGCCGCAGCTCAGCCGCGCGCGCTGCATCATCCAGCACAGACGCCACATTTCCCTCATCATCGATCAGTCCGGATCAGAGCGAACAGCTGCAGCCGATCCGGCGCATTGATCGCTGCTGGCGGGCGGAGCGGCGGCGGCGGCGTGGGGGGGTCTGCAGGCCGCAGCCGGGCTCCTGTAGCGGGGAGGGAGCTGTCAGAGCGGTCCAGCAGCTCCGCCTGGCCGCGTTCCCAGCTCCTCTCCGGCCCGCCGTCCCCCCCGGCTGCTCCAGCCGCTCGCGCACGGCTCGCGCGCCCCGTGAACGCAACTTTAAATCAGCGTCGGCTCCACAACAAAGCTGGACGAGCCTGCACGAGCTCAGCTTCCAGAAACACGAGATTCTTCCAGAAACACGAGATTTATGAATAAAAACGTCATGTTTCGGGTCGGTACCGGATAGCTTGCCGAACCTCGGCCGTGTCAAGTGTTCGGCTCGCGGCTCCGCGGTTCCGGAGACCCGGTAGCCTCACCGTCTGCGGGCTGCTAGCACCGGGACGTCGCCGCGTCCGGTAGCCCGTCAGCTAGCTAACATCACGGCGTTGTTGGGGGAATTTGTCCCGGTGCGGACGCCGGTGGTGCTCACCTCTACCGCGGGGAAGCTCCGGGGCTCCGCGCCTCGGCCTGTGGAAAAGTAGATCTGTCTTAATTCCCAGAGAAAAACAGCGCAGGCTCGGAACAGCCGGTCGTCTCCGGATAATCTGCGTCCTCTCCGGCGGCTCGGTCCACACTCTCCCCGTCCAGCAGCCTCCCACTCCCGCAGCGATCCTGGGAAACGGGCCCCGTGACGTCACAGCCCGGCTATATAGCGGCCGGCGGCAGGAGACGACCAACAGGGGGCGCTGCGGCGTAATTCAGGCTTTATTTGATTAGTCACACACAGCGCCATTAAGTACGAGAGTTACGACACACTTTGAACTTGCCGACAGGCGGTCACGTGGTTCATGCAGCCTTAAAAAGTTCATAAACAGCACCGCGCTGTCTGTGGGTTTTAACAGATTCAGGCAGGAGGCGGCGCAAAAACGTAGATTATCCTCACAATTTTCCTGAAATATTGACCAGTTATGTTTATTGATTACTGCACCGACGATGTATTTTATCAAAGGTTTTTAGCACAAGAGAGGAAAAAAACCAAACACCACCAGCCGTGTTAAAGCTGTGTCGTTGGTTTCTTTGCATGCTAGGACGGGTGCGTGGCAGCGGTTACTGTCCTGCTTGAGTTTACCCACATTTACACCCGTACAGTCCTGATGTTTCTGTCTGATAAAAGATTTAATCAAACACTCCAGCTGTGGAGGTCACCCCCCCCCGGTGTGAGATGGACAATTATCTGAATGGCAGAGATATGATCTCAATGACTTGAAAAAAAATATAAAATGAAGAGATGCTCTGAGTGATGACTTGGAATTTATTCTTCTCTATAGAGGATGCTGTTATTATATTATTACATCATATTCAGCATATTTCATGATTTGCTGCGTGAACTGAATACATCAGTAATTCTGTTCATTGTTGTAGTCAGAAAACTAGAGTAAAATAATCTGAATAATTTGATGAATAATGTAATAAAAGAACAAAATTACTGCCACGTTTTCAACCACAAACAGCTTTTCAAATAAACATACAACAAAATATTTAATTATGTAAAATAACTTTATTATGCACATTATGAGGTGATGTGTACAAAGTGGATGAGACACGATCATGTTTCTATGGTGACAGGAAGCACAAGATGGAAGTGGTTGTCTATTAGTTCAACAGTCATTCTACTACTACTGATAATATTTAATAATAGGATTTATATAGCACTTTCCATTTGTAAGACAGATCTTAAAGTGCGACACTAAAAATAAGAAGCCAAGTGTTAAATAATAAAAACAATTTATGTAAAACCACTGTGTAAAAACACACACAAAATCTAGATATAACTGCTGCTGGTATACTCAAAAATAAAGCAGCAACCTCCATCTGCTGCATGGTTTCTGAAGCAGGAATCACTGGATGGACATCATGTCCTCTCATCCACTAGTTGGACATCATGTCTTACAAACCCACTGAAGTCCTCCCAGACATGATGCAACTCTTCCATGGATGTACTGCAAGACCTGCAAACACAAGAGTTATGATGCAACATTACAGTTTTATCCATCCAAGAAGACAAAAGACGAGCTGGACTGTGGACATGTTTGTGTTGACAAAAGGGTTAAACCCAGGATTGTCTGGAAAACTAGTTCCAGGTGGAGGAATATACTATATATGTGTGTTATAATCATCCATATTCTCAATATATTTTTAATGAATGATATCCACATTTATGCAGCTGAGCCAGGCGGTCTCTACATTCATTTTGCTGTCTCTGAGGCATTGTCTGTTAAAGGATGTAGAATTTTCTGTCAACCGTAATGAAGAAAAGATGATTAATATTCTAGTTAATATAGCAGGGAATTGAGATTATGTGCATGACACAGTCATCACCAAAAAAACACATCTAAATAATAAAATCTTTATATGGAAAAAACAAACTTGCCTATAACTGCAATTTTTTTTTTTTTTTTTTTTCTCTTCCGGCTGTCGGCGAGTGCAGACGTGCTTTCCTCTGCTCTGCTCCCTTCCTCCCTGTTTTCCCTGCAATCTTTGTCCTGTCACTCCTCTGAGCCTCTCTCTGCCTTTTTTCTCCTAAATCCTAAACTTCAACTATGGATCTGGACGGCGGGTCTCTCATCACAACGGATAATATTTTTTTTACCCAGAGACAAGGTGCAGGGGGCGGCATCTTGTCCGGACGGGACAGTCCCAGCAGGTCACACTGAAGACCTGTACATGTTTGGATTTATGATAACTGGGTTCCTGCTGATTGGAGCTGTCGGGTACCTGGTTCATCGGGAAATTCTGAAGCTGACGGCAGCTGTGGGCAGGCGGCCGTTTGAGCTGTTTCTCCGAGCTACCAACACTCAGACTCAAACTTTGTGCACGTTGACTCGCGTGGATGCCCTGTGGGGCAAACTGGGGACGATGTCTGACAGCATAAAGGATGTTGGGTTCCACCTGGAGCAGTTGGAGACTTGGATTGGGGGTAATTAACACAAATTTGGCTGATTTGGTCGCCTCTGAGACCTGCTGAAGACTTTACAGGCAGACGGAAACATGCCTCTGCCTGGACCCAAACTATCTCCTTATCTCAATCTGGTCCCCGGGAGTGGCCTTGCAGCTGCTCCTTAACTCCCAAATGTCCTTGGAGAAACTGCAGAAGTGAGGCTCTGCAACCCCCCCCTCCACGAGAACAGTTGGGACTCTCTGAAGGCCGTCTCTATCATCTACGGACTGTGCGTGAAGCCACTGTCTCTCGCTTACGCACACACATTTTCACGACACTGATGCGCACATCCCACTGCACTGCTGGTCCTTCTCAACTTCCTCCCACCAGAAATCGGTGGAGGATGGAGGATGCGCCCCCTTTGTGGCTGCGTCTTCTCCCTCACTGGGCTCTGGACCCCCTCCTCCTCCCTACCACATGTGTGTCATGATGTTGTGACTGTCTGTATACGTGCTTAATTGTACTGAGGGGTGTTTTTTTAACCCATTATCACGTCCTCTGCAGAGGGCGGGACAGTGGTTTTCTTTTTTTTTTTTTCTCCTCTCCCCACCTGTCCCAATGTATATCTTTTTCACTCTGCAAACGGGTGCGCTGCTCGTGTGGCTGCACCCTCAGTCTGCCGGTTCTGTTTGTATTGTGTCTACTGTCTGTGTAGTCTTGGACGGGTTGTACTGGAAAAAGAATTTCATTGCACTGGGACGCCGGTACAATGACAATAAAGTTTTTCTGATTCTGATTCTGATTCTTGATAAATCTGTGATAACTACGTTTTCTGGCGGTGATTATTGCGACTGAAGCTAAGCTAACATTAGCTAACCACAGCTAAACTATAACTAGCTGGTAAATCACACAATAAATGGACTAAAACTGGCCACATAAAGTTACACTGTTCACTTTATTTGTAACAGAAAATTCAGCGAATGCCTCACAAAGCCATGAAATATCGCATTTTAGATACTTACTGGCGATAACGCCCCCTACACGGAGGTAATGAACAGCCTTTTGAACTATTTGCAGCTCAATGAACCACGTGACTTCCGCATTCCAGTCTTTCTATAGAAGTCTATGGGAGTGTCGCCACTCTCATTCAATCACTCTGGTCACACAGGTGTGTTCATGAGCGGGACTGCGATCAGTTTTCCACACTTTCCAGGTCAAACTGCCTCCAAAACCATCAAATACTGAAACTCTGAGACATTTACATCAAAACACTAATATTAAAAACATGTAAAACAATTCAAAAATATTACTACATACCACATAACAAAATAAATAATGTATATAACTTATTCTACATATTTCTGATTTGACATAATTTATAAATGAAACACAGTTTTATCAGACTTTTCATTCATATAAGTTAAACTGTACTTAAAAGCAGTTCAGTGCAGGTAATTCCTTCAGTAATTATCTTTTTTTAAATTATTTTGTCTTGCGGTGTTGATGTCTTGGGTGCCCATGTCTCGATGTGGGGGCGGTGACGGTATATCTTTCAGCCCTAGTGTTGGGGTAGGTGTGTGGGGAGTGTGTGTGCGAGCGTGGTGGCGGGGTAGGGGGTGGTAGAGGTGGTGGCGCTCTGGTGTCAGGTGTATGGGGCAGGGACGTTGGGGGTGGGGGCTGGCCTGCCCTGGGGGGGCGTCGTCTGGGGGGTCCGGTCCTCCTGGGTTTCGGTTGGGCCGCCCGGGTCCGGGGGGGGGGTGGCTGCTCCTGGGCGCTTGGGCCCTGGGCCCGGCGCTGTCTCCGCTCCGGGGGACGCCCGGCGCCCGGTGGGGTCGGCAGCTGCTGGTCTTGGTCCGCTGGGGCCTGGGCCTCCAGACTGCAGGGGCTCCGGCTGGGGCCGCCTTTTGCCGCCCTTCGGGGGATGCATGTCCGCTCTTTGGGGGGGTAGCTGGGATCTGGACCTCTGGGTGGCTGCTGGGGGCCTGGGTCGTGAGCCTTGCGGGCTTCCTCCTCCTTGCAGAGACGAGGCTGCATCTGCATGACTGTATCACCACGGAGACCCTTTATTATGCATGTTGACACTGTGACACTGCTTCCCATTGCGATGACTAGGTTGTACCTCTTCTCTACTTCCCATTGCGCTGACTAGGTTGTACCTCTTCTCTGCTTCCCATTGCGCTGACTAGGTTGTACCTCTTCTCTACTTCCCATTGCGATGACTAGGTTGTACCTCTTCTCTGCTTCCCATTGCGCTGACTAGGTTGTACCTCTTCTCTACTTCCCATTGCGATGACTAGGTTGTACCTCTTCTCTACTTCCCATTGCGATGACTAGGTTGTACCTCTTCTCTGCTTCCCATTGCGCTGACTAGGTTGTACCTCTTCTCTGCGTAGTTCTGCGTGTGTTCGTATGATCTGAGGATATTTAAGCCACCTGCAGGTCCTCCTGTAGGGGATTGCTTGTTTTGTTTTCCAACAGAGACCTTGGTTGTTTAGGGATCGCGGTACAGATGTACCAGTGAACTGTGTAAGTGGATTCATGTTTTCTCTCCTCTCTCTCTTCCTCTTCCTTACTCCTTTCTCTCTGTTTCACTTTCTATCATTACCTCTGTTAACTTTCATTTCTCCCTTGTCAGGCCCAGCAGTATGAAATGGAATGGTGTAATAGACAAATGTTTAAATAAAGAAATAAAATGAATAAACATGATATCAAGTGGAGCCTTATGTTCATAAAGCTCCGCTTGGTAAAGCAAAACTGTTCAACAGAATAAAGCAATCAGATTTCCATTCTGCTTGCTTCGATGCTGGACAGGACAAGTAGAAAGAAAAAAAAAAAATATTCCCGTGTTTTTTTTTGTTTTTTTTTTCCACCAGAGAGACGTTCAGGATGCTGGTACACAAGCAACAATGGCAAAGGGGAGACAGCCGCTCTCCGGTGGAGCTGTGGCATCAGTTTGCACCTCTCTGATGTGCAGATGGAGAGTTCATCTCCATCATGTCGCTGGAAACTCAGCAATAAGTCTTTATAATCCAGTTTGGGTTACATTTCTAACGAATAATCGTGCAAACCTGCACAGTCCGTTCTGTGACAATGCGCGCAAATAATTTTTCATTAGTCTCAACTTTAAAAAGCTTCGCTTGCCCGATGCCACCGTTACAGGAGGAGTTAATAAAATCCTGAGTGCAACCACACAGTTCCTTCAATCCGTTTAAGGTAACAAATTATTTTCTAATCACACATCAAATCAAAGTTGGAGATCTGGACCGGTCTGTTTCCTACATGTATGTAATTTTTTATTTAGTTGTTTTATGTGACCTAGACAGAGAGATGAAAATCAAATGTGATTAATGTATTTATTAAAATGAAAAAACATGCGCACACACAGCAGGAATGCAGGCGCGAGGACCTGGATGCGCAGGTCGCACAGTCCATGGTTGACCTCTAACCTGGAGCGCTGGTAATAGGCTCGTTGGGATTGACTGCGTCTGTCTACCGTCTGACTTCATGGTCAGACGAGAGCTGCGTGAGTCTCGGGGGCGGACCATAAACGCAGTGCATCTCAGCTGGACAAGTTCGCCAACGTGAAGACTGCAATAACGGAGGATCTCGCGGCATTTGCCTTTATTTCGCTCAAAGTTACTAAACGCTGTGCAGATGTGATCAAGTCTGATTTCAGAGTAATGAAACAGCGTGTTGTTGACGCTGATTACATGAACTTGTGCTGGACTGTAGTAGACAGAATGTTGTTTACCTGTTAAGGTGCAACACAGAGGACAATAATCTGGTAAATGTCCTGGCTCAAATATGAAAACCATAAATGCTTTGCCTTGAAGAATAATATAAAAACAAATAAAGAAATAGAAACTTATTTTTTCTATATGGGGCTGGAAATAAATATTATATATTATATTTATTTTTTTATTTTATTTTTATTAAGGATTTGGGTAGCATACTCATGGATAACATAAGGGGGAGCATGTGGAAAGGTGGATACACACCAATAAGTCCATCAAATCCAAATTCTGAAGAGGATTTGAGAAAGTTTTGGTATAACTTATTAAGCTTTATATTTATCTGAGTAGAATAACTTGTGGCTGCAACACGTTTGTGTTCCTCTGTTGCTGCAGTCAGATATCAGCCTGTCCAGATATCAGCCTGTCCAGATATCAGTCTGTCCAGATATCAGCCTGTCCAGATATCAGTCTGTCCAGATATCAGTCTGTTCATAAATCAGTCTGTCCAGATATCAGCCTGTCCAGATATCAGCCTGTCCAGATATCAGTCTGTCCAGATATCAGCCTGTCCAGATATCAGTCTGTCCAGGTTTGTGAACATCAGCCTAACTACAGTATGAAACACCAAGGCTGATTTTGTAGCCTGTTTAAAACACCTAAATGGATTTATTACTGGGGGGCAGTCCCGTCCAACAATCGGAGCTTGCGTCAGTGAGAGGTGAAACCAATCAGGACCAGGTTCCGGCGGCGGCGGAGGCAGGTCCAAAAGCTGCAGTTGCTGAGGAGGAACTGCACGCTCCGACTGCAGACGGACGACTCCCGCGATGTTTGATGATCATGTGGTACAGTCACGTTTTCCGGTGCCGTGCAGGCGCAGTCTGAAGTCGGACAAAGTTTCTAACCAGCATGCAACATTCCAGGACCACAATCCCTCACTTCCAGCCGAGTTGCGCTGCAGATAGCCAAAGTCGAACGAGCCTATTGTAACTGTAGTTTCCGCCATCACAACCCTCCGGGGGGCTTTTATTCTGAAATTTCCCGGATGCTTTACTCTGTTCCCGTATCTGGTTTCCCTCCCAAGTGTATCTATCTGCGGCTTGCAACCCAGTGGGCGTGTCCGATAGTGGGCGTGTCGCATAGTGGGTGGGTCTGGTTAGGTTGACCCCGGCTTTACACCTGGTCCGTGACGTGAGCGCAGTGCAGCGCAGCGGCTTTGCTGCGACTTCCTCGGCGCGAGCATTTACACCGTTCACTGTGCGGCCGCGCAGCGCACCCGCGAGTGCACCAGCTGTTGGTAACTTCCTAAACAAAAGCTGTGCAGCTTTTAAACGGCTGAACTACCTGAACATGACGTCATCTCCGTGTCCACAAGGTTACAGTGAAATAAGGAACCATGACACATGAACATGAGGACAAAATGAACCATTTGGATGAGAATCACAGGTGATCTAGCAGCCCTCTCGTGATTTCGTGATGTCACCAATCAACAACAGCTGGTGCACTCGCGGGTGCGCTGCACGGCCGCACAGTGAACGATGTAACCCCGGCTTTACACCTGGTCCGTGACGTGAGCGCAGCGCCGCGCAGCGGCTTTGCTGCGACTTCCTCGGCGCGAGCATTTACACCGTTCACTGTGCGGCCGCGCAGCGCACCCGCGAGTGCACCAGCTGTTGTTGATTGGTGACATCACGAAATCACGAGAGGGCTGCTAGATCGTCTGTGATTCTCATCCAAATGGTTCATTTTGTCCTCATGTTCGTGCGTCATGGTTTCTTCTTTCACTGTAACCTTGTGGACACGGAGATGCTGTCATGTTCAGGTAGTTCAGCAGTTTAAAAGCTGCACGGTGGCTTTTGTTTTGGAAGTTACCGGATATTTTACACTGAACCTGTGTCTGACTTCCTGTCTGGTTCGATCTGAACTACTGATATTGACGCGGTGTCGGTGCGTGGAGCGTCAAAAATAGAGCTGGCGCGTATCTTTAGCGCAGCGGCACGGCATGCCGGAGCGACGACGGACCGCTCACGCGCCGCAGCGTGAGCAATATGTTTCACACCATTGATTACATGGGCGCGATCCGGTGCGCAGGGCGCGCCGCTGCGCTGCGCTCACGTCACGGACCAGGTGTAAAGCCGGGGTAAATGCTCGCGCCGAGGAAGTCGCAGCAAAGCCGCTGCGCTCACGTCACTGACCAGGTGTGATGGAGCGCACACCAGTGAGGACGCACGTGTGTGCATTTGTATAGAACAACACACTTTATTTCACTTTACGACCGTCTTTTTTAAAATAGTGTTATTAGGTCGGTCTGATTTTAGGTCTGTTAATCTGACATAGCGACCGCGCGAACCATGAAAAAATCGTGTAGTCTGATCCTGGCTTAAAGTTGCTCTATATTTGTGTATTTTAGTGACTGTTATCAGTTTCCCAGTGTTGGATTTCCCGAACTTAAACTTTTCCAGCATTAAAACAGTAAAATCTGGCTGCCAAACGAAGGAAAAAGGTTTAAATTTGAAAACAATAATTTGAGGGGGGGGAAAGGGGAAGAAAAGGGGAGGGGGGAGAGGGAGAAAAAAAGGGGGGGGGGGGGGGATTCTTGTGGCCAAATTCTTAATTCATAATGCAGATACCATAAACCCACCCCATTTGAAACCATTTTAAACAAAATACTCATTTTTTTAATCTCAATGTGATTTTTCTCTATTTTATAACAATTCCCTGATAAACAAGAGTTTAGCTCTTTAGTTTATTTGTACATTTTGCAGCTTGTTGCTGACAAGATGAAATAGTGACAAACTGCTGAGTAATTAATCTGTATAATGCTTTTTAACGTCAGAAAACATGTTTTTAGTCCCAGGCAATATATTTGAATTAATTTTAATCTTTTGAATCAAATATGATGGCATGGTAATGGAATATTATGTGTCAGACGGCCAGAAAAGACTCAAAGAAAAAAAGAGTAAAAGTTATCATCTTCAGGAGGAAAAAGAAGTTTAACCTGGTTAATAAACCCGCAGCTCGGGTTCAGAATGAGGATTTTCTGCCATCTAGTGGCCACAGCTGTTAATTACAACAGTAAAGGTAAAGACTTTACATGAACGCTCCACTTCCTTCTAGTTCTTTCAAAATAAAACAGCAGTAATGTTTTAAACCATTTTTGCGACCAGTACTTTCAGACAAATTACTTTCAGACCTGCCAGAAAGCAAACCTGTTCTGTTCTGGCAAACCTGTTCACACCAGTTGGAGAACCACAGTAGACGCTTCTGTAGATGTAGAACATAAACATGTTGAAGATTTATTCTAAAAATGAGCAGTAAAGTCGTCAGGCTCCATTATAATCTACGTTTAACCAAAGTAAACAACATATTCAGAAGTTTGTAAGTTGTAAGGATATGTTATGTCAAAAGAAGCTGACATCAATGGGCTCTACGCACAGCTCCACTACTTCCTGAACTTCAGGTAGCTCCTTTGCTTCCTGTCTCTCATTACTGGACGAACTGATTAACCCAGGTGTGTCTGGCCAGTTACTGAGATCAGACACATCTGGGTTAATTAGTTCATCCAGTAATGAAAGACAGGAAACAAAGGAGCTACCTTAAGTTCAGGAAGTGGTGGAGCTGTGCATAGAGCCCATTGGTTGCCAGGCAACATACGGAAGCTGTCCATCAGCCAGGGTGATGATAGACAGCTTGACGTCCAGCTCCACCTTTGCTTGTTTGTTTGTATGTTTGTTTGTTTTGTTTTTTTATTGAACAAGTTAAACATATCCGAGGCATATAATCATTTTATATTGGAGAGACAAAACTTCAAATGGACATAAAAAACATTTTTTTTAAATAAAATACACATACACACATAAAAGATCATATGTGTGTCAAAATAAACAGGGGCATTTAGAAAACATTTAACTTAAATACTTCTCAAACAGTGACAACAAAATACAGGCCGACTCATTCTCCATTAATTTCACCGTACCGTACCGTCTTCTTCCGCTTATCCGGGATCGGGTCGTGGGGGCAGCTGCCTGAGCAGGGAAGCCCAGACTTCCTTCACCCCGGCCACAGCCGCCAGCTCATCCTGAGGGATCCCGAGGCGTTCCCAGGCCAGCCGGGAGACGTAGTCCCTCCAGCGTGTCCTGGGTCTCCCCAGGACACGCCCGGGTCTCCCCGGGGCCTGGAACTCCTCACCAGGGAGGCGTCCAGGAGGCATCCTGACCAGATGCCCGAGCCTCCTCATCTGGCTCCTCTCTATACGGAGGAGCAGCGGCTCTACTTTGAGCCCCTCCCGGATGACCGAGCTCTTCCCCCATCTCTAAGGGAGAGCCCGGCCACCCTGCGGAGGAAACTCATTTCTGCTGCTTGTACCCGCGATCTCGTTCTTTCGGTCATGACCCACAGCTCATGGCCATAGGTGAGGGTAGGAACGTAGATGGACGGTAAATCGAGAGCTTCGCCTTCTGGCTCAGCTCCTTCTTCACCACGACGGACCGATGCAGAGTCTTCATCACTGCAGACGCTGAACCGATCCGTCTGTCCATCTCCCGCTCCATTTTTCCCTCACTCGTGAGCAAGACCCTGAGATACTTAAACTCCTCCACCTGGGGCAGGACCTCACTCCCGACCCGGAGAGGACACTCCCCCCTTTTCCGAGCGAGGACCATGGTCTCGGATTTGGAGGTGCTGATTCTCATCCCAGCCGCGTCACACTCGGCTGCAAATCGCTCCAGCGAGAGCTGGAGATCACGGCCCGATGACGCCAACAGAACCACATCATCTGCAAACAGCAGAGACCCGATCCAGAGGCCACCAAACCGGATCCCCTCAACACCTTGGCTGTTCCTAGAAATCCATGTAGACTGGTTGGGCGAACTCTCATGCCCCCTCCAGGATCCCGAAGAGGGTGTAGAGCTGGTCCACTGTTCCACGACCAGAACCACACTGCTCCTCCTCAATCCGAGGTTCGACTATCCGATGGACCCTCCTCTCCAGCACCCCTGAAGAGACTTTACCAGGGAGGCTGAGAAGTGTGATTCCCCCTGAAGTTGGAGCACACCCTCCGATCTCCCTTTTTGAAGAGGGGGACCACCACCCCAGTCTGCCAGTCCAGAGGTACTGCCCCCGATGTCCACGCGATGCTGCAGAGGTGTCTCAGCCAAGACAGCCCCACAGCATCCAGAGCCTTGAGGAACTCTGGGCAGATCTCATCTACCAATGGGGCCCGGCCACCAAGGAGCTTTTTGACTACCTCGGTGACCTCAGCCCCCGTGACAGGAGAGTCCACCCCTGAGTCCCCAAACTCTGCTTCCTCTTCAAAAGACGTGTTGGTGGGATTGAGGAGGTCTTTGAAGTATTCCTTCCACTGACCCATAATGTCCCGAGTTGAGGTCAGCAGTGCTCCCCCCCCTCCCCCTCACACTCCTGAGCCGCCGGATGGTGGACCAGAATCTCCTCACACAAAACAATAATGATCCAATTTAACACCCACAACTAAAAAACACCCCCACCCACCCCCATGCTCCCAATCAGCCAATACCTAAAAAGTCCAAAATAAAATACAAAGCAGAAATAATAAAAATTATATGAAGCAGCAACAAGAGACAGAGCAGATAATGTCCAGATAAAAATCTAGATACCCGCACAGAAAACCAACAACAGCCATAAAAATCCCACCGTGGAAAGACTTCATGTATAAATGCTGCTGTGTTTGGAAAACGACAGGGAAATGAGGACCCTTATGACCCTTATGAGCTCATTTTATGGCGACTTGCAAAAAATAAAATGGTCTTCGCACGGATGAGGCCGTCCTCTGCTGCAAACACTTCAAGCAGATGATTGACAGGAGCGGTCTGATGTCCAGCTTCGATCGGTTTTCAGCTAATCTGCAAACAGCAGGTGCACCATTCAGGCTTTTTTCTTCTTCTTCTTTTTTTTTCTAACGTGTCCTGTCCAGCATGGTAGCAGAAGAATGATGATCTGGCTGCTTTATTGTGTTGAACAGTTTTGCTTTGCTGAGGGGAGCTTAATGACCACAAGGCTCCCCTTGATATCCTGTTTATTCATTTTATTTCTTTAATCAACTGGGGTCCATTATTTAGTCCCTGACATAGTTGAATATAAAGATTAATATCTCAAAAACGATAACAGATATTGACTTGCAGACTTGCAGTGAAAATAATGTGAAGTTAATAAGTATTATGGTGTTGGAGTAAAAGTTATCAGATAATCTGGGATAAAGTGATGACATTGTGAAGGTTTAAAATGTTCCAAGAACTCAAATTACTTCATCAAAATATATTTCAATCACTTTATATTGGCATGAAATACTCAGGTTTATTAAATTTGAATAGTTTGTGTGAATTTAACTAAATTTTTTGGGTTGCTGCCGAAGTAAATCATCTGTGTCCGACCACTGTCCACTTTTGAATTATGTAAATCCAACAGGTTGTTTTTTTCAGTGTGCGTCACATCACAGCTTCGGGATTACCCCTACATTCACAGACGTGACTGTCGGGGGAGGGGAGGAGAGGGATGTGCGACAGCAAACAGGCTACCACAGCAAAAGTGGAGAGGAGAATCTGGAAGATGATTCGTGCATCTTCTTCCGTTCTGTATAACAGTGGTTGGCACACGAGGAGTCTGTGATTTCCACCACCTCAGTCGGGTTGAATGATCTTGTTGTCTGGAATCCCGTGGAGGAGACAGCCGTTAAATGAGTTTCCTCCAATCTGGAATAAATCTCCAAAATCTAGTCTGTTAGTGTGACGCCCCAGTCTTTTCAAAATCTGTAACCACTGTGGCAGTCGTGTAGTGTGCCGGCAGCTCAAAAGTCAACCAAACAGAACCAGAACATATATTTTAAAAAATAACATAAAACAATAAAAGCTAAAGATAAACTGGGCCCAGTGTTTTATGAAGCTGGTGATAGCTTTGCACCATGATGATGGGATGGACTGGGTCTCCCAGACAACCACCATAAGCTGCCGTAGTACCCTCCTGAGACCAAGACAGTTCTTGAAGACCTTGTAAGGCAGTCCATTTGGACCAGGTGCTGATTCTGCTCTGGCATGACGGAGTCCCAGTGGACCTCCACCCACTTTGGAGGAGCGGTACCAAACTTTGTCAGTAGCTCGTACATCGCCTGGTAACCCAAGTGGTTCCCCTCTGAGGTTGCCACTGCGCTGGTCTTGGATGTAGCGTTCCAGCTTCTGCACAGTGGTCTGAAGTGTCCCTGTCTTCCTGTCCTCCAGCCAGCTGCAGGCGTACATGAACGTGTCTAAGGATTTGCATGAGCGTGTTCCACAGCTCTCTCAGGCCTTCTTCTTCATGGGGACAGCTCTCCTCCATGATTTTCTCTGAAGCTGCCGTTCTTTAACCAGCTGCAGGATCTCTCTCTCGCCTCTGGACCTGTGGTGGGCGGTTGATCTTCTGTGGCATGGTTCTGAAGCAGCTTTTGCCTTCTTCATAAATGGCACGGTCAAAGATTTCCAGTTTTGCTGCCTCTCAGAGTTCTGGAGGATGGAACATGTCTTCTCTTCAAAGCTGCACCCGGCTCCCTGATCGTTGAATTTGGGTTTCTGGCTGTGCTTTTCCTGCAGACTTTTCACAGGCTCTGTGCTTGGGGTGCAGGTTGGCTGTGGGGTGTCCTGGTGTTGTGGGTCTTACTGGGAAGGCTGGTGTTGCTCTCCCAGTTTAACCTCAGGGTGCTCAACCTGACTGAGAAACCGTCTTGTCTGATCTCCTGATGCAGTGCGAGCCTGCAGTTGTTGAGTTCCGTCACATTTCAACTTCCCCTGGTGTACAGACTGATCCGGCCCATGGCCGCCAGCAGACCGTCCGCAATTGCAACGGGAGCGTTTCTGTCCGTGTGTAACAAGAACAGATGAGAATGGGAGTTTTTTCTTCCCAACATGGAGGAGATCTGGAAGGACGTCACATTCCTGGTTGTTGGAACATCAGAGGAAAACTTTAATGTGGTAATAAGTGAAGAAGAAGATCACAGACATTTATTTCAGGAAGATTTCTGCTGTCTGTGACAAAAGTGGACGGTGCTGCTCAGTCCACTGATGTCAGTGTGTTCGTATCGGGGAGGAATATTGGCGGCCAATCAGAGCAGAGGAGGAATAACTTGCTGCCACGGTGGAGAAAACACTGGATTTAATCCCCAACAACAAAAACACGGTAAATTATGGTGAACACTCATTAATCTGACACTTTATTTCACGTATCTATGCTCCCGAAAATGAGGCACCGCATAACGTTATCATGCTAGCTAATGCTAACAGAGACAGCTGTGGTGTTGCTGAGAGTTAACAAATATATATATATATATATATATATATATATATATATATATATATATATATATATATATATATATATATATATATATATATATATATATATATATATATATATATATATATATATATATATATATTTTTTATTTTTTTTACAGCACACTTTAATGACAGTTTGCAGCTTTCTGGGCCCGGTTGTTCAAATCTCGGTTATTTTAACCACTGGTTAACCCCTAACGGTCCGTTAAATCCTTAACCTGCCGTTAGCTAACCGACTGTTAAATATGCGTTGTTCAAAGCATGGTTAGTCATGCCGTCAGCTAACAGCACCGTCAAAGTTAACCATAGGGTTAGCACCACTGGCTAGCACCAATGTATCCCACAATTCCCCATTTTGTTTACTTCTGGTATTGCAAAAAGTAATGTTGTACGTCTGTGCCTCCTTATTGCTGTGAGGAAGACACGGGGGGGGGCGACTCTCACTTTATTTTCCCACCGTGAACAGAGCTGATGTTAGCCACAACACACTCTTCCTCATCCCCCAGTCTCTCCATCCTTCCCCGTTCTCTTCACACTCCTGCGCCCCCCCCCCCAGCTCATCCGGCCTCACAGCACAGCAAACCCTCAGTAACAGAACACACGGGACACAGAAAGTATTGATAAGCAAACGATCCCTTTCACTTCAAGGAAAAAGAGGCAGAAATTTCTCTGCTGATGAAGAAAATGTCATTCAGATCATAGAAGATATTAATCTTTCTAAATAGCGAGTCTGTCGTGTCCACAGTTCGTTGCGCGCTCCAAATCGACTCGCAAAGGATTACATATATGCATTCTTTCCTGAAGTGGTGCGCAGCTCCTCGTTAGAATTATCCCCGATATCAAAATCAAAGCCGCAATAACCGCCGTCCTTCCTTCTCTGAACCGGCATCATGAACGCAGCGTTAGCAACAAACGGCATAATGAGAGAAAACCACACCGTTAAAACTTTAGCGGCGGTCCTTAGGTGTGTTAACTTTAACGTTAAGATAACACACGGTTAAAATTAACGGAGTTTTGAACAACAAGATAACCGGACTGTTAAAGTTAACGGTCGGCTAAATGTATTTAACGGCTGGTTAAAAGATAACGGAGTTTTGAACAACTGGGCCCTGATGGTTAAATTGTGAAACAAAATTATTTTTCTTTTCCATGTGAAACTGGAAGTGTGTTAATAAGTAATCAGCATATTTCATCCTCATGATGGATGAATCCGGAAACAGAAAAGGGAAGAGTTTGGTTTGCAGGTGGAGCAGAAACACCAGGAATCAGGAACACGGCCACAGAAAAAAAGACAAAGGTGGAGCTGGAAGCTGCCTGCAGTCCAGGGATGTTGTACTGCCTCATTTGACTTTATCAATTATCAAATTTGGAACTTTTTTTGTAAACAAACATGTTGATTTTCTGGTGAATAATGTGATTTTGGTAGGTTAATTCTTCATTCACAAATGCAGATTTTTTAAAACAAAACCAACATTTGCACATTGGAAAAATAAGGTAAACTCACTTTGTAAATCTTTGAAATTAACACCCCTTATGGAGATAAAAATCAACGGAGCCACGTGTCCCTCACCCGGACGCGGGTCACTGGGGCCCCCCTTTGCTCATGGGGCCTAGTCGGGCTCAGCCCGAAAGGACGACATGGGCCCCCCGTCTTGTGGACCCACCACCCGCAAGAGGGGCCATAGGGGTCGGGTGCAATGTGAGTTGGGCAGCGGCCGAGGGCGGGGGAGACCCTGGCGGTCCGACCCCCGGCTGCAGAAGCTAGCTCTAGGGACGTGGAATGTCACCTCTCTGGTTGGAAAGGAGCCTGAGCTGGTGCGGAAGGTCGAGCGGTTCCGACTAGATATAGTTAGACTCACCTCGACGCACAGCTCGGGCTCTGGGAACACCATCCTCGAGAGGGGCTGGACCTTGTTCCACTCTGGTGTTGCTCCCGGTGAGAGGCGGCGAGCGGGTGTGGGCATACTCATTGCCCCCAGGCTCGCCACCTGTGCGTTGGGGTTCACCCCAGTGGACAAAAGGGTAGCCTCCTTCCGCCTCCGGGTGGGGGGACGGATCCTGACTGTTGTTTGTGCCTATGCACCCAACAGCAGTTCAGAGTACCCACCCTTTCTGGAGTCCTTGGACGGCGTGTTGGAAAGCGCGCCCTCCGGGGACTCCATTGTTCTGCTGGGGGACTTCAATGCTCACGTGGGCAATGACAGTGAGACCTGGAGAGGTGTGATTGGGAGGAACGGCCCCCCTGATCTGAACCCGAGTGGTGGTTTGTTGTTGGACTTCTGTGCTCGTCATGGATTGTCCATAACGAACACCATGTTCGGTGTTACGTCCCAGCTCTGCTAGGGGATAGGGACGCAAACAAAAGACTGGTTTCAAGATGTTGAAAGGTGAAGTGAAATGTTTTATTGTTCAGGGGTGAATTAAGGCATAAACAAAAACCTGGAAAACTGTAACTGAAAAGGAGATGGGGTTAGTGATGCTGCTCAAAGGAACAAATAAAAAGACAGACAAAGCCTAACACTGAAAGGGAAACAAAAATGGGGAAAACTACAAACCTAGGCTATGAACCAAAAAGGGAACGAGCAGCACCATAAACTAAGACCTGTAACCAAACCCAAACTACAACAAAAGACCTAGCTATCCCAACTCCAAACTATCAGTGAAAATGACAAAGAAAAGGGAATCTAGCAACTAAACCAACTAACCAAACTAAAACACCTGGAAATCAAAACCTAAAGACAAAGTTACTCAAACTAAAGACACCAAAAACATAAACTAAGGACAACTGTTGCCAGGCCACGCAGTTGCCAATGAATGAAGGTGTGCTGGGTTCTTTTGTAGCCAGCTGCTCCAGGTGAAGCTGATCAGCAATCAGGAGGATGAGGGAGGAGATGGTGGTGGGGAGCCAGGCCAATGAGAACAGAGGGATCAAGCAGGAGGATTGGCATGTAAAATGAAAAACAGAGGGGTTAGAAAACCAGGCGGCCGTAACATTCGGGCATAAGAGTGTCCACATTTACACCTGCATCAGGACACCTTATGCCGCAGTTCCATGATCGACTTCGTAGTCGTGTCATCGGACTTGCGGCCTCTTATCCTGGACACTCGGGTGAAGAGAGGGGTGGGGCTGTCCACTGATCACCACCTGGTGGTAAGTGGGTTCAGATAGTGGGGGAGGATGCCGGTCAGACCTGGCAGGCCCAAACGTGTCGTGAGGGTCTGCTGGGAACGTCTGACTGAGTCCCCTGTCAGGGAGAGCTTTAACTCCCACCTCCGGGAGAGCTTCACCCATGTTCCGAGGGAGGTGGGGGACATTGAGTCGGAATGGGCTATGTTCCCGCCTCTATTACTGAGGCTGCTAGTTGGAGCTGTGGCCATAAGGTTTTTGGTGCCTGTCGTGGTGGTAATCCCCGAACTCGCTGGTGGACACCAGCAGTGAGGGATGCCGTCAAGCTGAAGATGGAGTCCTACCGGGCCTTCCTGGCCTGTGGGACTCCTGAGGCAGCTGGGCAGTTGGGCAGCTGGGCAGCTGGTCATTGGCGGGCCAAGCGGAGCGCAGCTCTGGCGGTCGCTGAGGCAAAAACTCGGACAAGAGAGGAGTTCGGTGAGGCCATGGAAAACAACTTCCGGACGGCTTCGAGGCGTTTATGGTCCACCATCCGGTGGCTCAGGAGGGGGAAGCAGTGCACCATCAACACTGTGTACAGGGGGGATGGGGGGCTGCTGACCTCGACTCGGGACGTCGTGGGCCGGTGGAAGGAATACTTTGAAGACCTCCTCAATCCCACCAACACGTCTTCCGAGGAGGAAGCAGAGTTTGGGGACTCAGGGATGGACTCTTCTGTTACCGGGGCTCAGGTCGCCAAAGTAGTCAAAAAGCTCCTCGTGGCCGGGCCCCTGGGGTGGATGAGATCCGCCCGGAGTTTCTTAAGGCTCTGGATGCTGTGGGGCTGTCTTGGCTGACACGCCTCTGCAGCATTGCGTGGACAGCGGAGGCAGTACCTCTGGACTGGCAGACTAGGGTGGTGGTCCCCCTTTTCAAAAAGGGGGATGGGAGGTCGTGTTCCAACTTCAGGGGGATCACACTTCTCAGCCTCCCTGGTAGTCTATTCAGGGGTCCTGGAGAGGAGGGTCCGTTGGATAGTCGAACCTCGGATTGAGGAGGAGCAGTGTGGTTCTGGTCGTGAAACAGTGGACCAGCTCTACACCCTCTTTAGAATCCTGGAGGGGGCATGGGAGTTCGCCCAACCAGTCTACATGTGCTTTGTGGACTTTGGGAAGGGGTTCCATCATGTCCCCCAGGGATTCCTATGGGGGGTGCTCCAGGAGCACAGGGTGCCGGACCCCCTTGTTTGAGCTGTCCGGTCCCTGTATGACCGGTGCCAGAGCCTGGTCCGCATTTCCGGCTGTAGGTCGGATCCATTCCCGGTGAGAGTTGGACTCCGCCAAGGCTGGTCTTTGTCACCAATCCTGTTCATAACCTTTATGGACAGGATTTCTAGTCCAGCCGAGGTGGTGAGGGTATCCGGTTTGGTGGCCTCAGGATCGGGTCTCTGCTGTTTGCAGATGATGTGGTTCTGTTGGCGTCATCGGGCCATGATCTCCAAATCTCACTGGAGCGATTTGCAGCCGAGTGTGAAGCGGCCGGGATGAGAATCAGCACCTCCAAATCCGAGACCATGGTCCTCACCCGGAAAAGGGTGGAATGTCCTCTCCGGGTCGGGAGTGAGGTCCTGCCCCAGGTGGAGGAGTTCAAGTGTCTCGGGGTCTTGTTCACGAGTGAGGGAAGGATGAAGCGGGAGATGGACAGACAGATTGGTGCGGCATCTGCAGAGATGACGACTCTGCATCGATCCGTCGTGGTGAAGAAGGAGCTGAAGAAGGAGAAGCTCTCGATTTACCGTCCATCTACGTTCCTACCCTCATCTATGGCCATGAGCTGTGGGTCATGACCGAAAGAACGAGATCGTGGGTACAAGCGGGCAAAATGAGTTTCCTTCGCAGGGTGGCCGGGCTCTTATTTAGATATAAACAGGCTTGAAACTCAGTCCAAAACTGAACAACTGGATCACATGTAAGAACAAATGTTCCAAACTCTCAGCATTTCCTGAGCAAAATACACAATTTTCTATATTTATATTGAATTTAGACACTAAGATTTTATTACCTGGGTATATTTTATTGACTATTTTAAACTGCATCTCTTTTGCTTTTGGGGGGAGTGGGTAGGTAATGAATTTAGTGTGAATTGTACAAATCTAATCTCTTGTAAGTACTTTAGGAATATAGTTGTTTCTAATTGGGCTTGGAAAACTTTCTTTTTGGAGTAAACTCCTGTATAATTGTTCCATTTGTCCTCACAGAACTCGACTCCTTCTATAGGGACTTCTGTAGGGACCGCAGTACTGGAATCATATTAGAATAAAAAATGTTTTCCTTAAAGGTGCCATGACATCACATGTCCCTTTTCTGGGGTTTTGGGGGTCTAATCTGACCTGCTGTCCACTGATGTCCAGAGTTAGAATCAAAGTTCCTGTTTATGGTCTGTCAGCTTTGTTTCTGTTCAGGAACAGTTGAGTCAGACAGCAGTTTATCATTCTACGTAATTCTACGTAAAACCAGCGTCCCTCTGAGATGATGCTGAATTCAGATTTTTATTTAATGACATGAGTCGTTCATCTGTTATCTCTGTGATTGGATCGTGCATTAATACTGCATGCACATGCACGTGACTCGTGAACTCTCCACAGACTTAAAGAAAGGCTCCCTGAAAGCCCCGGTGTGATCAGAACCATGATCAATATATTTGTTGGAATGTCTTCAACATGTAAAATCAAAGCTAATTTATCACCTTTCCTCCCTCCAGGTAGCACTCCTGCTGCCCCCCCCCCCCAGCTCTGCATGCTGTCCGCATGCACAGCAGGTGACATAATCACCGCAGTTCAGAAGTGTTTACTCGGCATCCTGAAGGTGATGATGATGATGAAGGTGGTGATGATGATGATGAAGGTGGTGATGATGAAACAGCTGCAGCGGCGTCAGTCAGTGGAGCAGAAACGTGGTTTCCTCCTCCGTCATATCGAAGGCTTTGCTCCGTCCATGCGGTGGCGCGTTCTTCATGTTCTTGTGCTGTTGCTTGAGAGGGGGCGGGGCTTGGAGACAGAGCGTGCTGCGTCTGCGTTTGTGATTGGTTAGGAGGGAGTCATGACTGGAGTATTAAGCTACATGGTAGGCTGGAATAAAAAATGAAGGGAGACTGTTTTTTCCTATCAAGGCTCTGCTTATCTATGGCAGACACGCCTTTTCCATAGATGTTTATCGCTATGGAATCATCGCCCAGCCCGAAGTGCGCGCAGCGAGTCGTGTTTGCTGACAGTTCATCATTCACTTGTTTGTCGTGCTTTTCTGTCATGTTGGTGACGTCACCACCGCCGCTGCCCTGCAGGTCCAGAGGCTCCACACGAACATCTCCCCACCTGCCGTGCAGCCGGTCTGAACAGCACATGAAGACGCAACTCAGGAGCTCATGACGAGTGTCCAGGTGTAACCGGATCACTCCGCCTCCTCCTCTTTTATTCCATCACTGTTACCAGCTGCTCCTCTCCCGTTACCGAAGAAGTTCCTTCAGCCGTTTTTATGCAGATAATCAGTGAAAACATTTAGCTCAGAGCACAATGCGAGGTACACGTGCACTATTTGTGATTCGTGCAGTTCATTCAAGCTCGTTTTTCCATCTCCATTTCTGATTGGCCAGCAAACAAATCCGTTTCGGTGGTCGGTCTATCTGGGTCCATTTCATAGAAGAAAATGCTGCAAAAGTAAATCTGCTTATGAGCCAGTCGTCATCATCATCATCATCATCTTCTAATTCTCCATCTGTAGGTCCTCCAGCAGCACCGATGCGCAGCAGCACACAGGAATGTCCCCGATATTAACGTGCTTAGATCAGTCTGACTGCTGCAGCTCGTCAGAATCTGTGTTCATGCGGTAAATGTATCACCATGATGATCATCGGGTAGATGAAGATGATGTAAGGGCAGCTTCATCATCAGCTCCGCTTCGTGTCGGGGTCTGCATTCGCCCTGTCGGTCAGTATTTCCCCACAATGCAATGAAATGAAAAATGACCTGTGTTCCAGACATTATCGGCTTATTATACGGCTACATGCAAAAAATATATTGAAGTCTTCAATTTTTGCGAGGGTCAAATAACTTTGATGTTTTACACTGAGAATGAAGTAGTTCCCCACAGTCGGGGCACCTGTAGCTTAGCAACGTTTGTTAGGTGGGCCATGGCGGCTGGAATTTGGCCTAGCACCCGATATTTCTGTAGGTTGAACTGGACATTTCCCCCTCTGCTGTTAGCCGTATGCGTCTTACCACTGCTCTTCTTTTTGTCTTTTTTGTTTTGGGGAGGGGGAATCCTTAAACTCAAAATCTCCACACTCGCTGAGGACGTTCAAATTAATTGGGAAGTCATCTATTTTCGGTCACGAGGTGTCGCTTCGTGCTCGCTTGCTGTAGTGACCGGACTACTTGCGATGCGGAGGGATATTAGGATCACCGCAAGACCACAGGTTAAAAAAAGAAAAGAAAAGATCGGTTGCCATTGACAGCGGTCATTATAGATGGGTTTCTGAGCAACGTCACAGATGGGATGCGCACGCAACCAGGGGGCCAGAAGACAGAGGAAAAGCATTATTGAACTATGAGAAGACGTGTGTTTTACATACAAAACTCGACTTTTAATGCAGATTAGGTCAAGATATGACGTGAAAGTGTCGGGGAAATATAATGTTTGAGTCCTGGTATTTGTTCGGTTGCAAAAATCAAAACATTAAAGGCCTCCTTCCACTGAAAACCCGTTTAACTTGCTCCTTCTGAAATACGGAGGGTTTCCCCTTGTTTACTTACACATGCTGACTTGCTAGCGTTGCGTTCCTCCCAGTCGGCTGTGCTTCCTCATCAGAGAAACAATACGAAGAAAAGAGCGAATCGGGAACAGCCTTGCACTTCTACGTCACATTGCAAATAGCGTATCCCACGTGGGGTTTCTATCTGTCCATTGGAAGGCAGGTAACCCTCCACTACACACTAGAAGTAAAGACGGCACGACTGTAGCTTCGGAGTTGAGAAGCTAATTAGCTAACTGTTTGTTAGCATGATGGAACAAACTTGTTTGTCGGCTCTATTTCCTGTCTGTAACAATATAAGAGCGGAGGGCGGAGCTTCCTTCATACACTGATGGGAGGCAGCCAATCAGACGGAAATTCATGAGAAGGACCCGGAAAAGCTGCCGTTGGACCACAAGCCTCTCTTCTAGTATACAAATACAGCTGGATACAAAGATACCAGAAGGTTTTTTTAAACAGAAACGATGCAGAATGCATTCAATAATAATGGAGAACACAGAAATATTAATGAAATGACCATGGAAGTACAACTTTAATGCATGTAAACAGTTGAAAATGGTGAAAATAGGACAGTAGGAGTGACTGATCTTCAGAAAACCCTCCCAGATAACTTATTCCGGTTCAGTCTATGATTTATTTAGTCTTTCACCATGGTCACATGTAGGATTAAACCACGGCGGAGGCAGAAATTACTCCCGTATTCTAGTGGGAAGACTGTAATAGCAGCATCACCGCCGCGATCGGCTGCATGACATAAACTGTAAACACTGTGTGCGACAGCCTCCTCTGCTGCTTAGACACGAACTTAAAAAAGAAGAAGAAACTGATGGTGGAGCCGTTTACGAACGTTCACGTGGCATAACAACGCATCCCGGAGATTTAGGACGAAGTACGGGGTCGTAAATCAGATGCCGTTTGAGTTTATACTGTTAGCTTGCTAGCAGTTAGCTAGTCTGTCTGCTGTCCACCACGATCTCATCCACAATAAAGCAGAACGTTACACAAGCAGCGAAACTTACCGACAGCAATGCGTGTTCGTCCCTAACAGCTGGAATCAGCTCCTTTCCAAACGTAGTGATGATGTCGTCTTTGCCTGGTTTAATCCAAACTAGTGAAAGTTGCTCCTGTATGGAGGAGGTGAGGACGACACGGAGCTGAACTGAACCTGCTGCAGGCTGCAGACTGCTGTGGCCTCTTTTGGTTTTAACAAAGAGTAAACGAAAGTTTAAGCCGCTTTCTAACTCAGGTTTTTCAGGCAAATTTCAAATGAGGTCCAACACAAATAATATCCATGTTTTAACAAGAAAAATGCCGTTTCCGGGTGATGACTCCCTTACCAAGTTAGTGTAATGGTGATAGAAATATAACACAGCAACGCAGCGTCGGTATTTTGTTATTCGTCATTAAAATACAGATTTATTCAATATAATTTAAAACACAATGATCTTGGTTTGTTTCGTCGGGTTACTTTACATTTTTATGAATGATATGAGTGCGTGTTTGGCCGTAGACTCCAATACAAAACAGACTTTTTGCCTCCTGGTTGCGCGAGCAACTGCCAATGGCCGCGTTTCCCAGATTAGTTAAGACACTCTTAACGCTGAGGTCCTCCTTAAGTCACTTCTTAAAGGTGCCTTGTTTGGACGTTGCGTTTCCCAGATGCGCTCTTAACTCAGGAGCTTCTTTATTTTCAGGAGCGGCCAGACCCACTCTTTCGACCCTTCTTTAACGTTCCCCCCTGCTAAGGGAACAACAGGCCCATCTACTGGTCACTTTTGGAAACGACACTATTTCCCGTGAAAAAAAGTAGAAAATGGAAATTATTAAAAATGGACCTATTCACGGATCAGTTGTTGTATGTTTTCTCACTCATGTCATAATGTCAATCATCTATGATGGAAGAAAACTGTAGTTACCGAGTGAATGACAGAAAATATTGTGGTTAAGTTTAATCATTATGGCAAGATAGGCCTGTGGGTATCAACCACAGAAACAAAAACATTGCGGTAGGAATTGTACGCAAATTATACGCAATCTATGAGGACTCACGTCATATTTACGCATTTGTCAGCTGTTCATGATGAGATGCACCTGCTTCGCTCAATAAAAGCATGGCCATTTACGCATACCCGTATCAGACATCATGGCTGCTTTACAGCAAATTTTGGTAGCAAACCAACAGCGTCGCCGTAGACGGAGTGACACTGTGTATGTACATGCTTTCATGCGCCAGCATTTCAGTCCTCTAGATGTGCTGTCAGATCGCGCTATTCAGATGCGTTACAGGCTACCGCGCGACGAAATCGAGCGGATCATTCAAATAGTTGCTCCACACATCAGGAGGCCCACAAGGTGCAACTTTGCTCTGAGCCCAGAGGTGCAGTGCCTGGCTGCGTTGCGTTTCTACGCGGTGGGGAGCTTTCTGGAGGTAGTGGGGGATGGAACCGGACTCAGCAAGGCGTCGGTGTCTCGGAGTGTGGCAGCCGTCACATCAATTCTGCTCCGTTGTTACGGCCGCCTGGTTTACTAACCCTTTTGTCTTTCATTTTTACATGCAAATCATCCTGCTCGATCCCTCTGTTCCCCTTGGCCTGGCTCCCCACAATCATCTCCTCCCTCACCCTCTGATTGCTGATCAGTCTCACCTGGAGCAGCTGCTACAACTACAAGAACCCAGCACACCCTCAGTCAGTGGCAACTGCTTGGCCTGGCAACAGTTGTCCTTAGTTTATGTTTTTGGTGTCTTTAGTTTGAGTAACTTTGTCTTTAGGTTTTGATTTCCAGGTGTTTTAGTTTGGTTAGCTGGTTTAGTTGTTAGATTCCATTTTGTTTTTTTCACTGATTAGTCTGGAGTTGGGATAGCTAGGTCTTTTGTTGTAGTTTGGTTTTGGTTACAGGTCTTAGTTTATGGTGCTGCTCGTTCCCTTTTTGGTTCCTAGCCTAGGTTTGTATTTTTCCCCATTTTTGTTTCCTTTTCAGTGTTAGGCTTTGTCTGTCTTTTTATTTGTTCCTTTGAGCAGCATCGCTAACCCCATCTCCTTTTCAGTTACAGTTTTCCAGGTTTTTGTTTATGCTTTAATTCACCCCTGAACAATAAAACATCTTCACTCCACCTTTTCCATCTTAAACCAGTCTTTTGTTTGCGTCCCTATCCCCTAGCAGAGCTGGGACGTAACAAGTGGGGGCTCGTCCGGGATCTATTTTCCCAAGTCACTGGTTTCTGTGTAGTGTTGTTCTGTGGTGTGTTAGGGCTAGTTATGGCCACAATGTGTTGCTGGGAGAGCTGGTTTGCTTTCCTCCTCTTGTGGAGCCCTGCTTGACCTGCTGTGCTTCTGGCCTGTCTTGGACATCTGCCTCAGATTTCCCCTGGCTACCAAATGGTAAGACCTAGGCTTGTTTAGTGGAACACTTGGGTGTTATTGGAGTGTTGGGGCGCCTGGTGGATGCAGAAAAGAGGGCACTCTGGAAAGAGTGACCCTGGGGACTCGGTGTCTCCTGTGTTAAATGCTGAGGTGGATACTGTGGAAGCTAAGCGGGGCGGAGTACCGGTTGAGCTTCCCATGCTGAACCGCTTTCAGACAGCTTTGGAAGCCCATGGTGGGGCTTACCTGACACCTGCATCAGCTTGAGCTGGAGGCTCAAAGCATTGGCACCTTCCACCTACGCCGGTGGTTTTGGAGACTCCACCATCTGTGTCCACTGCCTATTGGTGTGAGCAAGTGTTGCTCTGATGCCTGTTTTGTGGGAATCTGGGATTTGAATGCATGACTGATGCTTTGTCTACTCGTTTGGCCTTTTGTTGCGGCACTGTCTGGGGTGGAACAAGAGGCAGCAACAGTTCTTTTGTGCTTTTTTGTGGTATAAGTGTTTGGTTCTGATAAATCAGTGTTTTTGCCAGGAGTCGTAGGATTCCTTTGGTTGCGGTTTGTGGACTGCTTTGGCAGTTTGGTCCCCCTTTTGTTGTGTTGGCTGGCCTCATGTAGTGTTTTGGTCTTTAGTAGTAGGCCTTTCTGTGTTGTCTGGTTGTCCAGCCTTAGTTTGTCAAAGGCCTTAGTTTCTGTGTTTATAGGTCTTGGGTCAAATCTTGGTTTTGACAGGCCTTCTGTGTATGTTGTGTGTTGGACCTTTTGGTTAAGCAAAACTTTGTGTGCCCCTCTCTTACCAGCTCTGTTGAGCTTCGGTTAGGTAAGACTCGTTCCCCCTTTTTACCAGATCTGCCTTGCAGATCTTCGTTAGGTAAAACTAGTTCCCCCTCCGTTTTGCTTGGTCCGTTCCGTAGGTTGGCAGAAATTCGTGTCCCCCTCCGTTTTGCCAGATCTGTGTGGTACAGATCTTTGGTTCGGCAAAACTTCGTGTCCCTTCGTTTGCCAGATCTGTGTGGTACAGATCTTTAGTTTGGCAAAACTTCGTACCCTTCGTTTTGCTAGACCTACTTTGTCATGTTTGTATTGTGTTCTGTTATTTCTATGGGTTTTGTTTACAAAATCCCTGTGTGGGGTTTTGTAATTTAAGGGGGGAGTGTTACGGCCGCCTGGTTTACTAACCCTTTTGTCTTTCATTTTTACATGCAAATCATCCTGCTCGATCCCTCTGTTCCCCTTGGCCTGGCTCCCCACAATCATCTCCTCCCTCACCCTCTGATTGCTGATCAGTCTCACCTGGAGCAGCTGCTACAACTACAAGAACCCAGCACACCCTCAGTCAGTGGCAACTGCTTGGCCTGGCAACAGTTGTCCTTAGTTTATGTTTTTGGTGTCTTTAGTTTGAGTAACTTTGTCTTTAGGTTTTGATTTCCAGGTGTTTTAGTTTGGTTAGCTGGTTTAGTTGTTAGATTCCATTTTGTTTTTTCACTGATTAGTCTGGAGTTGGGATAGCTAGGTCTTTTGTTGTAGTTTGGTTTTGGTTACAGGTCTTAGTTTATGGTGCTGCTCGTTCCCTTTTTGGTTCCTAGCCTAGGTTTGTATTTTTCCCCATTTTTGTTTCCTTTTCAGTGTTAGGCTTTGTCTGTCTTTTTATTTGTTCCTTTGAGCAGCATCGCTAACCCCATCTCCTTTTCAGTTACAGTTTTCCAGGTTTTTGTTTATGCTTTAATTCACCCCTGAACAATAAAACATCTTCACTCCACCTTTTCCATCTTAAACCAGTCTTTTGTTTGCGTCCCTATCCCCTAGCAGAGCTGGGACGTAACATCCGTCATTCCAGGGAGCACATACAGATGGCTTCAACCATACAGGAAACCAACGACGTTCACCAGGGCTTTTTCCAGATGGCTGGAATCCCCAGGGTGATTGGAGTAGTGGACGGCACCCTCATTCCCATCCTAAACCCCTCCTTGGCTGACCCATGCTGGATTGGGAGGAAGCATTTTGCAGCCATAAACGTTCAGGTTGTGGTGGACCATCGGGGGCGAATTACAGACGTGGTTGCTAAGTGGCCAGGCGCAACACACGACAGTTTCATTTGGGCCAACTCAGCTGTGGGGCAGAGGGCTGCCAGGGGTGATTTCGGGGGGAGCTTTTTCCTTGGTGACAGTGGCTATCCTCTTAGGAGTCATCTCGTCACTCCAGTCACCCATCCCGCTACAGCAGCGGAGGAGCTGTTTAATGAAGCGCATGCCTCCACAAGGACTCACATAGAGCGGGTGTTCGGCAGGTGGAAAGCAAGATTTCGAGCCATCCACCGCTCGTCGGGGCGCTGCGCTTGTCACCAGCCAAGTCCTGTGGCGTCATTGTGGTGACGGCCATGCTGCACAATCGGGCAATACTCCTAGGGGTTGAGGATCCACCCCATGTAGAGGAAGAGGAAGACGAGGACGACGATCTTGCCCCATACAATGCTCATGAAGATCGAGCAGCTCTCCATCAGGCCGGTGTCCGGGTTAGACAAGAATTGATCGAGCTCTTCCATTAATGGGCACAATATTCCCACCTCAGATGTCTGTGCAGAGAACCAAACCAAACCACCCCCTCCAGTCACCAAACCACCCCCTCCGGCCACACTTTGATATTGAACTATAAAACACTTCAGTACCACCCGAACCACCTATTTAGGTCCCCCTGACTACCTTTCTCTGCCAACCTCAGCACAAAGGTCATGTTAAAAATCATAGGTGGCACTGGGCAGTGATTCAAAAATGGCAAACACAACCTCTCAGTGTAATATGTGGAGCATTCCCATTACTTTGCGTTTACGCAGGCCTTTGAAGAATTGGGCACGAGTGAGTGGCAGAACAAGCCATTCTTTATTAAGTCACGTCAACCATTTGCGGGATTACTGTTTGTTGAATGCACGTGCGTCATCCTGGACGCACACTTTACGCCACCAGATACAGTATGTCGCCCATTTACCAAATGCTGCCATGTGGAGCTCATTTAACATAAGATGTGTGTAGGTGATTACATCCTCCAAGATTTCCCCAGACAACAGTAACCCGACAAAAAGTTTTTGAAAGTTTGGTGCATATCGTTTTTGGCTGAAGCTTGTCAGGAGTTCCAGGAGTTGATCTATTTTTTTGCGAACAAGAAAATGTTACCCTTTTTCAGTGTTTCAATCACCTAGCCACCGTTTCCCGATTCTACTACTGAGCATCGATATGACACACACGCACGTTTCAGGAATCCTCTTGGTGGGGTTCCCTTCAGCCATTACGTCAACAAATAGCGTCAGAATGACCATTATTTATAGGGCATCTGTAAATTTCCAATCGCCTACACCTGTTTAGCACAATTTGGCCAATTACACAATATACAATGAGCTTTTCAATGAATATTTGCAATCACTGCAATCACATGCATATTTTTAACAGTTTGTCTTCTTGCACAAACACATAAACGTATAAATGGGCTCAATATCAGCGTCGGAAAATAACCTCCACACTAAATGAATGGTGTCGGTCGATATACCTGACCTCGATTGCTTTTTTTTTTTCAGCACCCCCGGAAGTGGATAGCTTCTGTTAGGACCTTCTAAAGATGTAGCGTAGCCAAGACGTTTCTCAGGAAATAAGAACGCGTGAAAGAAGCAATCTGGGAAACGGGCGTATCTTTGCGATCCTTTGTTAGGAAGAGCTTCCTTGAGGCCTTCTTTAATCCAAAGAAGAATCTTAACTGGGAAACGCGGCCAATGTTTGTAAACAGAAAACCCATCTATACTAAAATAACCGCTGGAACGTTGGGAAAAGCCATTCAAGTCAACGGAGCATTCAGCAGCATTCTAAAGAGCCGAATAATAAAGACAGAAAACTTGATGAATCGTTGATTTAACATATTTGTTTGCTTACGGACCTTTTTATTTATGTGAAAGGTTCTTCTAGTTTCAGCTCACCTGCAGCAGAAATAATGCTGCTGTTTGAATCCTGTAAAGTCATCTACGATAATAATTTCCTACGAGGGAAGATTTAAATGTTTGAGAGTGATGGGACAGACGCAGAGGCTGCACGCGGCTCACACCCCACCCAGAGGACAAATTTCACTTCTCTTTTGGATCTCAGAAGATCCAAGGGTCTTGTTCACGAGTGAGGGAAGGATGAAGCGGGAGATGGACAGACAGATTGGTGCGGCATCTGCAGAGATGAAGACTCTGCATCGATCCGTCGTGGTGAAGAAGGAGCTGAAGAAGGAGAAGCTCTGGATTTACTGTCCATGTAATTTAAAACACAATGATCTTGGTTTGTTTCGTCGGGTTACTTTACATTTTTATGAATGATATGAGTGCGTGTTTGGCCGTAGACTCCAATACAAAACAGACTTTTTGCCTCCTGGTTGCGCGAGCAACTGCCAATGGCCGCGTTTCCCAGATTAGTTAAGACACTCTTAACGCTGAGGTCCTCCTTAAGTCACTTCTTAAAGGTGCCTTGTTTGGACGTTGCGTTTCCCAGATGCGCTCTTAACTCAGGAGCTTCTTTATTTTCAGGAGCGGCCAGACCCACTCTTTCGACCCTTCTTTAACGTTCCCCCCTGCTAAGGGAACAACAGGCCCATCTACTGGTCACTTTTGGAAACGACACTATTTCCCGTGAAAAAAAGTAGAAAATGGAAATTATTAAAAATGGACCTATTCACGGATCAGTTGTTGTATGTTTTCTCACTCATGTCATAATGTCAATCATCTATGATGGAAGAAAACTGTAGTTACCGAGTGAATGACAGAAAATATTGTGGTTAAGTTTAATCATTATGGCAAGATAGGCCTGTGGGTATCAACCACAGAAACAAAAACATTGCGGTAGGAATTGTACGCAAATTATACGCAATCTATGAGGACTCACGTCATATTTACGCATTTGTCAGCTGTTCATGATGAGATGCACCTGCTTCGCTCAATAAAAGCATGGCCATTTACGCATACCCGTATCAGACATCATGGCTGCTTTACAGCAAATTTTGGTAGCAAACCAACAGCGTCGCCGTAGACGGAGTGACACTGTGTATGTACATGCTTTCATGCGCCAGCATTTCAGTCCTCTAGATGTGCTGTCAGATCGCGCTATTCAGATGCGTTACAGGCTACCGCGCGACGAAATCGAGCGGATCATTCAAATAGTTGCTCCACACATCAGGAGGCCCACAAGGTGCAACTTTGCTCTGAGCCCAGAGGTGCAGTGCCTGGCTGCGTTGCGTTTCTACGCGGTGGGGAGCTTTCTGGAGGTAGTGGGGGATGGAACCGGACTCAGCAAGGCGTCGGTGTCTCGGAGTGTGGCAGCCGTCACATCAATTCTGCTCCGTTGTTACGGCCGCCTGGTTTACTAACCCTTTTGTCTTTCATTTTTACATGCAAATCATCCTGCTCGATCCCTCTGTTCCCCTTGGCCTGGCTCCCCACAATCATCTCCTCCCTCACCCTCTGATTGCTGATCAGTCTCACCTGGAGCAGCTGCTACAACTACAAGAACCCAGCACACCCTCAGTCAGTGGCAACTGCTTGGCCTGGCAACAGTTGTCCTTAGTTTATGTTTTTGGTGTCTTTAGTTTGAGTAACTTTGTCTTTAGGTTTTGATTTCCAGGTGTTTTAGTTTGGTTAGCTGGTTTAGTTGTTAGATTCCATTTTGTTTTTTCACTGATTAGTCTGGAGTTGGGATAGCTAGGTCTTTTGTTGTAGTTTGGTTTTGGTTACAGGTCTTAGTTTATGGTGCTGCTCGTTCCCTTTTTTGGTTCCTAGCCTAGGTTTGTATTTTTCCCCATTTTTGTTTCCTTTTCAGTGTTAGGCTTTGTCTGTCTTTTTATTTGTTCCTTTGAGCAGCATCGCTAACCCCATCTCCTTTTCAGTTACAGTTTTCCAGGTTTTTGTTTATGCTTTAATTCACCCCTGAACAATAAAACATCTTCACTCCACCTTTTCCATCTTAAACCAGTCTTTTGTTTGCGTCCCTATCCCCTAGCAGAGCTGGGACGTAACAAGTGGGGGCTCGTCCGGGATCTATTTTCCCAAGTCACTGGTTTCTGTGTAGTGTTGTTCTGTGGTGTGTTAGGGCTAGTTATGGCCACAATGTGTTGCTGGGAGAGCTGGTTTGCTTTCCTCCTCTTGTGGAGCCCTGCTTGACCTGCTGTGCTTCTGGCCTGTCTTGGACATCTGCCTCAGATTTCCCCTGGCTACCAAATGGTAAGACCTAGGCTTGTTTAGTGGAACACTTGGGTGTTATTGGAGTGTTGGGGCGCCTGGTGGATGCAGAAAAGAGGGCACTCTGGAAAGAGTGACCCTGGGGACTCGGTGTCTCCTGTGTTAAATGCTGAGGTGGATACTGTGGAAGCTAAGCGGGGCGGAGTACCGGTTGAGCTTCCCATGCTGAACCGCTTTCAGACAGCTTTGGAAGCCCATGGTGGGGCTTACCTGACACCTGCATCAGCTTGAGCTGGAGGCTCAAAGCATTGGCACCTTCCACCTACGCCGGTGGTTTTGGAGACTCCACCATCTGTGTCCACTGCCTATTGGTGTGAGCAAGTGTTGCTCTGATGCCTGTTTTGTGGGAATCTGGGATTTGAATGCATGACTGATGCTTTGTCTACTCGTTTGGCCTTTTGTTGCGGCACTGTCTGGGGTGGAACAAGAGGCAGCAACAGTTCTTTTGTGCTTTTTTGTGGTATAAGTGTTTGGTTCTGATAAATCAGTGTTTTTGCCAGGAGTCGTAGGATTCCTTTGGTTGCGGTTTGTGGACTGCTTTGGCAGTTTGGTCCCCCTTTTGTTGTGTTGGCTGGCCTCATGTAGTGTTTTGGTCTTTAGTAGTAGGCCTTTCTGTGTTGTCTGGTTGTCCAGCCTTAGTTTGTCAAAGGCCTTAGTTTCTGTGTTTATAGGTCTTGGGTCAAATCTTGGTTTTGACAGGCCTTCTGTGTATGTTGTGTGTTGGACCTTCGATTAAGTAAAACTTTGTGTGCCCCTCTCTTACCAGCTCTGTTGAGCTTCGGTTAGGTAAGACTCGTTCCCCTTTTTTACCAGATCTGCCTTGCAGATCTTCGATAGGTAAAACTAGTTCCCCCTCCGTTTTGCTTGGTCCGTTCCGTAGGTTAGCAGAAATTCGTGTCCCCCTCCGTTTTGCCAGATCTGTGTGGTACAGATCTTTGGTTCGGCAAAACTTCGTGTCCCTTCGTTTGCCAGATCTGTGTGGTACAGATCTTTAGTTTGGCAAAACTTCGTACCCTTCGTTTTGCTAGACCTACTTTGTCATGTTTGTATTGTGTTCTGTTATTTCTATGGGTTTTGTTTACAAAATCCCTGTGTGGGGTTTTGTAATTTAAGGGGGAGTGTTACGGCCGCCTGGTTTACTAACCCTTTTGTCTTTCATTTTTACATGCAAATCATCCTGCTCGATCCCTCTGTTCCCCTTGGCCTGGCTCCCCACAATCATCTCCTCCCTCACCCTCTGATTGCTGATCAGTCTCACCTGGAGCAGCTGCTACAACTACAAGAACCCAGCACACCCTCAGTCAGTGGCAACTGCTTGGCCTGGCAACAGTTGTCCTTAGTTTATGTTTTTGGTGTCTTTAGTTTGAGTAACTTTGTCTTTAGGTTTTGATTTCCAGGTGTTTTAGTTTGGTTAGCTGGTTTAGTTGTTAGATTCCATTTTGTTTTTTCACTGATTAGTCTGGAGTTGGGATAGCTAGGTCTTTTGTTGTAGTTTGGTTTTGGTTACAGGTCTTAGTTTATGGTGCTGCTCGTTCCCTTTTTGGTTCCTAGCCTAGGTTTGTATTTTTCCCCATTTTTGTTTCCTTTTCAGTGTTAGGCTTTGTCTGTCTTTTTATTTGTTCCTTTGAGCAGCATCGCTAACCCCATCTCCTTTTCAGTTACAGTTTTCCAGGTTTTTGTTTATGCTTTAATTCACCCCTGAACAATAAAACATCTTCACTCCACCTTTTCCATCTTAAACCAGTCTTTTGTTTGCGTCCCTATCCCCTAGCAGAGCTGGGACGTAACATCCGTCATTCCAGGGAGCACATACAGATGGCTTCAACCATACAGGAAACCAACGACGTTCACCAGGGCTTTTTCCAGATGGCTGGAATCCCCAGGGTGATTGGAGTAGTGGACGGCACCCTCATTCCCATCCTAAACCCCTCCTTGGCTGACCCATGCTGGATTGGGAGGAAGCATTTTGCAGCCATAAACGTTCAGGTTGTGGTGGACCATCGGGGGCGAATTACAGACGTGGTTGCTAAGTGGCCAGGCGCAACACACGACAGTTTCATTTGGGCCAACTCAGCTGTGGGGCAGAGGGCTGCCAGGGGTGATTTCGGGGGGAGCTTTTTCCTTGGTGACAGTGGCTATCCTCTTAGGAGTCATCTCGTCACTCCAGTCACCCATCCCGCTACAGCAGCGGAGGAGCTGTTTAATGAAGCGCATGCCTCCACAAGGACTCACATAGAGCGGGTGTTCGGCAGGTGGAAAGCAAGATTTCGAGCCATCCACCGCTCGTCGGGGGCGCTGCGCTTGTCACCAGCCAAGTCCTGTGGCGTCATTGTGGTGACGGCCATGCTGCACAATCGGGCAATACTCCTAGGGGTTGAGGATCCACCCCATGTAGAGGAAGAGGAAGACGAGGACGACGATCTTGCCCCATACAATGCTCATGAAGATCGAGCAGCTCTCCATCAGGCCGGTGTCCGGGTTAGACAAGAATTGATCGAGCTCTTCCATTAATGGGCACAATATTCCCACCTCAGATGTCTGTGCAGAGAACCAAACCAAACCACCCCCTCCAGTCACCAAACCACCCCCTCCGGCCACACTTTGATATTGAACTATAAAACACTTCAGTACCACCCGAACCACCTATTTAGGTCCCCCTGACTACCTTTCTCTGCCAACCTCAGCACAAAGGTCATGTTAAAAATCATAGGTGGCACTGGGCAGTGATTCAAAAATGGCAAACACAACCTCTCAGTGTAATATGTGGAGCATTCCCATTACTTTGCGTTTACGCAGGCCTTTGAAGAATTGGGCACGAGTGAGTGGCAGAACAAGCCATTCTTTATTAAGTCACGTCAACCATTTGCGGGATTACTGTTTGTTGAATGCACGTGCGTCATCCTGGACGCACACTTTACGCACCAGATACAGTATGTCGCCCATTTACCAAATGCTGCCATGTGGAGCTCATTTAACATAAGATGTGTGTAGGTGATTACATCCTCCAAGATTTCCCCAGACAACAGTAACCCGACAAAAAGTTTTTGAAAGTTTGGTGCATATCGTTTTTGGCTGAAGCTTGTCAGGAGTTCCAGGAGTTGATCTATTTTTTTGCGAACAAGAAAATGTTACCCTTTTTCAGTGTTTCAATCACCTAGCCACCGTTTCCCGATTCTACTACTGAGCATCGATATGACACACACGCACGTTTCAGGAATCCTCTTGGTGGGGTTCCCTTCAGCCATTACGTCAACAAATAGCGTCAGAATGACCATTATTTATAGGGCATCTGTAAATTTCCAATCGCCTACACCTGTTTAGCACAATTTGGCCAATTACACAATATACAATGAGCTTTTCAATGAATATTTGCAATCACTGCAATCACATGCATATTTTTAACAGTTTGTCTTCTTGCACAAACACATAAACGTATAAATGGGCTCAATATCAGCGTCGGAAAATAACCTCCACACTAAATGAATGGTGTCGGTCGATATACCTGACCTCGATTGCTTTTTTTTTTCAGCACCCCCGGAAGTGGATAGCTTCTGTTAGGACCTTCTAAAGATGTAGCGTAGCCAAGACGTTTCTCAGGAAATAAGAACGCGTGAAAGAAGCAATCTGGGAAACGGGCGTATCTTTGCGATCCTTTGTTAGGAAGAGCTTCCTTGAGGCCTTCTTTAATCCAAAGAAGAATCTTAACTGGGAAACGCGGCCAATGTTTGTAAACAGAAAACCCATCTATACTAAAATAACCGCTGGAACGTTGGGAAAAGCCATTCAAGTCAACGGAGCATTCAGCAGCATTCTAAAGAGCCGAATAATAAAGACAGAAAACTTGATGAATCGTTGATTTAACATTTGTTTGCTTACGGACCTTTTTATTTATGTGAAAGGTTCTTCTAGTTTCAGCTCACCTGCAGCAGAAATAATGCTGCTGTTTGAATCCTGTAAAGTCATCTACGATAATAATTTCCTACGAGGGAAGATTTAAATGTTTGAGAGTGATGGGACAGACGCAGAGGCTGCACGCGGCTCACACCCCACCCAGAGGACAAATTTCACTTCTCTTTTGGATCTCAGAAGACAAAAAGCAGATCTCATCCAGCCTCATTCAGGTTTCACATCGTTCTCACGAACGTCTCTTTTGTTTCTAAACTAAAATTCACCAGGAGAAATCGTCTTATCTGAGACTTAATGCAGACATGCTGAGAATTATCTGAGACATGACTGAGATCTGCTTTGGAACTGGAAGTGAGACTATAGGTTGAGATTCTGTGAGACGAGGTTGGAAACAGGAGAAATGAGCCGTTGTCTCATTCAGCTCTCACGTGGATCTCACATTTGTCTAAAAGTAAATGAGACCTTTCTGAGATCTCCTTTCCAAAATTATTTTCCTCTGGTCTCCAAAATGTGCGTAAGCAGGTCTGTAGTTTGCTAAAAGTTACGCACATTCCTACGTTCGTTTTTTTCTATAAATCCCAACTCTTGCGTAAGAAGTTGCTTACGCATGTCCTGGCCCGGTTTTGTGCGTAAGCAAGCTTTAGAAATGAGGCCCCTGCTCTCCAGGAGACCTTCAGGGAAAAGTAACGTTAGCAAGAAAATGAGCTAGTTAGATTATTGACAAGCAGGCGAACACAACACGGTCAGCCTCCGGATAGACTGCGGTCGCTACGGGGTTAGTAACGTTACAGACGTCTATCTGCAGGTTACAAACGTGTCTTACCAGTGAAAGGTCATTCCCTGGTGTCTGAATTCTGCAGTACGCTGGGGTTTCTTTTTACAATTGTAGGCTGAACAATGTTGAGGACATTTTCATGGGCGCCGCTGTCGTCCCACTCTGCGTTTGGTCTGTAGACCGTTTTAAGATGGCCGCCAGATCTGTGCTGTGAGAAAAGGGGGAGGGACCAATCTAGTCTCCACAGATCTGTGGCGTCGGCTATTTTATCAAAGCAGCATCGCTTTGTTTCTCTGGGACTCACCTTCGAACATGGACGAACTCCAGAAATCAACCTCTACTTCTCCTTGAGGCTCAGATCTCCAAGCTCCTGCATGTCCCCGTCCATTTTTAAATACTGAAAACTCACCTCTTCTCATTGGCCTTTGACTTGAGTTGAGTTTATTCCTGTATTTTTAGTATTTTTCGTTTTATGATTGTGGTATTGTAGTCTGTCCTTGTCTGTCCTCATCATGGACTCATTTTCTGTAAATAACTGTGTTTTTGTCTTAACGTTTCCGAGGACAGAAAACTGTCCAACATCTGAAAACTTCCTGATGTTTTACTGACAGTGGAGCTGCTCTAAATATTCTTCACGTTCACACCTCAGATAACATGTTGATGTTCATAAAACCTCCAAAGAATATTGGATCCATTTAAAGACGTAAGACGACTCAGAAATTCCTCCAGTTTCAGCCTCAGCTGCGTCCCCGTGATGGACATGAAGTTCTCAGCATCTTCACCTCCCTGGAGAGTTCAGACAACCAGGACAACTTATTATTCAGACAATACGTTCCACTTTTCCTGAGCTGTATGTTAACTCTTCCCCTGCCAGAGATTTGTGAAAAAGTTTCCAGCCAGCGTTTTTCATCATATTCACGAATCTTTGAAGGCGTAGTGGAAGTGTTTGGAGTACGATAATACTGCATGTATCAAAAGAAGGAGCAGCAAAATTTCAAACAAACAAAAACATTTTTCTATCTTTATTGATTCTTAAGTTGTCAAAATTTAAATTTTGATCATTTTTGTTACAAGTTACTTTATCCAAAAGGTTTCGCAGTTACTTTAACTACTTATTTCAGAAAGTAATGTCTTGTATAATTCTTGCAAATGCTCCCAGTAATGAACTTATAAATTAATAAAGTATTTAAAATGGTATACTTTAACTTTAGGGATGTTAAGTTTTGGCCAAGGATCATTATTATTTCTTGTTCTACTTTTTTCCAGAGTTGAAATGCAGTTAAATGCATTTGGTCAGACAGTCACAGATCTGGAGTTTACAGTTTTAATGTCTGTGTGTCTTATTTGATTCAGTTGTCCTCAAATCTATTTATATCAAGAAAATGTTATTTTTTGGGCCATTTTTATAAAGTGATAAATCTAGATTAATTAATTACAAAGACTAATTTATTAAATTCATCTTTCAAATTGAGTCCTGTTCCTATGATTTTTTTTAAAAGACAAGAACAAATTTGAGTAAAATCAGAAATAGATTTGTTTTGAGAAAGTGACAGATTTTATTTATCAGTATCAACCAGCTCTCTGTGAGAGAGAGAGAGAGAGAGAGAGAGAGAGAGAGAAGAAAATGAGGTCTGTCATAGGGTGAGGGAGATGTTCATCATTAACCACAGAACTAATAAAAAACAAGGCTGATATGAATTTCTCAGAGCTGCCACCACTCGTTTGCTGATCAAAAGATAAAGTTCAGGCTTAACTTTTCTTCTTTACAATGTCTTTTCTGCATCATGATTTAATATTTACATTATACTCCACCATTGTTCTTGTTGACTGAAGTGTTTTAAAGGTGTGACTTTAAAGAAGCCCTGAGGTGAAGAGATGGGAATGTTCCTGCTGCATGGTCCTGAAATCCAGTTTTATCTTTCTTTTTATTCCAGTGTCCAGCAGCTGTTGGTGATTCCAGAGGAGGTTCCTGTAAATGGAGTCTGGACAAGCACGACCCAGAGCTTCTCGGCAGAAAAGAAGAACCAGAAGAACTGTGGCCCAATCAGGATGTGATAAAAGTGATGGAATGTGGAATGACAACAGGGCACAAGGTTCAGGTGTCAACAGTGATGTGGAGTGTAACACTGCCGAAAAATCCCTCAGCTGCTCTAAACTTGGGGAAGAGTTTCAGAACCGACCGTCTCTCCAGAAACACTTAACAAAAAGGTCTTCAGGCTGTTTGAAGCGTAAGAAATCTTCCAGAGTGACACAAAGTGTCAGTTTGCAGACGAAAGTCCACAAAGGGAAAGAAACCATCAAATGTGATGTTTGTGATAAAATCTGCAGACATAAAGGAGAACTTAGAGATCACATGAGAGTACACACAGGAGAGAAACCATTCAGTTGTGATGAATGTGGACGAAGATTTAGTCTCAAGGAAAGCTTAAAAAACACATAAGAACCCACACAGGAGAGAAACCATTCAGCTGTGATGAATGTGGACAAAGTTTTAGTCAAAAGGAAAACTTAAATAAACATAAGAAAATCCACAGAGGAAACAAACCCTTCAGCTGTGATGAATGTGATCAAAGGTTTAATCGAAAGGAACACTTAAATTTGCACATGACAATCCACACAGGAGAGAAACCATTCAGCTGTGATGAATGTGGGAAAAGATTTAGATATAAGACTAACTTAAACCGCCATATCAAAGTCCACACAGGAGAGAAACCACTCATCTGTGGTGAATGTGGACAAAGATTTGGTCAGAAATCAAGCTTAGGCCTACACATGAGAATCCACACAGAGGAGGAACCATTTTCCTGTGGGAACTGTGGGAAATCATTTAGATGGTGTCAAACTTTAAAGTCGCACAAGTGTTGTGGAGAAAATGATAAAGTTGAATAGCACAGTTGCAGGATTCTGCTGCAAATATTAAACAGTTGAAGTTCAAGAAAGAGATTTCCCCAAGAAAGTTTGTTTCAAATCAGTTCCATATCCTAATAAAGCGCTAGTACAGCTAAGAGTTTTCAATCATAAATTATTGGGTTATGGGGAAAATTTTCGTCACACTCTTTGTTTTTCTTTCTGATTTTCCACTTCAGCGTTGGTCTGTCTCTGTACTGTTCAAACCTTAAAGCCCCAGTGTGTGAGGATTACTCCCATCTAATGGTGTGCTAATTGAATGTGTGGCAGGATGAGGAGGGATTTGACCCCCAGATTCCTGGTCAGAGTCATGTGCAGGAGTCATTCATTCAAAGGAATATCTCCTTGTTCACGTAGCCAGGGCGCATGATCACGCCCTGGCTACGTGTCAGGACTGTCAGCTGTCACATTAGGAATGATTTCATAGTGTTTCTTATATACTGTACCAGCACATAATGATTAACTTAATCTTCCTTTTTAATCATTGATATCATCTAACTTGGCATGATTGAAGGTTATCAGTACTGCATGGTGTTTTATAGCTCGGTGTTTGCGAGTCTAAAGCTCATTTGTGCTTCTTTTATCTGTGTTTACCTTTAATCAGTTATGAGAAAACAACTGTGTTGTTTTTCCAGTTATAAAGTGATTTCTTCCTCTCAGGAATCAAGAAGTTGGAATCTTTGATCCATATAAAATCATGTGTTGAGGTTATGACAAGATTAGCTCATTTTTGTTTTATCTTTGTTCTTATTGATTCATGTTGATTTTTCATTGAGATGAATCCTGCGGAGAAAATACAGCGCTCCTATTGGACCAAAAGTTGGATATCGTCGCTGTCCGATAGAAAGCACGTATGTCCAATTTTGACGTTTTTGAGGTTTTATCATATCTGATATGTCCGCATTCTTCTCTAGCAACTGATGCAGTAGATATCTAAATAACCAACGGGAAGAGGTTTTATACAGCAATCTATTTAAAACTTATCTCCATTGGATGCCATGAGTGTCAGTCAAGAACACGCATCTCCCACCCCTTTGTCACATCAGCCCGCCCCCACGTTGTTCATGAGGTCCGAGAGCAGACCGGACCTACATCGATCGCTTAGAAGGTAAAGTATGATTATAAGCTTAATGTTTGACAACTACATTCCAGTTTTCACAAGGTAATATGAATTCACGGTTGTTATTTGTGTGGATTGTTTCAAGTGCAACTTTTTTGTCGTTATTTACAACTCGCTCCTGACGAGTACCATGATGCTAGCTAATGCTAGCCGACTAAACGCCATCTCTTTGCTGCTTTCCATTTAAACTCGGAAGTCAGAAATTCCCAGTTCCGAGTGGGACGTTTCAACTGGAACGGCCCCCCGAAATCGGATTTCCTACTGGGAAGTCTAATAATCCTTGCAGGTCTGAGTTCAGATGCTAGCGCAGCTAACACCGCACCCGGTGTTAGCTGCGCTAGCAGTGTTAGCAGCTCCTGTAATGTTACGTTTAATTACACATCTTACTATTTCTGCTGCATGAAACCAGTCGTACACATAGTATTGGTTTATGTAGATGTAGGGGGACGCTGCTGTGGTGTCATTCATAATTTCCATGCGGTATATGTGAACTACAACACCAGCTCGTTTTAGCAAACACGTTGTTTTGCTAGGCTGCTAACTGGTTTTCAGACCAGTAACTGGAATGCAGTTTGGTCGGGTGTCGTCCCCCCCCAGTTCCCACTACCCAGTTTCGAGGTAAACGGAATGCAGCATTGTATGGCAATTAGATGGGTAACAGCTAGCATTTTGTTGACATTGACACGTTTCTTTTGCAGCAGAGAACATGTTGCTGCTTTTAGTCTCCAGTAATGTTTTCTTTTGTATCCGATTGATTTGCTAAATCCGTTAACAGACCTTGTGCTGTTGTTTACTTGTACATTAGATTTCTGACGGATATGTATCATCAGTGTGTAATCTATGCACTGTTTGCCTGTTTTTCAGGATAATTATGTCTCTGTGTAAGCTTTGTGTAAACATGTTTCTCTTTCTCTCCCAAGACTCACTCAGATGTGACAAAGATGACTCTCCTGTGTCCCAGAAGAATCTGAAAATGAAGGTTGGTATTGGGAAGGTTGGCAATCTGATAACTGGTCTCTGCTGAGTGACGTAACATTTGTTGCTTAACCAGCAGTAACCAGGTTTCACACCATTTTAAGTGGAAAAAAGTTAGTGGTCAAACCGGCGTGGAAATGAGCGCACATCTGATCATAAACTGATCTTATGATTGCATCCACGTGTGATTTATAAAATGTTTGTGTCTGACCAAACAACAGAATCTACGTCATCCAGCTGTGTCTTGCCTGAAGCAGCAGCGCTGCAGGTGGAGGCGGTCGGATCCGGGCCTGACTCGGACAGAGACATAAACAATAACTTCCATTAGTTAAGCTAATAAACAGTCTACCGACTGAGCACTTGTACAACAAAGGTACAGATTGCTTAATAGAAAGGACGGATTACCTCCTGTCTCCTGCATTACTCTGTTGGGAGCTTCATTTACCGGCGCATCTGCCCTTATGGCTGCAAATAATGTTCATAAACTAGTAAATCTGTTCTTTAACTTGTCAATAAACTCTTAGGGGGAAAGGAGCTCCAGCGATGCTGCACAGCTCCACACAGGTCAGGGTTGTGTTGCAAACTTTCTGAGTCTAAAGCAGCGTTTCCCGCTGGTCCGATGCACCTGCGCTTTTCTGCAGCCCGACTGTCCGTCTGCTTACAAGCAGCCGAGTTTTCTTTCTTTATTCAGACATCAACAGTGAGATAATAAAGTCTGATTTATCTTTACATTTTTGGCGATCAGTTGTCGCCTTCATCAGAAGATATAACACTCTGCTGTAAAGATCTGCCGGCTGGTATGACACCTGCAGCTCCCACTGAGACACGGGGGACACAGGAGGCGATCCGTCGTTTCTATTAAGTAATCTGTACCACAATGTTGTCTATAAGTGCTCAGTCAGCAGACAGTTTCTTAGCTTAGCTAATGAAAGTTATCTTTTCTTCTGTCCCTGTGCGGGTCAGGCTCAGATCCCACAGTCCGGGTCAGGCTTGGATCCGCCTCCAGCTGTCTGCGCTGCTGCTTCAGAAACAGCTGGATGAGGAGGGATTTCTGACGTAGATTCTGTTGTTTGGTCAGACACGAACATTCATAAATCACATGTGGATACAATCATGAGATCATTTTTATGATCATGTGTGCGCTCATTTCCGCGCTTGTTTGATAAACGGGACCACTGACTGTTTTCCACCTAAAATGGCGTCTTAGCAACAAATGTCACGTGACTGGCAGAGACCGATACTTGAAATTATGGGAAACAATGGTGACGTTGCTCTCTGCTGTCTTTTTCTTGTACAATTCCTTCTGTCCATCAATCAGGTACAACGTGGATGGCATGCTGGATTACAAGCTGTGCCACTCAGACGACTGGGAACCCATCTGCCCCCTCACCATCTCTGAGGAAGAAGAGCATCACCACGGTGACGTCGCTCTACAGATGCAGCCAGAAAGAAAAAGACTTGAAGTTCAGACACCTTCAAGAGCTGAAGAGGGTGATGTCAAAAGATTCCCACGCTTTCTACGGCGGACTTCAACACGAGTGATGGCGGGACGGACGGACGGACGGACGGACGGACGGAGCCACATACTCACACACACACATCAATAACACAATGTTAAGCAGAAGGGTTTAGTTTGTTCTAGAGATGCACTGATCCAGGTTTTTCCAGTCCGATACCTGGGCTGAGTATCGGCCGACATCGATCCGATGCTGTTGTTGAATGAATAAACTATTTATCTTTCCATGTGAGTGATGACATCCAGCGTGACGTAAACATTAAGCCTGTTTTTTTTAAGGTAACAAATGAACACAGATATAAATGTACTTGATTCTGTTTGTTAACAAATAACGTGCACATTTATGATGATGCTAATAAAAAACAGAAATGGCTGGATCGGCATGCTGCAACTATGTTGCACAAACAAAACTGTTGGAGTTTTATCTGTGCAACACAGTTCTGTTGCACAGACAAAACTCTGCAACAGTTTTGCTTGTGCAACACAGTTCTGTTGCACAGAACTAGTGAAACTATAGTGCACTATTTTGTTTGTAGTGTTATTTATCTGAAGTTAAAGTACCAAGCAATTAATTTATTCTTGATTGGTCTGTTTTTATTCTTCTTCGATTGTATTTGTGCCAACTTGTGTGAGTTTAATGTCTTTATTTTCTGACATGAATTTCAGTCACTACTGAGTGTTAATGAAATCAGTTTGACTTTATTTGGTCACTAGTGTGCTAATATTCAGTGTATAAGTATAGAATGGTAACTGGTTAACATGTATAGCAATAGCTCATAACTTACTGGACATAGCATTATCGGGTGTGCTGTTGAAGAGACAACAGGTATGCTGGGGAAAAAAAAGCACCTCTTCCATATTGGTATCAAAAATTAGTTTCTTATTGAGATGCAAAATCTCTTTTTTCAGAATGCCCTAGCCAAGATGAGCAGCAGTACGTTAAAGTTTGTACACAGTTTCATTTTAGTTGTACAAGATTTCAGTAAAGTTTGTATCATGTAAATTTAATTAAAATGACCGAGATAAAAATAAACAGGAACATCAGTCGAAGTATCTGCAGCCAGATGTGTTCATCTTCAAGTTGCTAAACATCCTTTTAAAACAGTCCAGAAAAACAAGAGGTTTTAGTTTTATTGTATTTGTAAATCTGGAAGCTCCATGATGCAGGGAATCCAGGGACTGTCAGCTTCTAGAGGAGGCAGGTGAGTTAACTGTAGTTCCCACAGACAGGAACGCAGCAGCATCCAACCTCTTTCTAGATTTAAATGAGATCTGATTTCATCTGGAAAACAATAAACAGCTGGTTTGAGTGTTTACTTCGCTGCTGACTGTAAACAGTACAAGGCAGTTGAAATGCACCTCATCAGTTTTGGGGATAGTAAAATGTTTTTCTACTGGCCAGGCAGAAAAGCATCCTCATTTATGTCCCACTTGGAAGAAGTGCATTTTACATCAGAGGTGTCTTTTCTGTGGGACAGTTATGTCCTGTAGTAAGGCTTGGACATACGTCACAGGGTGCAGTGCAGCAGAGGATGTCTGCAGTTCAGAAGGATAACATTTGACAGGTAAAATAGTTTTCTGTCCAAGATAAGCATAACTGAACAGCACAATGCTTTTTTCAGATGATCGAAGTTACTTAAATTGACGTCGGTACATTACGTTGTTAAATACAGCTGCATTAAAGCAGCTGTATCATGCTTTTCAAATGTTCCAAAAGTCAAATACAGGCATTTATAAGCTAGATATGTTCCCATCGTTACTATAGAAACTAATTTGGTGTTAAATATTAGTTTTTCGATGCATCTAATTTCCAACACGGAAGTAAGATGGCTGACTGCACTGAACCGCGGAGCTCTCGACCAATTGCAGCATGTTTTACGCCCATTTCATGACGTCGCCCCGGAAGAGACACTTATTCTGAAGGGTCACAGAATTGTCTGTAGCACCGGCACCGGCAGCTCTCATGTGGATACTGCGGTAAAGCTAGCCGGCATTGTCAAATGCACGGTAAAGTGAGCCGTCATTTATCAGCCGACACTCGCGGTTAAAATTCAGTTGCGCAAAACACCAGATATTACGGTACTGCTTGCTCGAGCTCCGAGAGGGAGCTGTGGAGCAGAATGGATTCAAAGGACTTTCTCCTCCGCAAGTGCAGCTGTGTTCATACTCATGCAAAAATTGTTATACGTTTTTTATTCAAATCTACCTCAGATGTCTCTGTAGTTCAACAATAATCATTTTACTGAACTGTTTACAAATATGACAAACAATAGGTCCCTTTGAAGAGAACCTCCCTGCTAAAACAGATTTTTGGAAAATTGTTAAAGGAAAACTCTCTCTGGATTCGAGTTCTAGACCACCTCAGGAATCACCACTGTGAAAAAGAAGTCAATCTACTGTACAGTTTTGGAGAAAATTAAGGCTGAATTATGCTTATTTGGCCATCTACTTGGCTTTACTGTAATTGGCTAAAACTCACATTTGGATGCTTGTTACAGGAAAACCATGAGAGGTGACACAAAACTCTCTCTGGTTTCTAGTTCTGAACTATCTTAGGTATCACCACTGTGAAAATGAGAAGATTTTACTGTATACTTTTGGAGAAAATTAAAGCTGAATTGTGCTTATTTGGCCATCTACTTGGCTTTACTGTAAGTGGCTTAAGACTCATATTTGGATGCTTGTTACAGGAAAACCATGAGAGGTGACAAAAAACTCTCACTGGATTCTAGTTGTAGACCATCTCAGGTATCACCACTGTGAAAATGAGAAGATTTTACTGTACAATTTTGGAGAAAATTAAAGCTGAATTATGCTTATTTGGCCATCTACTTGGCTTTACTGTAAGTGGCTTAAGACTCATATTTGGATGCTTGTTACAGGAAAACCATGAGAGGTGACACAAAACTCTCACTGGATTCTAGTTCTAGACCATCTCAGGTATCACCACTGTGAAAATGAGAAGATTTTACTGTATAATTTTGGAGAAAATTAAGGCTGAATTATGCTTATTTGCCCATCTACTTGGCTTAACTGTAATGGGCTAAAACTCATATTTGGATGCTTGTTACAGGAAAACCATGAGAGGTGACACAAAACTCTCTCTGGATTCCACTTATAGACCATCTCAGGTATCACCACTGTGAAAATGAGAAGATTTTACTGTATAATTTTGGAGAAAATTAAGGCTGAATTATGCTTATTTGGCCATCTACTTGGCTTAACTGTAATTGGCTAAAACTCATATTTGGATGCTTGTTACAGGAAAACCATGAGAGGTGACACAAAACTCTCTCTGGATTCGAGTTCTAGACCATCTCAGGTATCACCACTGTGAAAATGAGAAGATTTTACTGTATAATTTTGGAGAAAATTAAAGCTGAATTATGCTTATTTGGCCATCTACTTGGCTTTACTGTAATTGGCTAAAACTCATATTTGGATGCTTGTTACAGGAAAACCATGAGAGGTGACACAAAACTCTTTCTGGATTCGAGTTCTGGACTATCTCAGGAATCACCACTGTGAAAAAGAAGTCAATCTACTGTACAATTTTGGAGAAAATTAAGGCTGAATTATGCTTATTTGCCCATCTACTTGGCTTTACTGTAAGTGGCTAAAACTCACATTTGGATGCTTGTTACAGGAAAACCATGAGAGGTGACAAAAAACTCTCACTGGATTCTAGTTCTGGACTATCTTAGGTATCACCACTGTGAAAATGAGAAGATTTTACTGTATAATTTTTGAGAAAATTAAAGCTGAATTATGCTTATATGGCCATCTACTTGGCTTAACTGTAATTGGCGAAAACTCATATTTGGATGCTTGTTACAGGAAAACCATGAGAGGTGACAAAAAACTCTCTCTGGATTCTAGTTCTGGACCACCTCAGGTATCACCACTGTGAAAATGAGAAGATTTTACTGTATAATTTTGGAGAAAATTAAGGGTGAATTATGCTTATTTGGCCATCTACTTGGCTTTACTGTAATTGGCTAAAACTCATATTTGGATGCTTGTTACAGGAAAACCATGAGAGGTGACACAAAACTCTCTCTGGATTCCACTTATAGACCATCTCAGGTATCACCACTGTGAAAATGAGAAGATTTTACTGGACAGATTTGGAGAAAATCAAGGCTGAATTAAGCTTATGTGACTACTGTAATGGATTAAATCTCATCTTTGGGTGCTTATAACAGGGAATCCATGAGAGGTGAAACAAAACTCTCTCTGGATTCTAGTTCTGGACCACCACATGTATCACCACTGTGAAAATAAAAAGATCTTACTGTACAGTTTCGGAAAAACTTAGGCCGCATTATGCTTATGTGCCCATCCACTTACTGTAATGGTCTAAAACTAATTTTCGGGTGCTACACATGTTTAACATGCATATTTTACTATCAAGTTGCCTTTGACCATTTGGGCTCTGGCTGTCTTTGTAAACCTAAAACAAGGTGTAAAGGCAATGCATTACAGGCTATGTTAGTCGATTTTTAAAATTTCATTCTGAATATAATCTGTATTTTGTTGTACAGCACTTTGTGTACAATATTTATTATGAAAAATTATTAGAAATAAAGTTGGATTGGATTGCTGACAATGGATTTCAGACGTAGACTGCTGTTCATACGATGAGATTGGATAGATACAAACCTTTCATACGTCACATCTGGATCCAACCATAAAATCATTTTTACAATCACATGTGCACTCATTTCCACACAATTCAGCCTTAATTTTCTCCAAAACTTTACAGTAAAATCTTCTCATTTTCACAGTGGTGATACCTGAGATGGTCTACAACTAGAATCCAGAGAGAGTTTTGTGTCACCTCTCATGGTTTTCCTGTAACAAGCATCCAAATATGAGTCTTAAGCCAATTACAGTTAAGCCAAGTAGATGGCCATATAAGCATAATTCAGCTTTAATTTTCTCCAAAATTATACAGTAAAATCTTCTCATTTTCACAGTGGTGATACCTGAGATGGTCTACAACTAGAATCCAGAGAGAGTTTTGTGTCACCTCTCATGGTTTTCCTGTAACAAGCATCCAAATATGAGTCTTAAGCCACTTACAGTAAAGCCAAGTAGATGGCCAAATAAGCATAATTCAGCCTTAATTTTCTCCAAAACTGTACAGTAGATTGACTTCTTTTTCACAGTGGTGATACCTGAGATAGTCCAGAACTCGAATCCAGAAAGAGTTTTGTGTCACCTCTCATGGTTTTCCTGTAACAAGCATCCAAATATGAGTCTTAAGCCACTTACAGTAAAGCCAAGTAGATGGCCAAATAAGCATAATTCAGCTTTAATTTTCTCCATAATTGTACAGTAAAATCTTCTCATTTTCACAGTGGTGATACCTGAGATGGTCTACAACTAGAATCCAGTGAGAGTTTTTTGTCACCTCTCATGGTTTTCCTGTAACAAGCATCCAAATATGAGTTTTCGCCAATTACAGTTAAGCCAAGTAGATGGGCAAATAAGCATAATTCAGCCTTAATTTTCTCCAAAATTATACAGTAAAATCTTCTCATTTTCACAGTGGTGATACCTGAGATGGTCTACAACTAGAATCCAGAGAGAGTTTTTTGTCACCTCTCATGGTTTTCCTGTAACAAGCATCCAAATATGAGTCTTAAGCCACTTACAGTAAAGCCAAGTAGATGGCCAAATAAGCATAATTCAGCCTTAATTTTCTCCAAAACTGTACAGTACATTGGCTTCTTTTTCACAGTGGTGATTCCTGAGATAGTCCAGAACTCGAATCCAGAAAGAGTTTTGTGTCACCTCTCATGGTTTTCCTGTAACAAGCATCCAAATATGAGTCTTAAGCCACTTACAGTAAAGCCAAGTAGATGGCCAAATAAGCATAATTCAGCCTTAATTTTCTCCATAATTGTACAGTAAAATCTTCTCATTTTCACAGTGGTGATACCTGAGATAGTCCAGAACTAGAATCCAGTGAGAGTTTTTTGTCACCTCTCATGGTTTTCCTGTAACAAGCATCCAAATATGAGTTTTCGCCAATTACAGTTAAGCCAAGTAGATGGGCAAATAAGCATAATTCACCCTTAATTTTCTCCAAAATTATACAGTAAAATCTTCTCATTTTCACAGTGGTGATACCTGAGATGGTCTAGAACTAGAATCCAGTGAGAGTTTTGTGTCACCTCTCATGGTTTTCCTGTAACAAGCATCCAAATATGAGTCTTAAGCCACTTACAGTAAAGCCAAGTAGATGGCCAAATAAGCATAATTCACCCTTAATTTTCTCCAAAACTGTACAGTAGATTGACTTCTTTTTCACAGTGGTGATACCTGAGATAGTCCAGAACTCGAATCCAGAGAGAGTTTTTTGTCACCTCTCATGGTTTTCCTGTAACAAGCATCCAAATGTGAGTTTTAGCCAATTACAGTTAAGCCAAGTAGATGGCCAAATAAGCATAATTCAGCCTTAATTTTCTCCAAAATTATACAGTAAAATCTTCTCATTTTCACAGTGGTGATACCTGAGGTGGTCCAGAACTAGAATCCAGAGAGAGTTTTTTGTCATCTCTCATGGTTTTCCTGTAACAAGCATCCAAATATGAGTTTTCGCCAATTACAGTTAAGCCAAGTAGATGGCCAAATAAGCATAATTCAGCCTTAATTTTCTCCAAAATTATACAGTAAAATCTTCTCATTTTCACAGTGGTGATACCTGAGATAGTCCAGAACTAGAATCCATGGAGAGTTTTTTGTCACCTCTAATGGCTTTCCTGTAACAAGCATCCAAATATGAGTTTTAGCCCCTTACAGTTAAGCCAAGTAGATGGGCAAATAAGCATAATTCACCCTTAATTTTCTCCAAAATTATACAGTAAAATCTTCTCATTTTCACAGTGGTGATACCTGAGATGGTCTAGAACTAGAATCCAGTGAGAGTTTTGTGTCACCTCTCATGGTTTTCCTGTAACAAGCATCCAAATATGAGTCTTAAGCCACTTACAGTAAAGCCAAGTAGATGGCCAAATAAGCATAATTCAGCCTTAATTTTCTCCAAAACTGTACAGTACATTGGCTTCTTTTTCACAGTGGTGATTCCTGAGATAGTCCAGAACTCGAATCCAGAAAGAGTTTTGTGTCACCTCTCATGGTTTTCCTGTAACAAGCATCCAAATATGAGTCTTAAGCCACTTACAGTAAAGCCAAGTAGATGGCCAAATAAGCATAATTCAGCTTTAATTTTCTCCAAAAGTATACAGTAAAATCTTCTCATTTTCACAGTGGTGATACCTAAGATAGTCCAGAACTAGAAACCAGAGAGAGTTTTGTGTCACCTCTCATGGTTTTCCTGTAACAAGCATCCAAATGTGAGTTTTAGCCCATTACAGTAAAGCCAAGTAGATGGCCAAATAAGCATAATTCAGCCTTAATTTTCTCCAAAACTGTACAGTAGATTGACTTCTTTTTCACAGTGGTGATTCCTGAGGTGGTCTAGAACTCGAATCCAGAGAGAGTTTTCCTTTAACAATTTTCCAAAAATCTGTTTTAGCAGGGAGGTTCTCTTCAAAGGGACCTATTGTTTGTCATATTTGTAAACAGTTCAGTAAAATGATTATTGTTGAACTACAGAGACATCTGAGGTAGATTTGAATAAAAAACGTATAACAATTTTTGCATGAGTATGAACACAGCTGCACTTGCGGAGGAGAAAGTCCTTTGATTCCATTCTGCTCCACTGCTCCCTCTCGGAGCTCGAGCAAGCAGTACCGTAATTTCTGGTGTTTTGCGCAACTGAATTTTAACCGCGAGTGTCGGCTGATAAATGACGGCTCACTTTACCGTGCATTTGACAATGCCGGCTAGCTTTACCGCAGTATGTGGATGTTAGTAGTAAACATTGATGGATAATTACGCCGATCGACGGGATAAAACAGACCAGCCTGTTATGGAGCTGTATGCGCCCGACCCAGAGTCTGTGGTACTTCTGTGTATACTTCAAACTCCATATCAGAGACCCCTGACAAGCAAGTAATTTAGCGAACAAATCATAGGCTAACAGTTAGCGCTGAGCTAAGCAGCACTCACGTGGATCTTGTAAACATTGATGGATAGTCGGACTCCGATCGACGAGATCAAACGGACCAGCCTGTTATGGAGCTGTATGCGCTCGACCCAGAGTCTGATATGGAGTTTGAAGTACACGCAGTACCACAGAAGTACCACAAAGACCCCTGACAAGTAAGTAAATTAGCGAACAAATCATAGGCTAACAGTTAGCATTGAGCTGAGAGATGTGTTGACTCACCAGTGTTGTTGTCTGTCCATGCGCGTTTTTATAGCAGGAACTGCGTCATGTTTCAGAAGTAATCCCAGAGAAAAAAACACTTTACTGCCCGAGATTCATGAAGTTGTCAGGAATGAAGTTCACACACAAAGTTGAGTTTTTTTTCCCTGCTCCTGAAGTTATAATCCAACCACTTGTGGCAAGTCAATTCATCCAGTACAACAAATACACTCCCACGCTGAACATAACCACGCTGAACGTAACTGCATTTTTCCCAACTTGCTGTCCTCTAGAGCTTAAAAAAAAAAGAAAAAAAAAAGGAAGAAAATTCTCCTGAATCTGGATCAAACGTCTGTTAGCTGATGGCTGTTTGTCTCTGAGGAAATCTTCCTGCAGGTGTTAGTTTCTTCCTCAGAGAGTGTGTATATGATGCTCTGAGTTTCTGTTCAACAGAGGGCGTCTTGCTACGATACTGAGCGTGCACATTTGGACTTTCGTGATTGGTGCCACGTTCATACGTAACGGGATGGATAGTCAGTCGTTTGCAGGGAGGTTGCGCTTGGTTTAAATATTCATGTAATTACTCAAATATGCATGAATGAAGAAAAATAACGATTTAAATCCTTTCTTGATGAGGAAATAACACACTGACATGCTGAAAAGCTCTTAAAAGTCCATTTTTCATGATAGGGCTCCTTTAATGAGAGTCGCACGAGCACTCAGCATTATGTGACGGGCTCACGCCAACATCTGACAGCTGTTCGCCCCTGAATTACCCTGATTTCAAAATAAAATGCTTAGAAAACCCCTTGATTAGCATCACATGCTAAGCGGAACTGTAGCATAACTTGCTATAAATAGTTTACCAGCTTGGTGTGACATGAAGAGGAAACCGTAGGCCCACATGTTGACCGGACCTCGTAAGAGTACATAATAATAGAAACACGTATGTCCGCTTGCTGTCAAAAATACACGCATGTCCGTCAAAATTAATTTAAACTGGTCATCAATGATTGTGAGAACAAGGTTTCATTCCGGGTCTAAAAAATGTCAATAAACCCAGACTTCGCCTTATTTTGTCAATTAGTTTGTAAGAAAAACTGTTTTTTCATGCTACTGCAAAGTAAGACTTTTGGAGATGCGTGTTTTTCATCGGACAGCGACGATATGCTTCCTAGTAAGGATGGAATGATTACCGGTAAAATGGTTAATCATGGTAAAATTACCAGCAATTAGTAATACTGTTTCAAATTCCAATTATCGTTAAAACCGTGACTGATTACTGCACTTTGAAAAACTCCCAGTGATGCTGCTCAGTGGCTGAAAAAGCCGCAGCAGTCCCAGTTTGTAATGTTTAATTCACGAAAACATGGCGGAAGGTAATTAAGGCAGATTTTTCCCCCTTTAACTCATTGACTGCCAGACCTTTTCCGAGCATCGTGCTCCATATTGCCAGGATTTTTTAGCATTTTCACTGATTTTGGGAGATCCACAGAATATTGTGCACTCATAGGCGGAGCTAGAGGGGGGCCAGGGGGGCACTGGACCCCCCTGACATTGGATTGGCCCCCCCAGATGACTGACATGTCACAGCACCCGGTCATTCCTGTACAGTAGTTTGCACTATGTAGTAGGTGGCGATGTACTCATCAATATGGATGCACGATAAACATTTTTTAAAACTGATACTGATACTGATCAATTTCAGCTCCTAAAGGCCGATACCGATAAAATTCCAACTTTATGGGTTAGTTTGTGTCTAAAATAAGATGGGGAAAGTGGTTTGGAAGCAGTCTGGGGCCTCCCGTGTGAAGCAGCAGCTTTCTTTCCCCAATCGCAATATCTCAGCGAGAAAAGCATAAAGTGGGATTTTCAACTTCTGCATGTCTGATCTTAAAAATTTAAACTTTACTGGGACATAAGTTATTGGGGTGAGTCGTCATGATATCTGACTTAACAGGATATTATGACGTCATTCCGATATCAGCCCGGTAATTATCGACCCGATAATTATTGTGTATCTTTACATGCAGCTGTCTGATGGACTTTATAGGCAGACCTGTATGGACAGCATTACTGAACTCGTAGACTACTGAAGATGAATGCATGGACAAATTTTTCTTAGTCCTGCTGAGACAGTCCTTTAATGTGATGCTGAAATTCAGGTCTGAGTCCAGGACTAGTCCCAGATTTCTGTCTTGTTAGTTTTTAACTGGTAAAACAATGGTTGCAGCATTTTCTTCATATAGCAGCACTTTTTTTTTTTTTTTTTTTTTTTTTTTAAGATTTTTTGGGCACTAGTGGCCTTTATGCGACAGTACATAGCGACAGGTAAGCGGCAGAGAGAGTGGGGGGGTGACATGCAGCAAGGGGACCTGGACCGGGAATTGAACCGGGGCCGACTGCGCTGAGGAGCTGTAGCCTCTGTTCATGGGGCGGCTGCTCAACCAACTGAGCCAATCACCGCCCCGTATAGCAGCACTTTTAAAGGAGAAAAACACTGAGCATCAAACATGCAATTAATCGCCAATGAAAATTTTGATCAGTGCCCATCACGAATATGATTGAAGGTACAGTTACTGTGTTAGTTTTCAGTCTTACAGTGGACCCCCCTGAGATAGCCTTGGCCCCCCCCTGGCCCCCCCAACAATAAAAGTCTGGCTCCGCCACTGTGTGCACTATACCAATACAAACACTGAATGTACCAAAGGAAAGCTTAGACTCTCTTCTTTTATCAGAAACAAACATTTGTTTCTAGCTTTTTCCGTTCTTTAGTAATCTGCAGTAGAACATGGGTTTGTTGCAGCGAAAATGCCTGTTTCTGAGCAAAAAGCTGAGAAAAATAGCTTTGAATGCTGCAAGTGGAAAAGTGTCTTTGATGCCAATATTTTTTTACTTTAGTGACGCCTTCATCATCTGATCAGCTGTTTACTTCTATCAAATAACAAAAACAACACTGAGAAAAGAGTTTTGGAGGCAAAATAATTATTAACTAGCTAAATAAGTCACAACAAGTTTGTTTCACAGCATAACATTTGGCAGAAACAGAGCAGAAACGTCTCCTCTACTCCTCCATCCCTCTCTCCCTCCTCCTTCCACTGTAGCTTAGGTGCCCCCCCCCCCCCCTGTAGACTTACTTTCACTTTCAGCTGCTGCACTTCGCTGCTGTATTTCCATCTGTGGATGTGCCTTCGATCGATCGTCGATCGTGTCTGTCTGTCACCGATCACTTTTTCCACATACTTTCCTCCTTCATCCTAAACTGCTTCCATTACGACCGGTCGCCATGTTCTCTCTCCCTTGCAACAGGATCCAGCACACTTCAGCCGGTTAGCTCTAACAACCGCTAACAACACAGGAAGCATCATAGAATTGCATCACTTCCTGGTAGGTTTTTTTTAAGCTTGTCTGACACCGCCATCTGCTGGATTAGATGAAAACTACCGAAAAATTAACATGAGCTCTTGGTTCTCTCTGACAAGCTCCGCCAGAGATTAAAGTAGCTCCGCCGATTAAAACCCTTAATTAACGTGGAAACACGTGAATGGCAGTTAACGTTCGGATTTAAATTAACGTGGAAACACGTGACTGGCAGCCAGTGAGTTAAAAAGGCCGAAGTAGACATTTAGACCCATTTTAGATATATTTAAAGATGCTGGTGTGTATTTCTATAATACCACAATGAAAATGATAACCATGATTATTTTGGTCACAACAACCATGATATGAAATTTTCATATCGTTGCATCCCTACTTCCTACATCACCCAAAATCTAGTGTTGCTATTGGCCGGACTCTTTCTAGGAAGGACCAATTAAAATTCCCAGATGCAGAACTAAGAGTCAGAAGAAAGAAGAGAAAAGAAGGAAGAAACAACTAAAAGAAGTCTACACTAAGAAGAAAAGAAAAGCGATCTCAGCATAGATGCTAACATTTTCCGAAGTTAAAAAAAGTGACCTTTTTGTTTAGCTGTTGTTCACGACGTTGTTTTATCGTTCGTTTTTCCTAGAAATGAATCTTCAAGCTTATCTTGCTTGTAAGAGCCCAGACCTCAGTGCAAAAAGGGGGTATGCAGCTTATGTGCTGAATAGGGGCGATGCACTGGCGGGGGGCGCCAAAGTGATGGGGGAAATGTATACAAGTATTTCATTTTCTGGACACATCTGGTCCCGATGGGTATCCGGTCGAATTTCACAAAGAGTTCTGGACAATTCTGGCTCCCACTTTTTATAAAATGATACTAGAAATAAAAGAGAAACAGAAAATACCACCAAATATGAATTCAGCAAATATCACCGTATTATTAAAACCAGGTAAAGACCCGACACTTCCAGCTAGTTATCGGCCAATCTCATTAATAAATGTAGATCTTAAGATAATCAGCAAAGCACTCGCTAAAAGGATAGAAAAAATAACTCCTCTGATAATACATCCTGATCAAACTGGTTTTATTAAAGGTCGACATTCTTCTACTAACACACGCAGGCTGATTAATCTAATAGACTATGCTACCATTCATAATCTGGAATCCACTATCATCTCGTTAGATGCAGAAAAAGCCTTCGATCGTGTTAACTGGAAATTCCTGTTTGCAACATTAAAGGTAGAGTCTGAACTCCAGCGTTTCTGTTTGCTAACAGTATTCAAACTTAGCGCTCCTCCTCTCAGGCTAATGGCCGCCTCGTTCTAGCTAGCCTATTTAACTTCAAGCTTCTCCTTCAGAGCTCAGAAGCGGCTACAAGCCAAACTATGATTAACCTGGTTTTCCAAACTGCATTATCTGAAGCTCTTACGTTTTCTTCGGTGCATATACGGGGTTTTCTTTCTTTCTTTCTTTCTTTCTTTCTTTCTTTCTTTTTCCTTCGAGAGTTTGAGTGACTGGCGTCTGCTCCAATCATGAGCTTATTTCCACACAGCGTCATGCTCTTACCTCTGTCATTGGCTGCTGATATAACCAGAAATCTCCACCCAGAAACGTCCCTAACACACCAAAACCATGCAAAAGAGCGAATCACAGGCAGGGGGGGAGAGAGTTGCGTTCAAACGCACCACGGCACGGGAGAAGAGGCCCAAAGGCGGAGTTTGAGATGGATTTCACTTGCTCAAGTCTAACGTTTATTTTTTACGGGGGGAACTTCAGACTATACCTTTAAATAATTTTGGTTTTGGTCCTTATTTCATAGACTGGATAAAAATACTTTATAACAACCCTAATGCATGTGTGAGGACCAATGACCAAACTTCTCCAAGTTTCTGTTTACAGCGAGGCACCAGGCAGGGCTGCCCGCTCTCCCCTTCACTTTTTGCCATTTTCATTGAACCACTAGCAGCCGCTATAAGACAGGACAGAGATATTAAAGGGATACCCGGCAAAAATCTAGAACATAAAATAAGTCTTTATGCAGACGACGTACTGCTTTTCCTCCAGAACTCATCAACATCTCTCTCCCAGACAATCACATTGATCAATAAATTTTCAATGATATCTGAGTACTCTATTAACTGGACCAAGACTACAGCTTTATCTGTTAATTGTACTTTACAAAACATCCCTAACATCACAATACAGTCTGGTAATATCAGATATTTAGGAATAAATATTTCTCCACAACTTTCAGAGTTAATAAAGTTAAATTATGTCCAGCTATTAAAGTCAATAGAGGAAGATCTCACGCGATGGAAGCACTTACCCATATCACTCATGGGGAGAGTTGCTACCATCAAAATGATGGTTCTACCGAAAATTAACTACTTGTTCTCAATGATACCCACCAAACCTTCCTCCAGTTGGTTTAAGTCACTGGACTCTCACATTTCCAAATTTCTTTGGAAAAACAAGCCATCACGTATCAGTTTAAAAACCTTACAACAGGTAAAAGACCGGGGAGGGTTAGACTCACCCAATTTCAACTATTATTTCCTAGCAAATAAGCTACAATACAGGACTGTCTCAGAAAATTAGAATTCATGACAATGTAATATTCTAATATTCTAATGTAATATTTTGAGATAGTATACAGGACTGTCTCACATGAAAATGTCATACATTCTGGATTCATTACAAATCAGCTGAAATATTGCAAGATCATGGCATACAGCTTAAAGGCCCTGTACCTGATTTTATTTTAATCTCTCTCAGAGAAATGCTTTCTACGCGGTATAATATGTGTTAAAAGAGGTAATTTAATGAAAATAAATCCCTCATTGATTGCATATCTGCATGAATCCAGGCCTTTTTAGTTTAGGTTTCTAACGCTGTCGTGACGCTCTCTTCATGCCAATGCGGTTCGTTCTACATAAGTTTCAGTTTCCTATCAGCCACTTACAGCGTTTTCTAACGAGGTGCACCCTCCTCTCTCACGTGCACGGCAGCACTTGTAAACAGAACCGCATGGCGTCTGCTGAAGGGAAAGTGGCGATACCGCAGCAAAGCACCCTGTAAGCATCAAAACTGAGGAGCAGAGAGATGAAACGCAGGAGAGACCAAAGAAGGAATAAAGTTCGTGTGAATCTCGGTGGATTGTATGAAGGTAGAGAGCAGCTGGACGTCTCGGACTGAATGTGGACTGGAAGTCCACCTGGACACGCATTTTTATCAATAACTTTCTTCTCAGTAACATTTACGTCCTCGGGTGCTGGAGCTTCCTCTGCTGGTCTACGTATATAATAGTGATATTTACACCGTATATCATAGTGATATTTACACCGTATATCATAGTGATATTTACACCGTATATCATAGTGATATTTACACTGTATATCATAGTGATATTTACACCGTAACGCCACGAAGCTTTACATCACTGCTTCTGAAGTGGCCGGTTAGAAACATTATCAGGCTGTCATGTTGTAACGTCGCCTATGACATCATAACTCGTCATAACTGTGCATCTGTGTACATAACTGTAGTTACGGTAAACTACCGGTTATGATAGAAAATGTCATTTAGCTGATCTGCAGCCGTTTACTGCAACCAGAACAGGAATTTCACTGGAAGATGCAAGTTTTCTCTGGAGAGTTTCCTTGTGCACGAGTATGAAACGTGCACGTTATTTCATGCATGTTGAGTGGGAGGAGAGAAAAACGAGAGCAGGAGCGTTTCTCACTGGGAGAAACAGTTAGGGGCGGGGCTTACAGTTCAAACTACACTGTTCACCAGCTCATGGTTCCAAAATGTTCAAAATCAGGTACAGCGGCTTTAAGAAAACTCAAATATCTCAAAATATTAGAATATCATGAATTCTAATTTTCTGAGACAGTCCTGTATATTTCCAAATCCAGATCTGGATGTCTCTGATTTGCCGTTCATCAGTTCAGCAGTCAGATCTCATAAATGCTTTAAAAGTATCAACATCTGCTCTACTCTGAAAGCATGGTGGGAATTCCTGAAGTTAACCGAGTCTTCTATTATTCCATGTAAACTCACACCCATCTGGAATAACCTGGATATTCTACAAAACAAGAAAATGATTAATTTTGTGCATTGGAAGGATAAAGGAGTAAAACAATTACAACATATCATTGAAAATGGAAAATTCCTGTCATTTAATACACTCACCTTACAATACGGGATCAGTAGTACTAAATTCTTAGAATACCATTAACTTAAATCTATATTAAGCAAAAAATATACCTCTAACCAACTGATCCTGCAGACTCCGGTCAGGGTAGCAGAATTCCTGAATCTCTCTATCCCCAAACTACTGTCGAAAATATATAGATTATTATTAAAACTGGATGATTCAATTTCCCTTCCAACTTGGAAGTGGGAGGCTGACTTGTCCCCCCAGCCCCACCCATGTAATGTTGAAAGCTCTCTTGTACTCTCCTCTATTATCCACAACAACTTCCTATACTAAAAATATTGTTGTAGCCTCCAGTTTGAAAATATGGGTCCAGTTTCGACGCTACTTTGGTCTACAAGCGCACTCAGTGAGCACCATTAGCAGGGAACCCTGCATTTCATCCGTGCCTGTTGGATGGTGCATTCACTGTCTGGACCAGATTAGGCATCAGGACCTTTGCAGATTTATATATAAACTCACTTTTTGCATCCTTTCAGCAACTAGTTGAAAAGTACTCATTGCCTAAAAGTCACTTTTTTAGGGACCTCCAAGTGCGAAACTTCGCTTGTTGTTCATTTCCAAATTTTCCTGCCTTTCCTTGTACTTCTCACTTGGATATATTTTTAGAGCCTCTTCCAACACTAAAAGGGGCCATCTCCAATACTTATTTAAATATATATAATCTTCGCTCAGCCTCTTCCAATGCTTTGAGGACCACTTGGGAGACTGAATTGGGGCTTACCATCTCTGATAATGCTTGGCAAGAAATCTTAGGACGGACACACAAATGGTCTGTTTGTGCTAAACATTGTTTTACTCAGTGTAGGATCCTGCATCGTGCCCGTTACACTGAAGGTGTCACCACTGTGAAAAGTGCGGTCATACTTCAGCAAATATACCCATATGTTTTGGGATTGCTTTTCTTTGAGGTCTTATTGGTCCAAACTTTTTGGTGTGTTATCTGAAATAACTGGGAGAAATATTGTTCCTAACGCTCTGTCTGCATTATTTGGCATATCGTCAGCTCTTCCTAATTTGTCCGAGGCTCAAAAAGACTTGATAGCATTCACAACTTTGCTGGCCAGGAGACTGATCTTGTTGAGATGGAAATCGTCATTTCCCCCCCCCTGGACCGGATTAAGGAGGTGCTCTACTTTGTGAAACTGGAAAAAATCAGACTGACCTTATCTGGAACTGGGAACACGTTTGAGAAGATTTGGATCCCCTTTCTATCTTCTGTCAACAGCTCATCTTGTCCTAAAAGTGAGACCTGGGCTGAGACTGTTTCCAAGTGTGAGTGTCTTGTGTACAGAGCTCGCTGCTGCTTTTTATTTATACTTGTTTCATCTCTATTTATGTTTCCTGTCTTCATCTGTAGGAGACGTGTGCCATGGGGTGGGGGGAAGACGTTTTTGTTGAATTCAAAAAGATGGAAAAAAAAAAAGTCTCAGAGCTGTTACAACTCTTTACCGAGATCGTAATAACAACAAGAACTATTCCAACAAGTATACTTAATGACGTGTACTTAAGGAATACTTCTTTTGGTAAGGGATGGGCCAGATCTTATTTTTAATGTCATTTTTGTCTCCCAGGTTGGTGATGAAGACCATGAGGAATATTACGGACCGATATTCCTTTCAGATGCTTTTTACTTCATCATTTTCTAGCTGATCATTTTTACTCCTTTAATGAGCAATAAAAATATTAAAGGTATGATGTGTTGAGATGTTTTTTACGGTCCTCTGAAACAACACGAAGTCTTTCCAGTGTTGATGTTGTCTTCATAGTGATACACACAGTTCTGCATTTTTTGTTTCTTATTTAGAGTGATACAAAAAACACATATTTATATTTCTGTTTTTCTGATAGAGAATATCAAATGTGTGTACATTTATGTGTTAAAGGGATAATTTGCTCATAATGAAAGACTAATTTTGTCTTAAATGGAGGAAGAAATCAAATGATTTATTGCAGAAATATCAATACACTGCTCAATCTGCAGAATTAGCACAATATTAAACGGAAATCCACAAACACTGATATTGAGTACTCTTGTCATTTCTGCGTCTTCAATAAATAAGCTATTGAACATTTGTTTTATCACCGTTTGTTTACTCAAATGTTCTGGTTCAATGGACAAAACGTTATCCAAAGAAAAACGGGACACTCATTACATCTGCAAGAGAACAACATTTCTCTTTACTTTGATAACAATAAGTTGGAAAAGGACCATTTTTGTACAACTTGTTTTAATTTTAGGAAAATTCCACATTCCTTTGCATTCTTTGCACTGTTTTTACAAGAACTCGCAACATGGAACATTCACAGGCTTTAAAAACAAAGTTTAATTTGGAAAAGTTCTTCTTTGACTGTTTTTTTTTCACTGATACTTTGTCCAATATATCACAGTTTTTATATCCTTCCTTCATTCTCATTTAATGTTTGTAGGCTACGTCTGACTAAACGCTTTGGTTTTGTATATATGTGTTAATTTTGTTAGCCACACGGGGGCGGTATAGAGTCAGTTTTGTTTAAAACGTGTTAAGTTAGAGAAATGATTGCACGGTTACTTCCGGTTTGGACTTCGAAATAAAAGCCTCCATAATAGAAACACGGTCATTATGACGGTATTTGTTTTGTAATTTCTTTGTGAACATGTTTATTATGTCTAGTTACTGGTTCGGGTCTCTTTAAATAGTCCTGGTTCATTCAGGAACGGTTGGTGGAAAAAAATGACTTGGTAATAAGAACAGTTGCTGAAAGAGACAGCGCTCGCGACACTTCCGGTTCATGAGGTCGAGGCGGAGTGGAGCAGACGGGCTCGAGACCATCATGAGGAGAAGAAGAAGCTGAGGTGGAGACAGAAGACCTGGAGGAGCCGCTTCTCTTCCTTTCCAGGTATTTCTGTGCAGCATGGTTTCATGGAAACGTTCAGGTCCAGTCGGATCTTGGACACTGACGGTTGTTGGTTTGTGTCCTCTGCGGAGACCAGCTCACGAGGAGAGGAAGGAGGAGACGAGGAGCTGTTATCGAAGGAAGGAGGAGACAAGGAGCTGTTATCGAGGGAAGGAGGAGACGAGGAGCTGTTATCGAGGGAAGGAGGTGAGAATCTACCTTGCTATCACGTGTTTGCTTTAATCGCTAAATGCTGATGTTCCGGGAACTGTGTGCGCGTGATGTTCGGTGTTTAATGAGGTGAAGTTGTTTGTGGTTCTGGGGGTTGATGTGGGTTTGAGTTGCGGCGGAAATGTTTCTTGTATTTCAGTGCGGATTTCTCTGCAAGGTTGAACACAAAGCTAGCCAGCAGTCTCACGTTTACGGTAAAGTGAAAAAGTGACTAAACAGCCGCGTGCTGGGTAGTGGGTGGGTTGTGGTTTAGGTTGTGGTTAGGGGAAATGTCAGGGTTAGATTTTACCGTCCCCTCATCACAGAATGATGTAACTTTATCTTCCACTTCCCCTCATGGTGAGAAAGACTCTGGAGCACTTTTTTAATATCTCAAATGCAGCCGGAGATCAGGAAGGCTTCTCGTTTCCCCCCAACTTTCATATAATGGAGTTCACCGGGGTCCGAGCCAAAAAGGTCCATTAAAGTCCACAAAAACTTGTCAATATTCCTCCATACTGCTCGTCCAATGTAATCCAAGTGTCCTGAGTGGGTAGCGTCCAGAATTTACTGGAAACCATCATTTAGTAGATTTTTAGAGCCTAAACAGTAGAACATCAGTACTACATCGCATCTCCTGCAAGCATGCTGATGCACGTTCACAAAACGACGGAAGCCTCTGCGGCAGACAAGATGGCGCGTTCCCTTTTTCTTTCTTTCTTTGTTTTAAATCAACATCAACCCCTCTTGGACCCTCTTGTGTTTGTCTGCAGCTCGGTCACTCTTAGCACAATGTAAACAGTGATTTTCTTCTTCTATGTTTGCATTATCGGCAGAGTAGGCTCTGATTGCCGAGGCTTCCGTAGTTTCGTGAATAAGCATATGTGCGCTTTGAGGAAGTACGATGTTCTACTGTTTAGACTCTAAAAATCTCCTAAATGATGTTTCGAGTAAATTCTGGACGCTACCCACTCAGGACACTTGGATTACGTTGGACGAGCAGTATGGAGGAATATTGACACGTTTTGTGGACTTTTATGGCGGTCGGACCCGGTGAACTCCATTATATGAAAGTTGGGGGAAACGAGAAGCTTGATGCGGTGATTTGGATATTAAAAAAGTGTTTCAGGTTTTCTCACCATGAGGGGAAGTGGAAGATAAAGTTACATATTCTGTGGGTGAACTAGTCCTTTAAGGACACTCCTGTGGCTCTTTAATAGTTTTTGGCACAACACATATTAGCAACATTAGTGCGTAAGAACTAGGTTTACGGCATTTGATGTAGAACGTTTAAAGTATCACACAATATGTATTAAGATAAATACTTGAAAATATGAGACTAAATGTTAGGTAGGACATTTGGAGTTTGCTTTATAGGGAAGGTGATGTTAATGAACATAAAATGTAAATATGCAGGATTATAGCAAAGCTAATTTCCATCCTTCGTCCTTTGACAAGTCAACACAGAAGAAAAAAAGTAATAAGAACTCTAATAACATTGAAACTTTAAGAATAAAACAAAAAGAGAGGTCAGAGTACACGAATAAAAGTAAAAACAAGAATAGCAACAGCATAAAGGTCGTGTTTATCTCTCAAATTAAAATCATTCATGTATGCATATACACACTTATGTTGTATATAAATGTGTATACACACACACACATCCTTGTGCTTCTATCTTTGTGAGGACATTCATTAACATAATGCATTCCCTATCCCCTTACCCTAACCCTAACCACCACAACCGATTGCCTAACCCTTCCCCTTCCCCTTATCCATACCAGTTAGGGACTGAAACATTCCCCTCAGAAATGGGACAACACTTCTAAATCCTCATGTGTCACCAATAGTCGTCCGTGGAGCAGTAAACCAACATCACGGCTGTTTCCAGAAGAGTTCGCAATGCCGTCTGCAGCATTAAATTGTAGGGTTGTCACGATCCTAAAATTTCTAAGTCGATATCAATATCTAAAAAAAATGTTTGATACTTGATGCCATTTTCGATACTACAGGGGATAAAAAAAGAGACAAAAACTTAAAAGCACAAGAAAAATTTGTATGAACTGGAAAATCTTTTATCTTCTGCTAGTTGAATAAATGTGCAAATAAATGCAAAAATATACCCAAATATAACACAATATGACAATATTTTAAGGTTGTCTGAGGTATTATTTTTTTAATATGTAAAACATCCAAAAATCTAGAAGTAACAATAGTAAAAATATACAAACAGTTTTCTGAGGTAGTGAGAAAAAAACAAACAAAAAAACTGGATTTGACTTTGTGTAAACTATAACAATAATAATAATAATAATAATAATAATAGCAACAATGACACACAAAAATAATTAGAACAATATGTTGAGCTATTAAACTACAAGTAGACAGCAAACAGTTCTGATCGCGGAAGTTTGAATCTGTGAATATCTTTCCAACTTTACCTAAGTATGACGGTACTTGTTCGTTCATTCTTTAAAGGGGAACTCAGTAACTTTTTTACCACAATAAATGCTTTTCGGAATCCCCGTGGGGCTAAACAAAGTGTTTACGGAGTGATTCAATGTTTCCCCCCCTCCCGCCGGGGCCTCTGGCCTGCGAGCAGCTAAATACAACTTTGCCTGCGCCGACCCGAGCAGAACTTGCGACAACAGAAACCGCTGTACGGTACTCATGTCCCCTATCTACCGAGCTGCTTCCAGCGCTGATTTGAACCAGACTACCAGCTCTGATCTGAACCAGACTACCAGCGCTAACTCGAAGAAAACATTTCTTTATCTTCCACCACCTAAACACGGCTCCTGGCTCTCATAACCAACTCTTTGCTGGACCAGAGTGATTCACGTAGCTGCGCTGCCTGGGCGCCGGGTGAAGCATCACTGCTTCAGGCTCAATAATCACTTGTCACGTCCGCAAAAAGTAAATAAAAGTTCGTATTCTTACCTGCTACTCGCCAACACCAGTGAAAAATATAATCCACGGCATATTTACCCGCAAATCGCAGGTAAAACGTCCCGTTTCAGAAAATACAGGACTTTGCTTTGAGCAGAGGGAGACGTGGTGCTGCTACCAACGCAGCAAAGTAGCATCAACAAGCTAGTAAAAGCTTAGAAATATATCCAGCGATCAAAATAGAGGAAAGACAGGTAGAGAAGCCGTCTGTGTGCTGTGGGGGTGTAAGGGGGGTTGAACACGACAGTGAAAGGACGCCACTAGGGGGAGCCCCGAGCTGAAGTTACTGAGTTCTGCTTTAAAGGAGCCCTATCATGAAAAATGGACTTTCAGAGCTTTTCAGCATGTTACTGTGCTATTTCCTCATAAAAACTTCATTTAAGTTGTTTTTTTCTTCATTTGTGCATATGTGAGTAATATATATGAATATTCAGGCCAAGCTGTAGCTTCTTAACATAACTGACTGACATCGGTATACGCAACGAGGTGGCACCAAACAGGAAGCAACAAACACGCATGTGCAGCATCGTAGCAAGACGTCCTCTTTGTGGAACAGAAACTCTTAGAGAATCCTAACCTATACACACTCTCTGAGGAAGAAACTAACACCTGCAGGAAGATTTCCTCAGAGACAAACAGCCATCAGCTAACAGACGTTTGATCCAGATTCAGGAGATTTTTTATTTTTTTTAAGCTTAGAGGACGGCAAGTTGGGAAAAATGTGGTTACGTTCAGCGTGGGAGTTTATTTGTTGTACTGGATGAATCGACTTTCCAGAAGTGGTTGGATTATAACTTCAGGAGCAGAAAAAAACCTCATCTTTGTGTGTGAACTTCACTCCTGACAATTTCATGAATGTCGGACAGTAAAGTGTTTTTTTCTCTGGGATTACTTCTGAAATCTGACGCAGTTCCTGCTATAAAAACGCTAACTGTTAGCCTATGACTTGTTAGCTAGTTTACTTACTTGTCAGGGTCTCTGTGGTACTTCTGTGGTACTGCGTGCACTTCAAACTCCATATCAGACTCTGGGTGGAGCGCATACAGCTCCATAACAGGCTGCTCTGTTTTATCCCGTCGATCGGAGTCCGATTATTCATCAACATTACAGATAACGTCCATGTGAGCTGCCGGTGCCGGTGTTAAGAACAATTCTGTGACCCTTCAGAATAAGTGTCTCTTCCGGGGCGACGTCATGAAATGGACGTAAAACATGTTGCAATTGGTCGAGAGCTCCGCAGTTCAGTACAGTCAGCCATCTTACTTCCGTGTTGGAAATTAGATGCATAAAAAACAAACATTTACACCAGATTAGTTTCTATGGTAACGATGGAACATATTAAGCTTATAAATGCCTGTATTTGACTTTTGGAACGTTTGAAAAGCTGATACAGCTGCTTTAAAAGTATCAGTGAAATGAAGTATTTCTGCTGCAGATAATGTAACAAAGAGACCCGCTGCCTCCTTCACCCTCATTATATACCGATCACACACACACGGAGAGAAATGTGAATATCATCCGAAGAAATTAGAGAGACACAGAAATGTTAATACACGTATTCCTAGAAATAAGGTCCAGGTTGGTTAATGTGGACTAGCAGCGGCGCTAACCGTCACTAACAATACGTTTTTAAGTTCCATAATAAACGGGAGCTTTAAGAAACTAACCTGTCTGGTTCTGGTTCTGGTCCTGGTTCTGGTCGTTCTGGTTCTGGTTCTAACCTGTCTGAAAACATATGAAGGTAGGAATGTCGGTCCTGGTTCTGGTTCTGGTTCTGGTCCTGGTTCTGGTCTGTCTGTCTGGTGTTTTTTTATAATAAAATAAAATAAATTGGTCTGTTTTTTTTTTTTTTTTTTTTTTTTTATAAACTTAAATAAATAAGAGGAGGAAAGGAGGGGGGGGAAGGGGAGCTGGTCCTGGTCCTGGTTCTGGTTCTGGTTCTAACCTGTCTGAATTCATCATGAAGGTCAGGAATGTCGGTCCTGGTTCTGGTTCTGGTTCTGGTCCTGGTCCTGGTCCTGGTCCTGGTTCTGGTTCTAACCTGTCTGAATTCATCATGAAGGTCAGGAATGTCGGTCCTGGTTCTGGTTCTGGTTCTGGTCCTGGTCCTGGTCCTGGTTCTGGTTCTGGTTCTAACCTGTCTGAATACATCATGAAGGTCAGGAATGTCGGTCCTGGTCCTGGTCCTGGTCCTGGTCCTGGTCCTGGTTCTGGTTCTGGTTCTAACCTGTCTGAATTCATCATGAAGGTCAGGAATGTCGGTCCTGGTTCTGGTCCTGGTCCTGGTTCTGGTTCTGGTTCTAACCTGTCTGAATTCATCATGAAGGTCAGGAATGTTGGTCCTGGTTCTGGTTCTGGTCCAGGATGTGGGTCCTTAACATGTTTCTCCAGGTTTGCTGTGCTGCTGGACTTGGTTGCGACCGCTTTGACGCACCGTTTGTACACAGGCCTGTCTACGTCTACGTCTCTCGGTTTTCCTCCTCCGTCTGCTGCATGTGAAATACTCCCAAACGAGACTTTTCCTTTTTCCTTCTCCAGTAAGACGATCTGTCCTGGACTTCCGGCAGCAGAAACACGAACTGTCAGGATCTCTGCCCGCCTGTCAGTCAGCCGCTGTTTACCTGCTGGCTGCTGCTGTCGAGTGCGCGCGTGCACTGCAGTATCAGTACCATGGTAAATTAGTATCATTGTTAATATGCCGTTTCAGTATCGATACTTTTCGGAGTATCGATATTTTTGACAATCCTATTAAATTGTCAAAGTTTTGTTAAAAAAAACCGCCTGCAGCAGCAGTAATCTCCCTTTCATGGGTGGCTGGAATATTTCTTTGGCTTTTGGACAAAAAAACAAAAATGAGAGGAAAAGAAGGCGCCTTCGACTCAAACTTGCTGTTAATGTTACTTTTCAGACATGATTAGTTGCACGTAATGTTACAAAACGAGCGACTTTGTTCACATTTCTAATAAAACTGTCTTTAACACATCACAGCGACCTTAAATAGCGATTTTCACATTTTATTTACAAAAACTACTCACATTTATACGTTTCTCTGGCTTGTTCTCAGCCTGCAGGGGGCGAGCCGGGGGGGGGGGGTTTCCCCTACAGACCATGATGTCTGTAGCAAAGGCGACTCTGTTTACGGAAGTTGGAGAGGCTACGCGCTGCCTTTGCTATTATCCGTGTGCTTCCCTGTGATTGGCCGGTTCTTCTGCAGCATATAGTTCCCTACTGAATGCCGTCTAGTCAGTCCTTTGATGTGAAATCAGCTTCTCGTTTGTACTCGATCAGAATGTGTGGGTCACGAAACATAACTGGAGAAAAATATCAAGTTAATTAGTTCACTTTCACCAAGTGGTGCTAGTTGGAACCACCAGATTACAGCAACTATGCTAAGCTAAGCTAAAGTCAGTGCTGCCAGATTCAGAGAATGACTGGGTCGGTTAGAAAACACTTCTGCCCACTTGTCCAACTCAGGGGGCTGCGGGGGGCCAGTTTCACCCAGAGGTGGCATATGCTTTATTTTTCCTCTCAAAATTGCCGCTGTACCTTCCACTGCCTTGTCCGCCTTTCTGTCTGGTCAACTTTTCTTGAATTGTACACACACCGGCCACTTTATTAGGTACACCTAATTAGGCTAGTTAGCCTCTGTTCATGGTCGTTAGCTACATCCTCCAGCTCCGTAACGGCAGTCATAAAGAAGGTGATTCTGCTTTCTAGAGGTCCCAAAGCCACTGTAATCTCTCGTTTAACATCTGCAACAGTCTCAAAAGTACCAATAATATCCCTCTTCCATCATCAGCTTCATGTCAGCCAGCAATGCGCTATTAGCCTCCGCTGTAGCTGAAACCTCCTGCTCAGACATGCTTCTAGTGGTCGTACCTGTTCCTGTTCACCTCATTTATGCACCAAATGTCTCAAAATAAGTGGTTTAAGACGATAAAAATCTGTGATAGCTTTGTAGGTAGAATAAAAAAAAAGAGGCGGTGTAAAATCATGAAAGACACATTCCAGCAGAGCTACCGCAAAGCACGTAAGACACCATTAGTGCCCCCAAGGAAATCTTGAGATTTACTGTTTAATACCATGACAAGACCATGACGATTTCGTGGCAGTTAACCTACCCCGATATTGTGATATCGCCAATATCGTGACATCCCTAACTCCTAGTGGTTTGGATATTTGATGCTAGCGTGAGACAGAAGTGGCGAGTGTGGAGGTTGTGTTGAAAACCATAATCAGATTTCCTGTTTGATGCACCAAATGAAAATGAGAAAATGGAAAACAAGCTCTCGGATCTGATTTGGGTTTTATTTTATTATTATTATTATTTTTATTATTTGAGTCAGCAGTGTGACCCGGAAGTTCTCCCACATCAGCATTTACTGTTGACGACATGTCTAAAGCCTTCCTTACAAAGTCTTCTCTCCAACATGATTTAATGTTTTTTACTCCACTGCTTCTCTTGTTAACTGAAGTATGAGCATGTAGACATTTTTAAAGGTGTGACTTTGAAGAAGCTCTGAGAGGAGGAGGTGGGAATGTTCCTGCTGCATGATCTTGAAATCCAGTTTTATCTTTCTTTTCATTCCAGTGTCCAGCAGCTGTTGGTGATTCCAGAGCAGGTTCCTGTAAATGGAGTCTGGACAAGCAGGACCCAGCAGACAATTAGGATGGAGAGCTGAAGATGATGGGATGGTGGTACCAACGATGATGGCTCCTCTGAGAAGTGAAGATGATGAAGAACTTCAGCCTTGGTCAAATTCAGCCCATCTTTATCAAACCCAAACTGAAGGCAACACAGAGGTAGAGGCTCCAACCATCAACCCAGCTACATGGATGAAATCAGAAACTGATGGAGAGGACTGTGGAGGACCAGAACTGGCCAGTAACCCAGAACCAAACAGGGACCTGGTCCTGCCCAGAACCTCTCAACGTAAAAGAGGAACCAGAGGAACTGTGGCCCAGTCAGGTTGTGATAAAAGTAAAAAATCCCTCAGCTGCCCTAAATGTGGGGAAGAGTTTCAGAACCGACCATCTCTCCAGAAACACTTAACAAAAAGGTCTTCAGGCTGTTTGAAGCGTAAGAAATCTTCTAGAGTGACACAAAGTGTCAGTTTGCAGAAAAGAGTCCACAAAGCAAAAGAAACCATCAAATGTGATGTTTGTGATAAAATCTGCAGACATAAAGGAGAACTTAGAGATCACATGAGAGTGCACACAGGAGAGAAACCATTCAGTTGTGATGAATGTGGACAAAGTTTTAGTAGAAAGGATAGCTTAAAACTACACATGAGAGTCCACAGAGAAGAGAAACCATTCACCTGTGATGATTGTGGACAAAGATTTAGTCACAAAGCAAACTTAGAAAAACACATGAGAATCCACACAGGACAGAAACCATACAGCTGTAAAGAATGTGGACAAAGATTTAGACTTTCAGGACACTTGAATAGACATATGCAAGTCCACACAGGAGAGAAACCATTCAGCTGTGATGAATGTGGACTAAGATTAAGTTGCAAGGGAGACTTAAAGAAACATCTGAGAATCCACACAGGAGAGAAACCATTCAGTTGTAGTGAATGTGGACATAGATGTAATCGAAAGGAACACTTAGACTTACACATGAGAATCCACACAAGAGAGAAACCATACAGCTGTGATGAATGTAGTCAAAGATTTAGTCAAAAAGGTACGCTAAACCAACACGTGAAAATCCATACAGGAGAGAAACCATTCAGTTGTGATGAGTGTGGGCACAGATTTATAATTAAAGCAACATTAAACCTACACAAGAGAACACACACTGGAGAGAAACCATTCAGTTGTGATGAGTGTGGGAAAAGATTTAGAAGTAAGAGAAACTTAAACCTACATAAGGGAATACATACAGGAGAGAGATCATTCAGCTGTGATGAATGTGGACAAATCCTTCGGTCAAATCAAGCCTTAAAGCAACACTTGAGAATCCACACAGGAGAGAGACCATTTAGTTGTAAGGAATGTGGACAAAGTTTTAGTCAGAAGGGAAACTTGAAGGACCACATGAGAATCCACACCGGAGAGAAACCATACAGTTGTGATGAATGTGGAAAAAGATTTAGCCGCAAGCCTCTGTTAACCCAACACATAAAAATGCACACAGGAGAGAAACCATATAGTTGTGCTGAATGTGGACAAAGATTTAGAACCAAGACACACTTAGACCGACACATGAGAATCCACACGGGAGAAAAGCCATTCGTCTGTGATGAATGTGAACAAAGATTTTCTCAAAAATCTCATTTACAACAACACATGAAAGTCCACACAGGAGAGAAACCATTCAGCTGCGATCAATGTGGACAAAGATTAAGTTGTAAGGGAGACTTAAAGAGACATATGAGAATCCACACAGGAGAGAAACCATTCAGTTGTGGTGAATGTGGACAAAGATGTAGTCACAAGGGAAGCTTAAATTTACACAGGAGAGTTCACACAGGAGAGAAACCATACAGCTGTGATGAATGTGGACGAAGATTTAGTGTAAACGGAAGCTTAAACAAACACATGAGAATCCACACTGGAGAGGAACCATTTTCCTGTGGGAACTGTGGGAAATCATTTAGATGGCTTCAAACTTTAAAAGCACACACATGTTGTGGGGAAAGTGATGATTAAAGTGATATAAACTGCACCGCTGCACCATTCTACCGCAAATTTGTAAACAATGGAAGTTGTTCAAGAAAGAGATTTACCCAAGAACCTTTGTTTCAAACCAGTTTTATCTACTAATAAAGTGTTCACTTCACCGTCGCAGAGTAAGCTATCAATCAATTCATCTGCTTTGAAACCAGTGGTATCGTGGGGCTCTTGTCCTGTGCCTCGTATATTTATTTGTATATTTCTGCAGGCTTTGTATTATAAGATGATGAAACGTCCTCTTTTACCCGGACATGTCATCCAAAAGGTAGAAAATGCGCCGTGTTTTTCAAAATCATCTGGGAAGGAGCCGCAGCGCAGAAAAGCGTCACCTGTTAGTGGCTGCACGGGACAACGGGAACACACTATAACCGTGTTAGTGCGAAATACGGAGTTTGCACCAAACTCTCGAATTGGAAGGTTTTCCCATGAAGGATGCGAAGCTATTCAGACTTTCCTGGAGAGATCACATCTCCATCACCTTCTACACTGTTTAGCAAAAACACCGTCAGACGAGGTGAAGTCGAGGTTCATGTTCTGACTGATGCTTTGATGGTTTTTGTAATGATTTCCAGTTTTAACAATGATCTCAGTATTTTTTTAAGTAGTTTTGGGGCGTGGAGATTCAGGAACTCTGCAGGTTCAGGTAGTTAGAAGGGTATTTTTTGCTTTAAAATAGATTTAAGTTGATGGTATTCTAAGAATTTAGTGTTACAGATCCATATTGTGAAGGTATATATTAAATGACAAGAAGTTTCCATTTTCAGTGATATGTTCTGGTTGTTTATCTTTCCATTGTACAAATGAATCATTTCTTGTTTTGTAGAATGTTCAGATGGGTGTAAGCTTGCAAGGATAATAAGACTGTTAGTTTGAGGAATTCCCACCATGCTTTCAGAGCAGCGCACATGTTGATGCTTTTAAAGCGTTGATGAGATCTGATTGTTGACCTGATGAATGGCAAATCAGACAAGCAGATCCTGACACAATGCTAGTTCTGTGTCAAACCGAAGGAGCAAACTCAGCTGGAATAACGGTGAAGCTACTTCCTGGTTGCCCAAGAATTGTAATTCTGTCTTCATCCACTAGGGGTTGGCTCCAAAACCGAGCAGATCCCCACAGACTCCCATGTTCAAAAATGCTAACTTCACAGCAGAAGCATGTTTACAGCAGAAATAAACACATTTACAGCAGAATAAACATGTTTACAGCAGGAATAAACACGTTTACAGCCGAATAAACACATTTACAGCAGGAATAAACACGTTTACAGCAGGAATAAGCACGTTTACAGCAGGAATAAGCACGTTTACAGCAGAATAAACACATTTACAGCAGGAATAAACACGTTTACAGCAGAATAAACACGTTTACCGCAGGAATAAACACGTTTACTGCCTGGTTCAAAACATTTAGGTTTAATAGGTCAAGTTTATCTTCATGTCAGCTGTGAGGGAGGTGAATTTCTTTGTAAATCATCCGTTTAGATGTTATTTAATCTTGAAATTACACATAATTAGAGGCGTGTCCATTGTGTGATTGACAGGTGGCAGACTGGGTGCTGGTTTTACAGGTGGAGGCTAATAGTTAGCGCCCTGCTAGCTCCCAGGTAGGCCTCAGCCTGTAGCAGAGTAGCACATCAGTGGTTTTTAGGTGGTTAACGGCAAGTCTGAGCGTGTCTTACCTTTAAACCATCTCTCTTCTTTCATTCTTGTTCACTTCAGAGTAGCTCGGTTAGCATTTAGCTTGGCTGTCAATCATTTTCTCCACGGCTCGGAGCGGCCCTGTCTTTGCCCATTTTAATATTTTCCGGAGTGATGACACACGTGACACAGCAAGATGGCGACGGTGGGAAACACCCAACTGGCTTCACTCTTCAGACATAACCGGATACTGCGCCCATTTTTTTTTTCTTACAGTCCTTGGTCTAATCACGGTTCATCCAAATGGGTAGATTTCAGCCATTTGGAGATATATTATAGCTTGTTTGCTGAGAAAAGGGGATTAAAATTTGGTTGTCTGGCCCACCTCTGTCCTTAACCCGTTCTAAAGTTTTTAAACTGATTTCTTTGTTTTGTTTTTCCAAAGAAATGTAGATATGTGAGAGTCCAGTGACTTAAACCAACTGGAGGAAGGTTTGGTGGGTATCATTGAGAACAAGTAGTTAATTTTAGGTAGAACCATCATTTTAATGGTAGCAACTCTCCCCATGAGTGATATGGGTAAGTGCTTCCATCGTGTGAGATCTTCCTCTATTGATTTTAGTGGCTGGACATAATTAGGGTTGCCACCTTTCGGAAAAAAAAAATAAGGGACACTCACCACAGATCATCGGGGCCATGACCACCGTGGGCCGACACCCATAGGTGGACCCCCCACAGCAGTGGTATATTTATTTTTTGCCAGTGCTTCTAGGAAAGGGGTGATCAATAGAACAATTGGTGACACTTAAAGCTTGAAATGCTGCAATGAACACGAACAGAAAGTGCTGTTATTCAGGTTCCATATCCTGTAATCACACCCATTCCTATTTCAAATACAATAAGGGAAATGTATATAACCAAGTGCCATATGCACAAAACTTAGTTACTGCATTATCAGTAAAACCTGGTTAATGAGATGCTGTCGTGCACATTTCTCATGCAGCACCAGCAGCCAAAGATCTGTCCGGTGGAGTGCAGCAATTAACTTCAAATATAAACCTTGTAAATACATTAAGAACTGAATGTAACTGTTAAATGATCTGTTGTAGACAGCTCTGATGTGTCTGACTGTGCGGTACACCTGTCAGCTGTAACCTAGAGTGGGATGACGGATTAATTAAACTTATTTCTTTTGCTGCCTCTTATGACTTGAAAGAAAGTCAAATCATCCAGACAGTTAAACCACAACAACAAAAGAATTTATGGAAAGATAACTGAACACTGGATTCTTTAAAATTGACATTTTGACACAGAATACCTGGAAAACTCAAGTTTTGTTTATCTTGGAAATATATTGTGTGCATACTATATATATATGTGTATATACGTATATAAACAATATTTATAATATTTATCTAAATGTTAACCCATCGCTATGATTTATTGTATAAATAACCATAGCCTGTATAATATATCTATATTGGCGACTACTATTGGATTCTGTATATATAAGATAAATGATCATTTATTCAACTTTAAAAGTCAATGTCCCAAAGAAACAACCAACTGCAACCAGAGCTCGTCGCTAGGCTCTGTCCATGTGACTGGACGGAGCCTAGTGCTGATAAAAACTGATCCGGTGAGACGTGATGTCATGATTCAGTCTGAGGACATGATGAGGGGATGAAGATGGGACACTGACGTTTGGCTCGCCTTCATGGTTCTCACCTGCCATCAGTGTTGCTTTCCTGATGCGTGATGTCTGATGTCACAGTCCTCCAAGCGCCACAGAAAACAGTCGCCGACATGTTTTACAGTTTCCCTCATCTTCACTGACGCTGTCCAGCCAGGGGCGGGCCTGTTCCCACTCACGGGCTTTCTTTTGCAAACGCTTTGGCTTTTGAAAACATGCTGGAGGATCAGGTGTGGACATTTTAAAAGGCGCTGGTGCAGTGAGGAGCGCGTGACAGCAGCACATGCAGGCGAGCAGCCAGCCAGATGCAGACAGGACTGGAGGAAGAATCCTGCTCTTATTTAACATTTCCTCTGTTTCCTTTTGCTCATTACAGTTAAACGTTTATATGTGTGAGACAGATGTGTATTGCACATTTATAGAAATACAGAACAAATGGCATCCCGTAGTGGTTCAATACGGGATGTAGACAGCTCTAATGTGTCTGACTGTGGTACACCTGTAAGACAGCAGAGCAAGCTGACCGAGAGAGAGCCAGCACGAAATTCAGAGAACCGTGTCCCGTTTAATTTTTATTCTAATTGATTCATGTTGATTTTTTATTGAGATGAATCCTGCGGGGAAAATACAGCGCTCCTATTGGACCAAAAGTTAGATATGCTTCCTACATCACCCAAAATCTAGTGTTGCTATTGGCTGGAGTCTTTCTCGGAGGGACCATTTAAAATTCCCAGACGCAGAACTAAGAGTGGAGGGGGGGTTGGTTTCATTTCCCCCCCAATTTTCATATAAAGGAGTTCACCAGCGACTGAACCAGAAAGGTCCATAAAAGTCCACAAAAACTCATCAATATTATACCAGTTATAAACCAACTGTAAGCCAGTTATAAACCAGCTATAAAACAAACTACCAACCAACTGTAAGCCGGCTTTAAACCAGCTATAGACAAACTACAAACCAGCTGTAAGCCGGCTTTAAACCAGTTATAAACCAGCTATAAACAAACTACAAACCAGCTTTAAACCAGTTATAAACCAGCTATAAACAAACTACAAACCAGCTAAACCAGTTATAAACCAGCTATAAACAAACTACAAACCAGCTGTAAGCCGGCTTTGAGCCAGTTATAAACCAGCTGCAAACAAACTACAAACCAGCTTTAAACCAGTTATAATCCAGCTATAAACAAACTACAAACTAGTTGTAAGCCGGCTTTAAACCAGTTATAAACCAGCTGTAAACAAACTACAAACCAGCTTTAAACCAGTTATAAACCAGCTATAAACAAACTACAAACCAGCTGTAAGCCAGCTTTAAACCAGTTATAAACCAGCTATAAACAAACTACAAACCAACTGTAAGCTGGCTTTAAACCAGTTATAAACAAACTACAAACCAGCTGTAAGCCAGCTTTAAACCAGTTATAAACCAGCTATAAACAAACTACAAACTAACTGTAAGCCGGCTTTAAACCAGTTATAAACCAGCTATAAACAAACTACAAACCAGCTTTAAACAAACTACAAACCAGCTGTAAGGCAGCTTTAAACTAGTTATAAACCAGCTATAAACAAACTACAAACCATCTGTATGCCGGCTTTGAGCCAGTTATAAACCAGCTATAAACAAACTACAAACCAGCTTTAAACTAGCTATAAACAAACTACAAACCAGCTGTAAGCCGGCTTTAAACCAGTTACGAACCAATTTTAAACAAACTACAAATCAGCTTTAAACCAGTTATAAACCAGCTATAAACAAACTACAAACTAGTTGTAAGCCGGCTTTAAACCAGTTTTAAACCAGCTGTAAACAAACTACAAACCAGCTTTAAACCAGTTATAAACCAGCTATAAACAAACTACAAACCAGCTGTAAGCCAGCTTTAAACCAGTTATAAACCAGCTATAAACAAACTACAAACCAACTGTAAGCCGGCTTTAAACCAGTTATAAACAAACTACAAACCAGCTGTAAGCCAGCTTTAAACCAGTTATAAACCGGCTATAAACAAACTACAAACTAACTGTAAGCCGGCTTTAAACCAGTTATAAACCAGCTATAAACAAACTACAAACCAGCTTTAAACAAACTACAAACCAGCTGTAAGGCAGCTTTAAACTAGTTATAAACCAGCTATAAACAAACTACAAACCAACTGTAAGCGGCTTTGAGCCAGTTATAAACCAGGAAAAAAAAAAGGAGGCTTTAAACCAGTTATAAACAAACTACAAACCAGCTGTAAGCCAGCTTTAAACCAGTTATAAACCAGCTATAAACAAACTACAAACTAACTGTAAGCCGGCTTTAAACCAGTTATAAACCAGCTATAAACAAACTACAAACCAGCTTTAAACAAACTACAAACCAACTGTAAGGCAGCTTTAAACTAGTTATAAACCAGTCTATAAAAAACTACAAACCAACTGTAAGCCGGCTTTAAACCAGTTATAAACCAGCTATAAACAAACTACAAACCAGCTTTAAACTAGCTATAAACAAACTACAAACCAGCTGTAAGCCGGCTTTAAACCAGTTATAAACCAGTTATAAACAAACTACAAACCAGCTGTAAACCAGTTATAAACCAGCTATAAACAAACTACAAACCAGCTGTAAGCCAGCTTTAAACCAGTTATAAACCAGCTATAAACAAACTACAAACCAGCTAAACCAGTTATAAACCAGCTTTAAAAAAACTACAAACCAGCTGTAAGCCGGCTTTAAACCAGTTATAAACCAATTATAAACAAACTACAAACCAGCTGTAAGCCAGCTTTAAGCCAGTTATAAACCAGCTATAAACAAACTACAAACCAGCTTTAAACCAGTTATAAACCAGTTACAAACCAACTACAAACCAGCTTTAAGAACTTCAACCATAAACAAACTACAAACCAGCTGTAAGCCAGCTTTAAACCAGTTATAAACAAACTACAAACCAGCTGTAAGCCAGCTTTAAACCAGTTATAAACAAACTACAAACCAGCTGTAAGCCAGCTTTAAACCAGTTATAAACCAGCTATAAACAAACTACAAACCAGCTGTAAGCCAGCTTTAAACCAGTTATAAACCAGCCATAAACAAACTACAAACCAGCTTTAAACCAGCTATAAACAAACTACAAACCAGCTGTAAGCCAGCTTTAAACCAGTTATAAACAAACTACAAACCAACTGTAAGCCGGCTTTAAACCAGTTAAAAAAAATAAACCAGCTATAAACAAACTACAAACCAACTGTAAGCCGGCTTTAAACCAGTTATAAACCAGCCATAAACAAACTACAAACCAGCTTTAAACCAGCTATAAACAAACTACAAACCAGCTGTAAGCCGGCTTTAAAACCAGTTATAAACCAGCAAAAATATAAACAAACTACAAACCAACTGTAAGCCGGCTTTAAACCAGTTATAAACCAGCCATAAACAAACTACAAACCAGCTTTAAACTAGCTATAAACAAACTACAAACCAGCTGTAAGCCGGCTTTAAACCAGTTATAAACCAGCTATAAACAAACTACAAACCAGCTGTAAGCCAGCTTTAAACCAGTTATAAACAAACTACAAACCAACTGTAAGCCGGCTTTAAACCAGTTATAAACCAGCTATAAACAAACTACAAACCAACTGTAAGCCGGCTTTAAACCAGTTATAAACCAGCCATAAACAAACTACAAACCAGCTTTAAACTAGCTATAAACAAACTACAAACCAGCTGTAAGCCGGCTTTAAACCAGTTATAAACCAGCTATAAACAAACTACAAACCAACTGTAAGCCGGCTTTAAACCAGTTATAAACCAGCCATAAACAAACTACAAACCAGCTTTAAACCAGCTATAAACAAACTACAAACCAGCTGTAAGCCAGCTTTAAACCAGTTATAAACCAGCTATAAACAAACTACAAACCAGCTGTAAGCCGGCTTTAAACCAGTTATAAACCAGCTATAAACAAACTACAAACCAACTGTAAGCCAGCTTTAAACCAATTATAAACCAGCTATAAACAAACTACAAACCAACTGTAAGCCGGCTTTAAACCAGTTATAAACCAGCCACAAACCAGCTACAAACCAGCTTTAAACTAGCTATAAACAAACTACAAGCCAGCTGTAAGCCGGCTTTAAACCAGTTATAAACCAGCTATAAACAAACTACAAACCAGCTGTAAGCCAGCTTTAAACCAGTTATAAACAAACTACAAACCAACTGTAAGCCAGCTTTAAACCAGTTATAAACCAGTTATAAACAAACTACAAACCAACTGTAAGCCGGCTTTAAACCAGTTATAAACCAGCTATAAACAAACTACAAACCAGCTGTAAGCCGGCTTTAAACCAGTTATAAACCAGCTATAAACAAACTACAAACCAGCTGTAAGCCGGCTTTAAACCAGTTATAAACAAACTACAAACCAGCTACAAACCAGCTTTAAACTAGCTATAAACAAACTACAAACCAGCTGTAAGCCAGCTTTAAACCAGTTATGAACCAATTTTAAACAAACTACAAACCAGCTGTAAGCGGCTTTAAACCAGCGTTAAACCAGTTATGAACAAACTACAAACCAGCTGTAAGCGGCTTTAAACCAGCGATAAACCAGCTATAAATCTGTCAAATCAAACCAACTGTTGAGTTTTCATGCTGTCTTTATAATTCTGCATTTCAACCAGAGAATGTCGATAATAGAGAACTTTTAATTAAGGAAGAAGTAGTTCAGTCTCGTAACGAATATTTGATATTTAATATTGCAATATTTTTGCATGGAGTCCGACCATGTCCAGTTACATCATTACATCACATGATCTGATTCACAGAGCAGCTGCTGATACAGCCAGAGTAGCAGCTGGGGGTGGAGGGGGGGCGTGGTATTATATGGCTGAGAATAGAAACCCCCCCCCCCCCCCAGACACCAGAGTGAACTTTTGTCTTACAGCTACTGTCTAAATGTGTCTGTTTATAGTCTCGTCTGGTAAATAAAACTAATCCAACTGCTGCCAAAGTAAAGGTCATCACCGGGTTTTTATGTCAACAAGGTTAAAGTTTCCAAAACATCACCAAATGTTTCACTAAACAAGTATTACCTGGTCATACTGCAGTATTTACTACCTTAAAAACATCAAAGTATTTTAAAAACATATAAAACTGCAGTATGTTTTTGTAAATTTGAGCATGTGAGCGATTTAATGACAGTTTATTGCTGCCCTCTGGTGGTCAGACTGCGTAACTACTTCAGCTATGAGGATAAACAGAGATATTGAAGATGGAACGGGCAGATATTACAGGCCGATACAACGTTAATGTTAACTTCTTTCTCTCTTTTTTATCCTGACTATGATTATCATTCAGTTTTTGGTGCATCTCGATGAGCCGGACCACCAAAGAGAAAAAGGCAGCTAAAATAACTGATACATTTGTTTTACATATTTGTACGCGTGTATATTTAGTATAATTTTGTTTACTTTTTTTGGTCCAACATATTACCCAACTTTGGATGTCCTGACAGAATCCTTTAATGTAGATGTTGACACATTAATCAGATGTTAATATTATGTTTTGGATCTGTCAAAAATGTATTAATTTTTTAAGATATGCTAAAAAAAAGTTTAGTAAATTACCTATAGCCTACTATATATATATATATATATATATATATATATATATATATATATATATACACACACACACATCAATCAGCTAAATATCAGCTAATATCAATGTCAGTTAATATTAATCAAAAACATTTTTACATGCTATAAAAGTTTATTTCTTCTCTTCTTTACCCTCTAAAAGTTCTGTGGATGCATTATTTTAATTGAAGCCATCAGCTTTAAAATAAACAAACACTGCACACACGCCGGCTGACCATCACCACAGCGTAAATAACCGAGGAGAAGAAGTGCTCTTGCATCTCAGGTTGTTTAATGTTGAAAGACCGACCCGGTCAACATGGCGGAGACACAATAAGCACTGAACTGGAAACGAGTCTGAACGTTCTCCTTCGCTGCCGATGGCTGGATTAAATTACAAACAACAACAAAGTTCTTCGGTTTCCTCCTCTAAACAAGTAGAAGCATAAAAACGAAGGATGCGAGAGCACGACAGATCATCTAGGAGAACATAACTTAAGCAGCCACTCGGAGAACGAGTCAGAAACAGTAAATTACAAAGGCAGCGGAAAACTCCGGCGTATTTACACGACTCCGTTTATTTCATACAAATTTAAAGGCGGGGGGCGACGGAGGAGATGACAGTCTGAGGAACCAAGTAAAACCAGCGGCCCATGATCCTGGTGGGGGGGCTCAGGGCCCGGCGGGTGGGTTGTGGGGTCTGTCCATCAGCCCGGAGGTCTCCCTGATCTCGGGCTCCTCCGTGGAGTCCGGCAGGGCCTCCGTCTGCCCCGGATCGTTCCGGTCCAGCTCCTGCTGGCTCTGGATCTTCAGGATCAGCTCCCGGATCTCCTCCCTCTTCGTCTTCATCCTCGGCTGAGGAAACCACTCCGACAAGTTCAGCGGGAGGTGGAAGCTGGGGATCGGGTTCTGCCCGGAAACAGGAGAGAGCTGGTTATCACGCCGGTACGGAAGCCCGAAGGCGTCAAAGTACAAACATGGAGGAATTTTTATTCCCAGAAAAACAGGATTCCATCTGGTGAAGCAAAATCAGTGTTTTTGTGAATGTTAATGACATCATGGGTGTAGAAATGTTTTTTATTTTTTATAGTTTTTATTGTTTTAGTGATAATAATAATAATAATAACAATAATATTAAAATCTAAGAGCCAGTTCCAGTTCCTGTCTTAACCCTCAATCTTAGTCGCCCTCAAAACCAGGAGTTCAGGGCTATGCTGTGACTTAGAATAGGACACCCCTAAAATGCAGATACGTCTTCAAACTGTGGGGGGCAGCATTGCACCAAAGCAGCGTTCAGGCTGTCAGTTCAGCAGAAGAAGCAGCAGCTTCACTTTATCTGCACTGTAAGCGTGTCTGTTTCATCATCAGCATCATTGATGCTCCATCAGCTCCGTGTTTCTGAAACTGTGGTGGATGATCTGTCCGTTATTCCTTCTGTCACAGTTATCAGACATTATTCTGTGGAAATACCACCAGCATGGACGTGTTCAGCTGTCACCGCATACCACTGCTTACTGCAGGTAAACAGCAGCTGTGAGGAAAGTTACGTAGGTAACTGTGGTTCTGTGGATTCCTGGATGGCTGCAGTCAGCTGATTGACTTTGTTGTCATCGGGACTCGTCCTGCGAGGAGACATGTCCACTTTTACTGCCACTGCAGTCATGAAGATGGAAACAGAACTATGGTTCCATAACTCTGCGCCTACGGGAGATGATGTCAGCCCAGTCGTCTTATACCGTTATCGGCACGAGCACGTTATACAAGCTGTTATCTGGATAAAACAACCATGTCAGCGCGGAGAAAATGACCATTTTGAAACATTAACTAGCTTAAACGATAGCGACATGGTTTGACAGCACCGACCGCTATTAACAAAAGATCGTAAAATAAAAATAAATGTTCTGCAACAATGAGGTAACCGATCCATAACACGGACCTAAACTAAGATAATACCATGGTTTTCCTCATATTTATACCTGCATTAACAGAGAAAATACTTAAAGGGGCAGTTCAAGATTTTTGACATCGGGCCTCATTCTGGAGTGAGTCGGGGTCCTCTTCTGGAGACACTTTAATCTCATATTCTTGTTACTGGTGCTCCCCGATGCTAATGCTAGCATAAGTCAATAGGAATCTGCTAGCCTGTCATTAATAACAATCGTATCCTCTCCACAGAAAACCCGAGGAAATCAGTTCTAACAGAATATCTGTGGAGATGCCGTGTTAATAAAATAATGTTACCAGTAAAAATGACCTTGTACTGCGTTACATTTTGATAGTTACAGTGTCTCAGCGGCAACACATCATTACTTCCTGTATTTGGCAGCGGAGTGATGTCATCTGCCGTTAAGTGTAGGAAGGTATTTGATTCCAGAAGCGGCTGCTGTTAAAATGAACACTTATAAACCATGCTGCCTTTTTTCTGGTCTTAACTCTCTAGGCGCCAGAGTTTATTTAGGAAAATATTCCATTTGGACTTTAAGATTTCAAAATGCTGTAGCTTGGAGGTGGTGAGAGATAGATCCATAATGTAAATGAGAAAAATATTCATCATGACCTAAAGTTTATGATGGGAGTAAAATTACACATCTAATTTGCATATTGTGATGTCATCAGGTAGTGGCCATAATGGATTGTGTAACTTTCAGTAAAAAACAGATTTTTGAACATATTTATACACAGGAAAAAAAATTATACTGTCATATCATGCTCTAAATAAAGAAACATGAGTTTGATTGGAGTAACTTTGCTAATATAATTTGTATATCAGCAGGTAAAACTCAGTAAAACAGAATTCTGAACATATTTACACAGTAGATTTTTTATTTTTTCACTGATCCTTTTTCATCCTCTCATCCTCAGAATAAATGAACAGAAATCTGACAGGAGTACATTTGCCAATATAATTTATATATCCACAGGTAAAATTATATTTTTATGTTTTTTTTTCCCCCTTTTTTGTTATTATAGATTTATAGTTTGTCATAATCTAGCTGACTCCTCATACCATCATACCAGCCATGAAATCTGGGGTTTGGCTGGAGTTAGTGTGTGTGTCAGTGCTGGTGAGCATATCTTTCATTTGTGATGAGGTTCCAGAAATCCTCATCCGAAAACAGAGACAGAAAATCACATGCACGAGCATCTGTGAGATCCTCGTGTCCGTGATATCCCACAGGCTCGTCAGTGTCTCTGATCCATTCATGAATCACTTCCTAAACTCTCAAACATTCCCAGTCATCATCAATAACTCCCCTATTTTGATTATCTCCTCTTCTGCCCACACGTCCCTCTTTCTTTCTCCCATCACCGCGGCAGAGAAAACTTTCACCGTCATCAGTGTTTCTGACAGTTTGTGCAGCATGAACGCGGCAGCGCGCTGCGACGTCAGTCACTCGTCTCTGGCGAGGCCTGATCGTCTCCTTCTAATCCTGATCAGCAAAGATCAGTGCAGCACCTCGTCTGCACTGTAAAGACCTCTGGAAGTTTAGTTTTTGATTCTAAAAGTCGCGATCTGTCTCTCACTCTTTCCAACACGCTGCTGCTTTCGCCTTTTCTTTCTCTCTCCCGCGCTCCTGCAGCTTCGCGCTCATACAGCGGGCGTCGGGTTTCAAACCTTTATTTCTCTGATTTTTTCCATATAAACACAGTCAAAAATGGCGTCAGAACTAAGGCTGTATGTCTTGGCGATGTAGTAAAACCAAGCAGTAACGGTACAAGGCTACAGATTTAAAGATAAGGTCTGTTATAGTCAGTAAAGTCGCTTGTCGCAATATTGCAACTTTGGCGCCTAGAGGGTTAACTCTCTAAGCTAACATGCTAATGTGAAGACTGTGGTGCTTCTGTGTTCTGAACCGCATCGCGGTTGGATGGTCTTGGGTGTTCTGTGGAGGATACGATTGTTATTAATGACAGGCTAGCAGATTCCTATTGACTTATGCTAGCATTAGCATCGGGGACCACCGGTAACATGAATGTGAGATGAAAAAAGATGAAACTGTCGCAGTGATGAGCAGGATCCTGGCTCAGTTGAAAACGAGGCTCTATGTCAAAAATCCTGAACTGCCCCTTTAAGATTTGTAGCTCGCCTTCTTTGCTGCTGCATTCTGGGTAATCCTTACTCACAAGGTGGTGTCAGAAAATCTCAGGATGGAGGATATTCAGCCTTAAACTCTCCTCACCTTAACGTTCTGAGGATCGGGACAGAACTGGAACTTGGAGGGGGTGCGATGTTTGAGACTGAGGGTTAGGACAGGAACTGGAATTCAGCCTGACTCGTTGGTTTTACTGGTGGAGGAAAAGCGAAGAGAAGAAGTGGCGGTCACCTCGAAGAAGCTCTCCACGTACTGCAGCACGTAGACGCCGCAGTCGCTGAAGTTGTCCTGCTGGGGGACGCGAGGACTGGACCCCCTCATCTGCTCCTTCCCAAAGCTCCTCCGGCTCCCCTTACGCACCTCCCACTCCACCTCCAGGTACCTAAAACGAGCGCACACGTCACAACCTGTGCGTCACAAACCTGGACCCAGCTAAACCTGAACCCAGCTAAACCTGGACCCAGTTAAACCTGAACCCAGCTAAACCTGAACCCAGCTAAACCTGGACCCAGTTAAACCTGAACCCAGCTAAACCTGGACCCAGCTAAACCTGGACCCAGCTAAACCTGAACCCAGTTAAACCTGGACCCAGCTAATCCTGGACCCAGTTAAACCTGGACCCAGCTAAACCTGAACCCAGCTAAACCTGGACCCAGCTAAACCTGGACCCAGCTAAACCTGAACCCAGTTAAACCTGGACCCAGCTAAACCTGGACCCGGCTAAACCTGAACCCAGCTAAACCTGAACCCAGCTAAACCTGGACCCAGTTAAACCTGAACCCAGCTAAACCTGGACCCAGCTAAACCTGGACCCAGCTAAACCTGGACCCAGCTAAACCTGAACCCAGTTAAACCTGGACCCAGCTAATCCTGGACCCAGCTAAACCTGGACCCAGCTAAACCTGAACCCAGCTAAACCTGGACCCAGTTAAACCTGGACCCAGCTAAACCTGAACCCAGTTAAACCTGAACCCAGTTAAACCTGGACCCAGCTAAACCTGAACCCAGTTAAACCTGGACCCAGCTAAACCTGGACCCAGTTAAACCTGGACCCAGCTAAACCTGAACCCAGCTAAACCTGGACCCAGTTAAACCTGGACCCAGCTAAACCTGAACCCAGTTAAACCTGGATCCAGCTAAACCTGAACCCAGTTAAACCTGGACCCAGCTAAACCTGGACCCAGCTAAACCTGAACCCAGTTAAACCTGAACCCAGCTAAACCTGAACCCAGTTAAACCTGGACCCAGTTAAACCTGGACCCAGTTAAACCTGGACCCAGCTAAACCTGAACCCAGCTAAACCTGAACCCAGTTAAACCTGGACCCAGTTAAACCTGGACCCAGCTAAACCTGAACCCAGCTAAACCTGAACCCAGCTAAACCTGAACCCAGTTAAACCTGAACCCAGCTAAACCTGGACCCAGCTAAACCTGGACCCAGCTAAACCTGAACCCAGCTAAACCTGGACCCAGCTAAACCTGGACTCAGCTAAACCTGGACCCAGCTAAACCTGAACCCAGTTAAACCTGGACCCAGCTAAACCTGAACCCAGTTAAACCTGGACCCAGCTAAACCTGAACCCAGTTAAACCTGGACCCAGCTAAACCTGAACCCAGCTAAACCTGGACCCAGTTAAACCTGGACCCAGTTAAACCTGGACCCAGTTAAACCTGGACCCAGTTAAACCTGGACCCAGCTAAACCCGAACCCAGATAAACCTGGACCCAGCTAAACCTCAACCCAGCTAAACCTGGACCCAGCTAAACCTCAACCCAGCTAAACCTCAATCCAGCTAAACCTGGACCACCGGAACCTGAACGCAGCTAAACCTGGACCCAGCTAAACCTGGACCCAGCTAAACCTGAACCCAGTTAAACCTGGACCCAGCTAAACCTGGACCCAGCTAAACCTGGACCCAGTTAAACCTGGACCACCGGAACCTGAACGCAGCTAAACTTGGACCCACCGGAACCTGAACCCAGCTAAACCTGGACCCAGTTAAACGTGAGCCCAGCTAAACCTGGACCAAGTTAAACCTGGACCACCGGAACCTGAATCCAGTTAAACCTACACTAGACCAACCAACCCCGGACCTCCTAGACCAGGTCCTGCAGGTTTTAGATGTCTCCTGCTGCAGGTTTCCCTGTTTTAGGTGGCTGTTCTGGTCCAGGTTTTCCTGTTTTAGGCGGCTGTTCTGGTCCAGGTTTTCCTGTTTTAGGCGGCTGTTCTGGTCCAGGTTTTCCTGTTTTAGGCGGCTGTTCTGGTCCAGGTTTTCCTGTTTTAGGCGGCTGTTCTGGTCCAGGTTTTCCTGTTTTAGGCGGCTGTTCTGGTCCAGGTTTTCCTGTTTTATGCGGCTGTTCTGGTCCAGGTTTTCCTGTTTTAGGCGGCTGTTCTGGTCCGGGTTTTCCTTAACGATGTAAAGCCTCCTGGACTCACTCTCTGAGGGTCTTGACCACGGTGGACCGGGCCGGGCCGCGCAGTGAGTCCATGATGAGGATGCAGGGCCTGGAAGAGAGTAAGAAGCCGTCAGCGGCCCGCCACAGACCTGGCAGCCCCCCCCAGCCCAGACTCACTGTCTGCAGATGGTGGGTGTGGAGGCCAGACCAGAGGCGTCGCAGCCGCCACCGTCCTCCGCCAGAGTCCCGTCCTCACTGCATTCGTCCTGCGAGCAGACAGAAGACCTGCGTGAGCGGGCGAGCGAGGGAGGGAGGACAGAGCAGATGAAAAGAGAGAGAGAGAGTGCTACCTGGGAGGAGCTGTGGTCGTCGGAGAAGGCGTAGGCGTCGTCCTCCCCCTTCACCGAGCCGTAGCACACGCTGATCCTGTGCAACTCGCCTGCAACAACAAACGGTAAATTTAACAGTAAAAACCGTACAGTACACATCGTCATCAGAACCGGACCGGGACCAGGACAGGGACTCGACTCACTGGTGTAGTGCTGCTCGGGCTCGGCCTGCCCATCCCCCGGCAGTTCCTGGTTCTCCTCCGAGGGCTCACTGTCAGCCGGACCCTCCGCGGACCCCTCTGGGGCGTCGGGGGATGGCAGCTCCGAGGAACTGTCCAGCCCGTCTCTGTCCGGGGACAGGGGACGGCAGTGGTCTGGGATGCTGTCCTCCGACTGGAACTCCGGGCCCAGATACTGCGGGTTGGTCTCCAGCACCGGTCCCTCCAGGCCTGGGAAGCAGATGACTGCCAGGTACCAGTGAGCCCTGCAAGAGACCAGAGACACCTGTGGTAGACCACTTTGGACCGGTTCTAGACCAGACACACCTGTGGGAAACCAGTTTGGACCGGTTCTAGACCAGACACACCTGTGGAAGACCAGTCTGGACCAGTTCCAAGAGACCAGACATCTGTGGAAAACCAGTCTGGACCGGTTTTAGACCAGAAATCTACGGAAGACCAGTTTGTACTGGTTTTAGACCAAGCACACCTGCGGAAGACCAGTTTGGATCAGTTCCAAGAGACGCTGTCTGAACTGGTTCGAGACCAGACACATCTCTGGAAGATCAGTTTGGACCGGTTCTAGACCAGACACACCTGTGGGAAACCAGTTTGGACTGGTTCTAGACCAGACACATCCGTGGAAAACCAGTTTGGACTGGTTCTAGATCAAGCACATCTGTGGAAAACCAGTTTGGACGGTTTACAAGAGACCAGACACATCTGTTGAAGACCAGTCTGAACCGGTTCGAGACAGGACACATCTCTGGAAGACCACTTTGGACCGGTTCTAGACCAGACACGCCTGTGGGAAACCAGTTTGGACTGGTTCCAGATCAGACACATCTGTGGAAGACCAGTTTGGACCGGTTCCAGACCAGACACATCTGTTGAAGACCAGTCTGAACCGGTTCCAGACCAGACACATCTGTGGAAGACCAGTTTGGACCGGTTCCAGACCAGACACATCTGTTGAAGACCAGTCTGAACCGGTTCCAGACCAGACACATCTGTGGAAGACCAGTTTGGACCGGTTCCAGATGGTTGGCCCAGGAACCCGTCCAGTCCTGTGTGGGCTCAGACTGCGTCTGCTAAGGATAGACTGATACATTGGCCGGCCGATATTTGCGTCTTTTGCTGGTATATCGGCCAATACTTTGGGTGTGTTGGCCCATAACCCACGCCCCAGTTAAGTATCGGTTAATATCAGCTAAACGTCAGTTAATATCGGGTTAAATATCAGTTATCAGTTAATGTCAGTTAAATATCAGTTAAATGTCAGGTAAATATCAGGTGAATGAATTAAATATCATTTATCAGTTAATATCAGTTAAATATAATTTAATATCAGTTAATCGGTTAAATATCAGTCATATCAATTAAATATCAGGTAATGAGTTAAATATTAGTTAATATCAGTTAAATTTCAGTTTTCTTCTTAATGATGAAGTTTATGATCATACACAAGCATTAACTCTGGAATCGGAGTGATGGTGGAAGTTTTACCATCACATATTCACCTTCTTTGGCCCCGCCCACTTCTAAACATCCATGTTGTATTGAACTGTGTAGACAATTCCGGTTGCCAGCTGCGGCTAGTTAGTTGCATTGAAAAACATGGCAGCACAGCTAGCATACAGCTAGCATGAGATGGCTGGGATGCTAACGTTTATCTAAGTGGATAAAAACGGAGTGGCTGATAAAACCGACACTCACGACTCGTTGATGGGAACGAAGATGAAGTCCTTCTGGAACAGGTCCACGTGCCGGGTCCAGGTCTTCACCCGGTTGTGCTTCCTCTTCTGGATCCTGGAAGCAGAAAATGGTGAAATGAAACCTGCGAGCTAGTTAGCTGTAAGCTAGCTGGTGTCCCGCGGGGAGACTCACGGCAGGGTGGTGGTGTCCGGGCCGGTCCGGCGCTCCCTCTGGTTCAGCCTTTTGTAGAAGAAGGAGCTGAACACGTGGATCCGTTGTGCATCTTCCTTTTTTAACTTCTCTAAAACTAAATATCTGGAAGAGAGAGAAACGCGTCAGGACGGAACGATGAGTCATGGCAGGACACTCGTTTCTAGACTCACTTTAAATAAAAGTCTAAGATGACGTCGTTGAGGAATTCTCCGTCGTTAAGGCAGTGGAGGTCCTCGTTGGTCACCGAGATCCCACCTTTGGCCGGAGGGGGGGGGTACACCATCAACCTGGAGGGTGGGAGAGGAGGTGAGATGTTTACGTTGCTGGTGGGAACGGTAAAAACGCTGAGTCATGCCGGCAACTCACTTCACCACCGGCCCGGAGAAGGTGGGCTGCAGGTCCGTCATGTCCTCGTCGTCGCCCTCAAAGTACGAGCCGGTCTGCTGGCGGGTGGCCATCCGCGTTCGACCCAGCACGCCCGGGGGCATCGCCGTGGAAACCTGCGTAACCGTGACGACCGGGGAAATGTGGGTGAGAGAGGGAGAAGCTGGTTTCACCTGCAGAGGATGAGATGGTTTTAACCCTAAAACTTCCAGGTAGGAAAACCAGGGCTGTGCGATACTGCAAGATTTAGTATCGATCCGATACAAAGTAAATAAAGGGCTAGTATCGTCTATACTGATATCGATACAGATAGATACCTTTAAATAGGGCTGCCAAATTACAAGATATATGCAAAGAGATTACAAATGCATAAATAACCAAATTATCATCCATCCCATAATAATCCCAATGTGTCATTATCTGGACGAGACAAGCCGATATTTGGCATGTAGATACCTGGTCACCAAGGTGAACCGGATCCACCAGAAACCACATTTCCTCCTTATTTATGAAGTGTGTGATAGTTTAAAGCTTCCATGTTGTCCAGAAACAAAATCATATCCGATATCATCACCCAATATCGGCACTAAAATGTGATATTGGAAAATACTGGAGTGGCTTTTTCGCACCAAAAAAAAAGTCTTGCAAGATCTCGTTCCATTATGAAATCTCGCGAGATCTTGCTCCATTAGCAGCTGTCTAGCAAGCATAAAAATCAAGTCAACTTTATTTATAAGTATTTTATCAAATTTAAGTCAGTTACTAAATAATAATAAAATAATAAGTTAATTCGTTTTTATTATCGTAATATTTGACATTTAATTAATAAAAAATGACTTAATGTTAATACACAATTTAAATTAAACAAGATGATTAGAATATAAACTAATAATTAACTAATAATAATCAGGATAAATTAACCCCAAACCACTGAATTTGATTCCAGATATGAGTGAGTTTTTATATTTTATGTAAACGTATAGCTTCTATGAAGTTACTGGGAAAAAATATTGATACGCTGAAATATTGCAATATTTTCATATGCTGATATCATATCAATATTTAAAAACGCGATATTGATCTATTTTACCAATGAAATCTCGCAAGTTTTTATCATTCTCTTACAAAATGTTGGGAGATTTCACAAAAAAATGCGAGATTTAGAAACAGAATAACAAAGTCTCGCGAGATTTCGTTGGTAAAATAGATCAATAGATCAATCACCCAATATCGGCATTAAAATGTGATATTGGAAAATACTGGAGTGGCTTTTTCGCACCGAAGGGCGAAAAAGCCCTTCGGTGCCCATATGCCGATATCAAATTTCGATATGATATCAGCATATGAAAATATCGCGATATTTCAGTGTATTGATATTTTTTCCTGACCCTAATCATGTGAATGAATGATTCTCATCAATAACTCAGATGTGAGATAAACACGGATGGATTTAATTTAATCCCGATGAGAAAGAAGCTTCATCACCATCATCATCGGCCGCCGCACCCACCTTGTCCCCCTTGTCCTCCTTCTGCTTGGCGGCCTTGTTGTAGTTGACCAGGCGGATGTTGGCCTCCTCGAAGGTCAGCTTGGACAGAAAGTTGTCCAGGTTGTTGGTCCTGCCGATGACACCCAGGATGTCCTCCAGGATCATCTGCTCCTTCATCGCCAGGCCGTTCTCGAAGATCAGGACGATGTACTTCTCGTCCATGTCTGCTGGAGACAGACGGAGGAAGACTTCAGTGGCTTCCTCACCTGCACTCAGTGTTTGTGTTTCCCATCATTCCCCCTTAAATGGCTTTGTGGAGTGGAAGAGGGCAATGAGACGTGGGCGTGGTGTTGTACTCACGGTCTTCGGCGCAGTCGTACCACCGTCCCTCCGTCTCCCGGGACATGTTGAGCTCCGAGCGCAGACGGACGCACTCGTCCGGCGTCGTCTGGAAGAACAACACGGGGAGTTTCCGGACGCAGCACCACTCACAGCTGATCAGCTCCGACGTCCGCAGACACAGCTTATCCACCGCACCGCTCTCTGGATCTGAGACCGGACAGAGACCGGGTCAGACCAGGTCAGACCGGACAGAGACCGGGTCAGACCAGGTCAGACCGGACAGAGACCGGGTCAGACCAGGTCAGACCGGACAGGAGACCGGGTCAGACCAGGTCAGACCGGACAGGAGACCGGGTCAGACCAGGTCAGACCGGACAGAGACCGGGTCAGACCAGGTCAGACCGGGTCAGAACAGGTCAGACCAGGTCAGACCTGACAGAGACCAGGTCAGACCAGGTCAGAACAGGTCAGACCAGGTCAGACCTGACAGAGACCAGGTCAGACCAGGTCAGACCGGACAGAGACCAGGTCAGACCGGGTCAGAACAGGTCAGACCAGGTCAGACCTGACAGGAGACCAGGTCAGACCAGGTCAGACCGGACAGAGACCAGGTCAGACCGGACAGAGACCAGGTCAGAACAGGTCAGACCAGACAGAAGACATGGGCCAGACCAGGTCCACATCGCAAGAAAAAAAACAGATACCAGGACAGGGACTGGGGGACTGGAGGACTAGCGGACTGGAGGACTCGGGGACTGGAGGACTAGGGGACTGGAGGACTAGCGGACTGGAGGACTAGCGGACTGGAGGACTAGGGGACTGGAGGACAGGGGGACTGGAGGACTGGGGGACTGGAGGACTAGCGGACTGGAGGACTAGGGGACTGGAGGACTAGGGGACTGGAGGACTGGGGGACTGGGGGACTAGCGGACTGGAGGACTAGGGGACTGGAGGACTAGGGGACTGAAGGACTAGCGGACTGGAGGACTAGGGGACTGGAGGACTAGGGGACTGGAGGACTAGGGGACTGGAGGACTAGGGGACTGGAGGACTAGGGGACTGGAGGACTAGGGGACTGGAGGACTAGGGGACTGGAGGACTAGCGGACTGGAGGACTAGGGGACTGGAGGACTAGGGGACTGGAGGACTAGGGGACTGGAGGACTAGGGGACTGGAGGACTAGGGGACTGGAGGACTAGGGGACTGGAGGACTCGGGGACTGGAGGACTAGGGGACTGGAGGACTAGGGGACTGGAGGACTAGCGGACTGGAGGACTAGGGGACTGGAGGACAGGGGGACTGGAGGACTGGGGGACTGGAGGACTAGCGGACTGGAGGACTAGGGGACTGGAGGACTAGGGGACTGGAGGACTAGGGGACTGGAGGACTAGGGGACTGGAGGACTAGCGGACTGGAGGACTAGGGGACTGGAGGACTAGGGGACTGGAGGACTAGCGGACTGGAGGACTAGCGGACTGGAGGACTAGGGGACTGGAGGACTAGGGGACTGGAGGACTGGGGGACTGGGGGACTAGCGGACTGGAGGACTAGGGGACTGGAGGACTAGGGGACTGAAGGACTAGCGGACTGGAGGACTAGGGGACTGGAGGACTAGGGGACTGGAGGACTAGCGGACTGGAGGACTAGGGGACTGGAGGACTAGGGGACTGGAGGACTAGGGGACTGGAGGACTAGGGGACTGGAGGACTAGCGGACTGGAGGACTAGGGGACTGGAGGACTAGCGGACTGGAGGACTAGCGGACTGGAGGACTAGGGGACTGGAGAACTAGGAGACTGGAGGACTAGGGGACTGGAGGACTAGGGGACTGGAGGACTAGGGGACTGGAGGACTAGGGGACTGGAGGACTAGGGGACTGGAGGACTAGCGGACTGGAGGACTAGGGGACTGGAGGACTAGGGGACTGGAGGACTAGGGGACTGGAGGACTAGGGGACTGGAGGACTAGCGGACTGGAGGACTAGGAGACTGGAGGACTAGGGGACTGGAGAACTAGGGGAATGGAGGACTAGGAGACTGGAGGACTAGGGGAATGGAGGACTAGGGGAATGGAGGACTAGGGGACTGGAGGACTAGGGGACTGGAGGACTAGGGGACTGGAGGACTAGCGGACTGGAGGACTAGCGGACTGGAGGACTAGCGGACTGGAGGACTAGGGGAATGGAGGACTAGGGGACTGGAGGACTAGGGGAATGGAGAACTAGGGGAATGGAGGACTAGGGGACTGGAGAACTAGGGGAATGGAGGACTAGGAGACTGGAGGACCAGGGGACTGTATTGTTTGCTGTCACTGACGATCGTCCTAAAGAACATTTTCATTCTTGAATCCATCGGCTGGTTCGTACCTTTAGCTTCCAGCAGAATGTTGTCGATGGAAAACTGAAAAAGAAAAAAGCATAAATTAAATACAGAAAACGATTAATCCCTTTTCTATCTTTCAGGAGGAACACAAACAGCTTCAGATACAAAACCCGTGATTACATCCTGATGGTGTGTTTACGCCTGCAGGCCTCCACACACATCCACCGCTGCACACAAGCGAGTCTGAACCATGGAGGGTGATGTGGTCGAGCAGGTTCACCTTCATCACATCTGCTGATGCCACGGTCGTGTTTTACACGCTGCGTTTCTGTGACACGTCTTCAAAAGAAAAGCCATTTTTCTCAAATTCAAAAAAGTACACTTGCAATATGATGCAGGTGTTTCCAGTGAACGGTGTTCAGCATCAGCCGTTATTCCACTTAGAGGAGGATGGAAACCTTTTGTGTTTTAGAGCTGCTGCTCCTCATTAAATTAAAGGGACTAGAGTGGGGCTGGACAATTAATCGAATTATGATCGCGATTTCAATTTTGCCTTCTCACAATCATAGAAACATTGTAATCGAAGAAAACCAAGTAATCCTGAAGTGAACAGACTGGTAGAGTTACAGGAAGCAAACTGCAGGGAGTACAGAACAGGAACAGTTATTCATTTCTATCGCTAATATTATTTTTAGAGCTGCAGCTAGCGTTTATCTTAATAGTCGATTAATCTACCCGTTTTTCAGATAAGCTCTTTCTATGTTTTAAAGATATGACTGAGATGCAATGGAGTAATAATGAGTCCAATTTGGCACCAAAGACTGTGGTTGACACGCAATGAGTAGGTGCATTACTGCCACCTACTGGTAGGGAGTGTCCAGAAATAGTTTATACAGACCGGAAGCATTGCATGAAGCAGGACTTAAAAGTTAAACGAAGCATCAATTATTAAAATATTAATCGATTACTTTTTGTAATCAATTAATTCAAATTATTCTATTAATTGTTTCAGCCCCAATTATTTTAACATATTATTCTTATTTGACTCCTTTTTTCTTGTTTCTAATTTATTTCCGGTTGTGTTTTTTTTAAAGTTACATTTGAGGTTAAATTTTGGTGGTTCAATAAACACTTTTTTAAAAAGAAAATCAATGATTAATCGTATATATTAATCGTGATTTCAATAGTCAAACTAATGGTGATTATTATTTTTTCCATAATCGTCCAGCTCTAGACTAGAGGCAGAACCTGTGAAAGAATAAACATGCATGTCCAGTTTTTTAATCCTAACAGGTGAAGCATTAAAAACCAAAAAAAACGTTTCCACCACGTCTCGCTCCGTTGCCTTAAACAGGCTGTGTGCTGCATAATTAAAAAAAGAGAACTGGAACTGTATTGTTTCTTTACAAAACTAACTGAAATTATTGCAAAAACATCCTTTTTTTTTTAGTCTGTAAATTTGTTTAATACATCAGCCTTTGGGTTGATGTGAAATCTGTTTCTATCTAATCTGTTTACTTTGCTCTACCAGTTTTACTCCGAGTGACTTTCTGATGATTTTGAATGTCACACCAGACAAACACCTATAATTTACAAAAAAAAAAAAAAACCTAAAACACTGAAACTAACTAAGCCAAAACTAAGCATTTACAAACCATAAAAACTAACAAAGCTGCCCAAAAAAATAACTAAAACTAACTGAACTGAAAAACAAAAAGTCAAAACTGAATAAGAACTGAAACTAATAAAAAATCCAAAACTATTCTGACCTTGGTTTGAATAGGTTTTATTTCTTTAATGTTTTATCATATTCAAATAAAGTTTGGCATCAAAGCCCTAGTCTGTACGAAGCTCACTGATAACGTACGCATGGATCCAACTACTTTTCCTTTCTACACCCCATCAACCCGGAACTAAGCCACATGCTGGAGAACCTGACACCTCCCTGTTCACACCCCCCACATAAATACTCAGATGACATTTAAATGCGATCTGCAGCGGAGATTCTCCTCTCTGCACCATCAGAAAGACAAAATATGAGCATGCCAGTGAATGAAAATAACAAAAATTCACTAAGAACGAACTTGAGGCAGCTTGTTTAAGTAGAAATGTGCATAAACATGCTCTCCAGCACGATGTCGCCCGGCATCACCCCCCAACAGAGAAGTGAATGGGAGTGTGCGTGTCACGGTCAGAGCTGAAATAAGAAGTCTGACATCAAGCTGGACGTGAATCGGAGGACGGCTGCTGGAGGCGGCTTTTCTTCTTTCAGGGTGGTGGGAGTTCACGCGTGACTCTGGTTTTCCTCGAGGTAAATAATTAACGTGTTCATCCAGCAGCCTCCTCACAGCCCCCCCGTCTCTGGAAACATGGATGTACTAGCCGACACAGTTTATTACCATAAGACGACGCACAGCCTTGGGAATTCCTCCTGCATCACCTGCATCAGAGTCTCAGGGATTTCCTCATCGACCAGACTTCACCGACCTGCGACTGTTAGATCACCAGACCGACCGAGTCCCCCCCCCTCCGATGTGTTGACAGAAGTGATCAGATCATCTCATAGATGTCTTCACTAATTAAGTGCATTAATAAATAAATCGGCATATAAGTGAATTTATTCTGGAGGGCATGGAGGCGCAGCTGCCCCCCCCCCCTGGCTTCAGCTCAGCTCACAGAGATGTTCTCTGGGAACCTGGAGCAGCTGACCAGCCAGTTATCATTACATCAGTGCATCTTCTCGCTCTGCATATCCACCGTCTTCCTCCAGCTACAGCAGCTGCCGTCAGGAGACGAGTTTCTGCTCCACGTCGTGCTTTTACATCCGCTCCTGTAGCTGCACACGCAGGTGTGATTGTTTATGAGGCTGTTTGTTTATGTGTCCAATGACATCATCAGTCTGGGGACTGGTTGTCTTCACATTTATTTCTTACAACAGTTTCCAGCATCGCCTCTAAGTGTCGCCAAAGTCTCCACCACTGTAGAAACGTTCGTGCGCAGCCGTGAAGTTGACATGAAGCAGCGCACATTTCCACACTCATTCCATTCTTCATACGTCTCAACTTCACCATGACGATGATCGTACACCACGCTTTTTTGCATAGGAATCCTTTGTACATGAGTCCCCGTGAGTTTACAGTTCCCAGACTAGGGGTCCCGAGATTATTTCAGGATCTCTGTAAAAAAATAAGCCGACATTTATCAGATAAAACGGGGATTTATATTCCCGTATTTGGGTATCATATCAGGGTTGCTAAAATCACCGCTTTTATGCAGACAGATTGATCTGTGGAACCAGTGCAGACTTTCACGCATTAACAACATTTTTACTGATGTCAGATGAAAAGTCTGAATTTGGCTTCACCTTAGTGAAAGAAAGGGGTTCTGGGCATGTGGATGCATCGTCATGGTGATGAACCAAATCCACAAAAAAAACATTTTCCTCCTCATCTATGAAGACGGCTCATTTCTGGATATTTCAGACATTCTCAGATAAGGTTTTTCTTTAAAACAAAGTAATGAGTGGAGGACTCATTACTGAGTCACCTGCGAGTAATCGGATTACTGTAGTAATCTGATCTAACGCATCTCCGTGTAGATGAAACCCCACATTCTCCAGGTCATGGACATTTACAGTCCAGCATCAGATTGTTGGTGCGTTTGATGTGAACCTGGAGGTCAGAATTTCTGACCTCCGGACCCGTTTGCTCCGGTTCCTGCTGAAACTCACGATGACGGGCTTGGTCACCATCCTGCGCAGTGAGCCGATTCGGACGCTCCGACACTCCAGGATGATGCTGTCACAGTTGCTGGACGAGGTCTTGGGCTTCTTCGTCCTCGGAGGGAACGTCTCCGGCTGGTTTCCGAACTGCAGGAAGAAAACAGTGAAGCGGATCAGTGGTGAGGGGAGCGGGACCTCCCGGTACCTGACCGGGCTCACCGGTCCGGAGCCCACCTGGTCTTTCATGCGAGCTCTCCGCGGTATCGTCATCTTCATGTTGACGTCCTCGAAGAAGTCGGCGCCCGGCTCCTCCTGCTCCGCGGCGCTCTTCACCGCAGCCTCCACTCGGCCTCCGGACGGCGCTGGGGAGGAGTGGGCGGAGTCGGCAGGCCGGGGGGATACGCTGTCCAGCCGGTTCACGCTGCCTGTGCTGGCGTTGTCGGCCTCCTCCTCTTCCTCATCATCACTGGACAGCACGACTACGACAGAAAGATCATTAACATACAACCATGGATGAAGCTGACTTCCTGGAACCTCCACGTGCAGCCGTGTGCAGCGCACGCACCGACCTGCATCCACCCGAACCGAGACCCACGTCTGGCCTGCACACATTAAGTAGGGCTGGATCAGTTTTAAAACTTAAACACCTGTGAGGGCTGTTGATGAACATTCATGAGAATTTTGTCTTCAGTTTAACAACACAAGTTTTATACAAACTGAGATCAGTTTTTGAAATTTGGCTTAAAAAAAAAAAACAAAGAAAAAATGGCTGACAGATATTTTGATTTAACCACGGCTACCTCATCACCCAACCCCCTGCAGGTAGCCAATCACCCAAGCTCCTGCAGGTAGCCAATCACAGCCAGCTACCTCATCACCCAAGCTCCTGCAGGTAGCCAATCACAGCCAGCTACCTCATCACCCAAGCTCCTGCAGGTAGCCAATCACAGCCAGCTACCTCATCACCCAAGCTCCTGCAGGTAGCCAATCACAGCCAGCTACCTCATCACCCAAGCTCCTGCAGGTAGCCAATCACAGCCAGCTACCTCATCACCCAACCCCCTGCAGGTAGCCAATCAAAGCCAGCTACCTCATCATCCAAGCTCCTGCAGGTGCCAATCACCCAAGCTCCTGCAGGTAGCCAATCACAGCCAGCTACCTCATCACCCACCCCCTGCAGGTAGCCAATCACCCAAGCTCCTGCAGGTAGCCAATCACAGCCAGCTACCTCATCACCCAACCCCCTGCAGGTAGCCAATCAAAGCCAGCTACCTCATCATCCAAGCTCCTGCAGGTAGCCAATCACCCAAGCTCCTGCAGGTAGCCAATCACAGCCAGCTACCTCATCACCCACCCCCCTGCAGGTAGCCAATCACCCAAGCTCCTGCAGGTAGCCAATCACAGCCAGCTACCTCATCACCCAACCCCTGCAGGTAGCCAATCACAGCCAGCTACCTCATCACCCAACCCCCTGCAGGTAGCCAATCACAGCCAGCTACTTCATCACCCAACCCCCTGCAGGTAGCCAATCACAGCCAGCTACCTCATCACCCAAGCTCCTGCAGGTAGCCAATCACAGCCAGCTACCTCATCACCCAAGCTCCTGCAGGTAGCCAATCACAGCCAGCTACCTCATCACCCAAGCTCCTGCAGGTAGCCAATCACAGCCAGCTACCTCATCATCCAAGCTCCTGCAGGTAGCCAATCACAGCCAGCTACCTCATCATCCAAGCTCCTGCAGGTAGCCAATCACAGACCAGCTACAGTCTCCTCGTTCACTCACTGGGGTCGTTGAGTTTGTGCGGTGCCGCCGTCGTCCTCTTCCCTTTGGTCGGGGTCTCCCCCCCCGCGCCGGACGTCCCGGCTAACAGGGGACCCCTGCTATTGTTCAGGGGCAGCAGCCCCCCCCTGGTGCCCGTGATGCGTATGGGTGGAGTCTCTCCTCGAGACATCCTCGTGGTCGTGCCAGCTTTGTAAAAGTTCTGAGGGAGGCTGTTTGGTCCGGGGGAGGGGTGGGATCTGATGGGGGGCCTGGGGGTCGGGGACGAGGACGGGGACGGGGACGAGGACGAGGCCTGCTGACCGGGGGACAGCGTGCTGCCCCCACACTGCTGACACCTGCTCCGGTCCTCGCTTGGCTGGTTGCACTTCAGGCACACCGAGTGGTAGACGATCGGTCGCAGGACCTGCAGAAGAACAGAGACGGAGAGGACGGTGAGGATGGAGACGGTGAAGACTGAGAAGAGGAAGAAAAAAAGGAGGGAGGGGAGAGATGGAGGGAAGCTGGATGACAGAGATGATGAAGACGGAGATGAAGACTGAGAAGACAGAGACTGAGAGGACAGTGAGGACGGAGACGGAGAAGACTGAGAAGACAGAGACGGTGAGGACGGAGATGGAGAAGACTGTGAAGACAGAGACGGAGAGGACGGAGATGGAGAAGACTGAAGACAGAGACGGAGAGGACGGAGACAGAGAAGACTGAGAAGACAGAGACTGAGAGGACGGAGACGACTGAGAAGACAGAGACTGAGAGGACGGTGAGGACGGAGAAGACTGAGAAGACAGAGATGGAGAGGACGGACAGGACAGAGAGGACAGTGAGGACGGAGATGGAGAAGACTGAGAAGACAGAGACGGAGAGGACGGAGACCGAAGATTGAGAAGACAGAGAGGATGGAGACAGAAATGACTGAGAAGACAGAGACGGAGAGGACAGTGACGACGGAGACGGAGAAGACTGAGAAGACAGAGACGGAGAGGACGTGGGGATGGAGACGGAGAAGACGGAGAAGACAGACGGTGAGGACGGAGAAGATGGAGAGGACAGTGAGGCGGAGAGGATGTAGACGGTGAAGACAGATTGTGGTGAAGATCCTGAAGATCCTGCAGGTTCTTACCTCGGCTGCTTTGACCTGTGGTGAGAAACTGCAGACATCGTCCAACGGCCTCCTCTTCTGCAGGACGCGGCGTTTGACGTTCAGGTCGGCCTCGTCTGAAAGGTGCGTAAGGAAAACTGCTCACACATTTAAACTTGAACTGGCATCTGCCTCCTTCTGCACGAGTTCTTATTTGTAGATGTTTCGTCCTCTCCAGAGCAGGGATCCTCAACCTGGACCTCCTGGTCCTGCAGGTTTTACGTTTTCTTGCTGCAACACACCCGACTCACATCAGCAGGTAATTAGAGGTGTTACAGCAGGAAAACCTCTAAGACCTAAAAAAGAGGGGGGCCTGGGGGACCGGGGATGGGGGTCCGAGGGGAAGGGGTGAGGGCCCTGAGACCAGGACTGAGGGTCCCTGAGGACCAGGACTGAGGGTCCCTGAGGACCAGGACTGAGGGTCCCTGAGGACCAGGACTGAGGGTCCCTGAGGACCAGGACTGAGGGTCCCTGAGGACCAGGACTGAGGGTCCCTGAGGACCAGGACTGAGGGTCCCTGAGGACCAGGACTAAGGGTCTCTCAGGTCCAGGACTAAGGGTCCCTAAGGTCCAGGGCTAAGGGTCCCTGAGGACCAGGACTGAGGGTCCCTGACCCAGAGAAAAGCAGGCTGAAGCGTACCTTGGACGTCTGGACAGGTGAGGACAATGCTGTCCACTTCCACAGCCTGCTGCATGGAGAAGTCGTTTCTGCAGCAGAGAAAAGAAGATGTTTACGTCTCCCACCGAGACCTGGAGAGCTGCTCAGGAGGCTGAAACCACATCTGCTTTACTCTGAATTCTTCTGCTTTACTCTGAATTCTTCTGCTTTACTCTGAATTCTTCTGCTTTACTCTGAATTCTTCTGCTTTACTCTGAATTCTTCTGCTTTACTCTGAATTCTTCTGCTTTACTCTGAATTCTTCTGCTTTACTCTGAATTCTTCTGCTTTACTCTGAATTCTTCTGCTTTACTCTGAATTCTTCTGCTTTACTCTGAATTCTTCTGCTTTACTCTGAATTCTTCTGCTTTACTCTGAATTCTTCTGCTTTACTCTGAATTCTTCTGCTTTACTCTGAATTCTTCTGCTTTACTCTGAATTCTTCTGCTTTACTCTGAATTCTTCTGCTTTACTCTGAATTCTTCTGCTTTACTCTGAATTCTTCTGCTTTACTCTGAATTCTTCTGCTTTACTCTGAATTCTTCTGCTTTACTCTGAATTCTTCTGCTTTACTCTGAATTCTTCTGCTTTACTCTGAATTCTTCTGCTTTACTCTGAATTCTTCTGCTTTACTCTGAATTCTTCTGCTTTACTCTGAATTCTTCTGCTTTACTCTGAATTCTTCTGCTTTACTCTGAATTCTTCTGCTTTACTCTGAATTCTTCTGTTTTACTCTGAATTCTTCTGCTTTACTCTGAATTCTTCTGTTTTACTCTGAATTCTTCTGCTTTACTCTGAATCCTTCTGCTTTACTCTGAATCCTTCTGCTTTACTCTGAATCCTTCTGCTTTACTCTGAATTCTTCTGCTTTACTCTGAATTCTTCTGCTTTACTCTGAATCCTTCTGCTTTACTCTGAATCCTTCTGCTTTACTCTGAATCCTTCTGCTTTACTCTGAATCCTTCTGCTTTACTCTGAATCCTTCTGCTTTACTCTGAATCCTTCTGCTTTACTCTGAATCCTTCTGCTTTACTCTGAATTCTTCTGCTTTACTCTGAATTCTTCTGCTTTACTCTGAATTCTTCTGCTTTACTCTGAATTCTTCTGCTTTACTCTGAATTCTTCTGCTTTACCTCTTCTGCTTTACTCTGAATTCTTCTGTTTTACTCTGAATTCTTCTGTTTTACTCTGAATTCTTCTGCTTTACTCTGAATTCTCCTGTTTTACTCTGAATTCTTCTGCTTTACTCTGAAATCTTCTGCTTTACTCTGAATTCTTCTGCTTTCTCTGACTCTTCTGCTTAACTCTGAATTCTTCTGCTTTACTCTGAATTCTTCTGCTTTACTCTGAATCCTTCTGCTTTACTCTGAATCCTTCTGCTTTACTCTGAATCCTTCTGCTTTACTCTGAATCCTTCTGCTTTACTCTGAATCCTTCTGCTTTACTCTGAATTCTTCTGCTTTACTCTGAATTCTTCTGCTTTACTCTGAATTCTTCTGCTTTACTCTGAATTCTTCTGCTTTACTCTGAATTCTTCTGTTTACTCTGAATTCTTCTGTTTTACTCTGAATTCTTCTGCTTTACTCTGAATTCTTCTGCTTTACTCTGAATTCTTCTGTTTTACTCTGAATTCTTCTGCTTCACTCTGAATTCTTCTGTTTTACTCTGACTTTCGGATCTTACTCCGTACCCGGTGTTTTCCAGGAGTGACGTGCTGGTCTCTGGATATGAACCAGCTGACTTTAGTGCCATAAACTCTAACCGGTGTGACTTTGGACAGTAATTTCCAACTCGGTGAACAAATTCTTTGATCGCTGGAGGTTTCTTTCAGTTTCTCATCTGGCCAAAGTCGAATCACTTCTCAGCTGAAATGACTCTGCGAACACAATCATCTACTTCAGAGTGAACCAGGCCTCTGGTCTCTGCACCGTCAAAACTCGCTGCCCGGCTCCTCCCAAACACCCGGAAACGTGACCTCATCACTCCTGTCCTGTACTGGCTCCCAGTTCAGGTCCAAACCCAGTTCATAATCCTGCTGCGAGTCATCACCCCCGGCTCTGCCAGCCCAGCAGAGCCCTGCGCTCCTCCAAACACCACCTGGAGGTCCCACAGTCCCGGTGTGAACAGCCGGGGGGTCCTGGAGGGCTGAAGCTCTGCATCTTTATCTGGACCTACTCCCAGACTGAGATGTGGATTATATTCTACTCCGGTTTTCTCTCTGCTCAGCACTTGGATTGTGGTTGCTGTAAAGCTTTACAAATAACTGATTGGTGGCACACAGCTGGTGCCTGCATCTAAAACAGAAACATTTCAAGCCCAAAAACAAACAAACAAACAAAATGTCCTCAACAGCAGAAAAAATCCCCTCTCTCTGAAAGACGTCCCGAGACTTCGTCCTACCTTTGGGCTGACTTGCGTATGGCGGGGGACACCTGTGCGTGCTGAAAGTGCCGTCCTTGTAAGACGATTCCTTGTGAATGTGCAGGACTGAAGATCAAGTAGTTGGTTCTGTTGGGCGCGGGGGAGGACGCTGGGACTGTGAGCGGGGCTTCGCTGCAGAGAAACGTCCAGACAAACGTCAGGGTTTTAATTCACACTGCTGTCAACGTGTGTGCATATACGAAGCGGAGAGGGACAGCAGATAAGCTCCTACGGATGTGTGGAAGCAGCTTTTAGAAAAACAAACTGGATATATCTTACACGAGCCTTTTGGGAGCCAGCTTGTTCAGAGGCCTCATGTGGTTTGGCCGGTTTTCGTATGTTCTCAAGGAATCGGAGGCAGCGAAGTGCCTGAAAGGAGGAGACTGGAGAGACAGCAAAGCGTTAATAAAGAAAAGCTAGTCTGAAGGAACCAGACTGAGCACACACGGCAGTCCGACGTCTCATTTAACCAGGGAGGTTTTTATTTACACACTTTCACCCCACTCAGGTTCAAGTCTGAATCTGGAGGTTTTCTTCTGGGCTCAGCTCCAGTTTGTCAGCAGCTCCCATTAAAATATTTATGTGGTGAAACAGGCCGAGCGTGAGCCACGTTTAGGAAGACGGTTATTTCCAGAACCACCAGAGAAAAGGGTGAACCGGAAAGTAGCCGACTTATGTCAGGGTTTGCAGACGTTTGCTGCGGGCACCAACCCTGCTGCAGCCCTGCAACACCTGGAGGGATGGACGGGAATAATCTGGGAACGCTGGATAATCTGACAGTGCTGCAGGATGTATGTGAATAATCTGGGAATGATAGATAATCTGACAGTGCTGCAGGATGTATGTGAATAATCTGGGAACGCTGGATAATCTGACAGTCCTGCAGGATGTAAGTGAATAATCTGGGAACGCTGGATAATCTGACAGTGCTGCAGGATGTATGTGAATAATCTGGGAACGCTGGATAATCTGACAGTGCTGCAGGATGTATGTGAATAATCTGGGAACGCTGGATAATCTGACAGTGCTGCAGGATGTATGTGAATAATCTGGGAACACTGGATAATCTGTCAGTGCAGGATGTATGGGAATAATCTGGGAACACTGGATAATCTGACAGTGCTGCAGGATGTATGTGAATAATCTGGGAACGGTGGATAATCTGACAGTGCTGCAGGATGTATGGGAATAATCTGGGAACACGTGGATAATCTGACTGTCCTGCAGGATGTATGGGAATAATCTGGGAACGCTGGATAATCTGACTGTCCTGCAGGATGTATGTGAAATAATCTGGGAACGCTGGATAATCTGACAGTGCTGCAGGATGTATGTGAATAATCTGGGAACGCTGGATAATCTGACAGTGCTGCAGGATGTATGTGAATAATCTGGGAACGCTGGATAATCTGACAGTGCTGCAGGATGTATGTGAATAATCTGGGAACGTGGATAATCTGACAGTGCTGCAGGATGTATGTGAATAATCTGGGGAACGCTGGATAATCTGACAGTGCTGCAGGATGTATGTGAATAATCTGGGAACGTGGATAATCTGACAGTCCTGCAGGATGTATGTGAATAATCTGGGAACAGTGGATAATCTGACAGTGCTGCAGGATGTATGGGAATAATCTGGGAACGCTGGATAATCTGACTGTGCTGCAGGATGTATGGGAATAATCTGGGAACGTGGATAATCTGACTGTCCTGCAGGATGTATGTGAATAATCTGGGAACGCTGGATAATCTGACAGTGCTGCAGGATGTATGTGAATAATCTGGGAACGCTGGATAATCTGACAGTGCTGCAGGATGTATGTGAATAATCTGGGAACGCTGGATAATCTGACAGTGCTGCAGGATGTATGTGAATAATCTGGGAACGTGGATAATCTGACAGTGCTGCAGGATGTATGTGAATAATCTGGGAACGCTGGATAATCTGACAGTGCTGCAGGATGTATGTGAATAATCTGGGAACGGTGGATAATCTGACAGTGCTGCAGGATGTATGTGAATAATCTGGGAACACTGGATAATCTGACAGTGCTGCAGGATGTATGTGAATAATCTGGGAACGTGGATAATCTGACAGTGCTGCAGGATGTATGTGAATAATTTGGGAACACTGGATAATCTGTCAGTGCTGCAGGATGTATGTGAATAATCTGGGAACACTGGATAATCTGACAGTCCTGCAGGATGTATGTGAATAATCTGGGAACGCTGGATAATCTGACCGTCATGCAGGATGTATGTGAATAATAATTTGGGAACACTGGATAATCTGACAGTCCTGCAGGATGTATGTGAATAATCTGGGAACGCTGGATAATCTGACAGTCCTGCAGGATGTATGTGAATCATAATTTGGGAACACTGGATAATCTGACAGTCCTGCAGGATGTATGTGAATAATCTGGGAACGCTGGATAATCTGACAGTCCTGCAGGATGTATGTGAATAATCTGGGAACGCTGGATAATCTGACAGTGCTGCAGGATGTATGTGAATAATCTGGGAACGTGGATAATCTGACAGTCCTGCAGGATGTATGTGAATAATCTGGGAACGCTGGATAATCTGACAGTGCTGCAGGATGTATGTGAATAATCTGGGAACGTGGATAATCTGACAGTCCTGCAGGATGTATGTGAATAATCTGGGAACACTGGATAATCTGACAGTCCTGCAGGATGTATGTGAATAATCTGGGAACGCTGGATAATCTGACAGTGCTGCAGGATGTATGTGAATAATCTGGGAACGTGGATAATCTGACAGTCCTGCAGGATGTATGTGAATAATCTGGGAACACTGGATAATCTGACAGTGCTGCAGGATGTATGTGAATAATCTGGGAATGATAGATAATCTGACAGTGCTGCAGGATGTATGTGAATAATCTGGGAATGATAGATAATCTGACAGTGCTGCAGGATGTATGTGAATAATCTGGGAACGCTGGATAATCTGACAGTGCTGCAGGATGTAAGTGAATAATCTGGGAACGCTGGATAATCTGACAGTGCTGCAGGATGTATGTGAATAATCTGGGAACGCTGGATAATCTGACAGTGCTGCAGGATGTATGTGAATAATCTGGGAACACTGGATAATCTGTCAGTTGCAGGATGTATGTGAATAATCTGGGAACGCTGGATAATCTGACAGTGCTGCAGGATGTATGTGAATAATAATTTGGGAACACTGGATAATCTGTCAGTGCTGCAGGATGTATGTGAATAATCTGGGAACGCTGGATAATCTGACAGTGCTGCAGGATGTATGTGAATAATCTGGGAACGCTGGATAATCTGACAGTGCTGCAGGATGTATGTGAATAATCTGGGAACGCTGGATAATCTGACAGTGCTGCAGGATGTATGTGAATAATCTGGGAACACTGGATAATCTGACAGTCCTGCAGGATGTATGTGAATAATCTGGGAACGCTGGATAATCTGACAGTGCTGCAGGATGTATGTGAATAATCTGGGAACGCTGGATAATCTGAAGTGTGAGGATGTGTGAATAATTGGGAAACTGGATAATCTGTATGAGGATGTATGTGAATAATAATTTGGGAACACTGGATAATCTGTCATGCAGGATGTATGTGAATAATCTGGGAACACTGGATAATCTGACAGTCCTGCAGGATGTATGTGAATAATCTGGGAACGCTGGATAATCTGACCGTGCTGCAGGATGTATGTGAATAATAATTTGGGAACCTGGATAATCTGACAGTCCTGCAGGATGTATGTGAATAATCTGGGAACGCTGGATAATCTGACAGTGCTGCAGGATGTATGTGAATATAATCTGGGAACGCTGGATAATCTGACAGTCCTGCAGGATGTATGTGAATAATCTGGGAACACTGGATAATCTGACAGTCCTGCAGGATGTATGTGAATAATCTGGGAACGCTGGATAATCTGACAGTGCTGCAGGATGTATGTGAATAATCTGGGAACGTGGATAATCTGACAGTCCTGAGGATGATGTGAATAACTGGGAACGCTGGATAATCTGAAGTGAGGATGTATGGATATCTGGGAACGTGGATAATCTGACAGTCCTGAGGATGTGTGTGAATAATCTGGGAACACTGGATAATCTGACAGTCCTGCAGGATGTATGTGAATAATCTGGGAACGCTGGATAATCTGACAGTGCTGCAGGATGTATGTGAATAATCTGGGAACGTGGATAATCTGACAGTCCTGCAGGATGTATGTGAATAATCTGGGAACACTGGATAATCTGACAGTGCTGCAGGATGTATGTGAATAATCTGGGAACGATAGATAATCTGACAGTGCTGCAGGATGTATGTGAATAATCTGGGAATGACTAGATAATCTGACAGTGCTGCAGGATGTATGTGAATAATCTGGGAACGCTGGATAATCTGACAGTGCTGCAGGATGTATGTGAATAATCTGGGAACGCTGGATAATCTGACAGTGCTGCAGGATGTATGTGAATAATCTGGGAACGCTGGATAATCTGACAGTGCTGCAGGATGTATGTGAATAATCTGGGAACGCTGGATAATCTGACAGTGCTGCAGGATGTATGTGAATAATAATTTGGGAACACTGGATAATCTGTCATGCAGGATGTATGTGAATAATCTGGGAACGCTGGATAATCTGACAGTGCTGCAGGATGTATGTGAATAATCTGGGAACGCTGGATAATCTGACAGTGCTGCAGGATGTATGTGAATAATCTGGGAACGCTGGATAATCTGAAACTGTCATGCAGGATGTATGTGAATAATCTGGGAACGCTGGATAATCTGACAGTCCTGCAGGATGTATGTGAATAATCTGGGAACGCTGGATAATCTGACAGTCCTGCAGGATGTATGTGATATAATCTGGGAACGCTGGATAATCTGACAGTGCTGCAGGATGTATGTGAATAATCTGGGAACGCTGGATAATCTGACAGTGCTGCAGGATGTATGTGAATAATCTGGGAACGCTGGATAATCTGACAGTGCTGCAGGATGTATGTGAATAATCTGGGAACACTGGATAATCTGACAGTGCTGCAGGATGTATGTGAATAATCTGGGAACACTGGATAATCTGACAGTCCTGCAGGATGTATGTGAATAATAATTTGGGAACACTGGATAATCTGACAGTCCTGCAGGATGTATGTGAATAATCTGGGAACGCCGGATAATCCGACTCACCTTTTTGTCCTCCATGACGGCAGCCTGCTGCGGGTCCATGTCCTCCACACTCACCACGCTCGCACTGAGGACAGAGAAAAGCAGAAGATCAGGTCTCCAGTCTGACTGCAGCCTTCCCAGTTTACCCAGTTTAATGCTGTCTAACGTGTTTCGTGGGGACAGACTACCGTTACCACCGTTTGTTTTAACTTGAGCTAAACACGATAAAGGTTTCAGTGATGAATGCCGGACGAACAGGGTTCTCTTCTCACAGAGCAGATTTTCACCAGTTTCTCTTTTCTGTTGTCCTCCTGCGTGGACGTCAGGAGGCTGATCTGGATACTCTTCATCTTCCTAAATGCTATTCCCAGCTCTGCTTACCAACGTTAACAGTTAGAGGATAAAAACCCAGAATCAGACGGTAAATCAAAAGCTAAGAGACAGAAAACGGATGAATCACAGCCAGATCAGGCCTGAGCGCAGCAGCGAGGGACCTCAAACCTTCCTAGTCAACCTTTACCCGTCTCAGTGACGTCACACCTGTTATCTATCTTGATGAATCAGGTTATAACAGGAATACTTAGCATTTCTTCAGCCACTTTTACTGGGATTTAGTTCAACTTTGCTCGATGTTTAAGTAGAAACCCTAAAATCATTTCACAGCTTTTCAGGCGTGTTCATTTTCTGTTTTATGTCCTTCTAAATGAATAATTTCATTGGTTTCACAACAGCCAGAACTTTAAATCACTTAATCAATTAACATCTAAAGTGATTATTAATTGCAACCCTAGAACAAAGCACTGTAATCATTCAGACTGCAGGTGTGGACGAGTCCTTTTATCTGATCATACATTCGTGCTTAAGATTATTGACACCGTCCAATTAAATAATAGGCTAAATTCACAATAATAATTCAAATAACAAGAAACTAAAAACATAAAAGAATTTACAAAAATATAATTTAGTGAAATAAAACATTGCTTTTGAATTGTGGTTGGAAATAATAATGAAAAACCAAACAAAACTGTCCCAGAAACATGAGAGCATCTTTCCCATGAACATGGACCAACATACCAGTCAGCAGGTGCAGACGTCTGATTGGACGATACAGAAAACACCTGATTGCAGTGATTGAATCAAAGTGTTGCTCAACAACATTTTAGCTTCAGAGCCCCATCATGCTTGTTTACTTGTTTTATTTTTCATTTGTTTGTTTTAATATTTCTGTTGAACCACAATTCAGAATCAGTGTCATGATTTTCATAAAATTTTTATTTATTATTTTAGTCAATTTTATCTGATTTGACTGACAGCTGATTTTTTTCCTTCTTTAATTGGAGGGTGTGAATAATCTTGAGCACAACTGCATCTCAGCTGATTGTTCTCTGGAAGCTGTGCAGGCTGGTATCTTTGCTTTGGTTTGGACACGGGTTAACCGTGCTCTTTTCTACATGTGTGCAGTGATGCAGTGCTGGAAGCCGGAGAAGGTGCTTACTCGTGTTTCCTTTCCTCTTCACTGTCACCAGGAAGAGAAAAGCTCCAGCTGTGCTTGTACCCTCCATCTCGCCTGGTCTCTGATCTATCCAGGGCTTGAAGTGAATCATAAACCAGACTCATCAGTGCAGGTTCACATGTCAACACACTCAGATCAATGTGGGCTGATCAGTTCAGTAACATGGAGAAAAACAGTGGAATCAACAGGATCTGCAGAAATACGCTCATGTCACTGCAGCCGAATGGACCAATCAGCACTGTTCTCTCTTTATTTTGTATAATTATTCAGTTTGGCAGCCAAGACTCAAATCAGACTTTATAACTCTTGGAAACGGTTACGTCTTAAGTAAATTCCAGAAACAAATGTTGAACTCTGTGACATGAGGGTAGGTCAACAACTTCACAGCAATTCACATCAATCACAGATGGTCATCCAAAATAAATAAAGATTAAAGTCAGATCTCCTGTGTTACTGATACGTGGCGCTGATATGCAGCGACTGATCTTCCATCCAGGTTAGATCACAGCAACATATAAACAAGAGATCATCTCTGTCAGTTCATTCAGATGTAGGTGAGGAGGCCAGCAGAGGGAGGGAGGCCTCCTGTCTGCCCGGACTGCTGCTTCATGCTGGTCTGAGAGCTTAAAAGGAGGGACCGGCGGGCGTGGAGCCTACGTGTGATCGTCAGGGTTTCAGGAAAGAAAACACCTGCAGCTTCAGACGGTCAGTCAGGAGCTCACAGCAGCTGCGAAACGTCTGAACACCTGAACACCAACAGTTTATTTTCAGCTCATCTCACAGGATACAGAGACACGAGCAGACGGCAACGCCCCAGAGACCATGCTGCATTCAATGTCACTGCCTCACAGAGCGCTGCATTCAGGGTCATCATGGCTGCGGAGGTTTAAAAGACACGATGCACATGTTTGTAGCATGCATAGTCCGCTGCCAACATACAGCCTGACGAGGGCTGCACATCGTCGTCGCAACGTTAATGTGCGCAATCCTCGCGTTGCAGGTCCTGCAGGAGGAAAATCAACTTTGTGTTCACATCCAGCTTCAAGGCTGCCTGACACAGACTGCACAGTGATCCACCAATCACCATCGCTCTTCATTACTTTAGAAGAACAAACTTTTTAAGTAAAACACAATTCATATTTGTGGATAATAAAAAGGAACATGTACTTGAGGTCCTTCTACGTAAAAGCAAGCAGTAAAGGATAATAAAACCATGCACGCAACATTCACAACAATGTAAGATCAGTGCACGTTAACGGTCAATAACATCTGATGAAAATTCCTGGGTTTTTTCTTATCACAGGGTTAGAAAAACATCCCAATGTCAGTTTTTTCTAATACTGTGCAGCCCGAGGGCCAAAACCGGGCCGCCAGAGGGGTCAATCTGGCTAAATGTGAAAATAGGGGATTACCACGCTTACCGGAAGTTCCCGGTATTTGGACACTTCCTCTTCCGGGCCATGTTAACGACAGCCGTTCCTGCTCTGTTATACTGTTTAAATCGTATAAACTCCAAACATACTTAAGTTTTCATTCTAAACTGAAGTCATACTAAGGAAGAAGTGGATTTGTTTGTTTGTAGCCGGCAGTCTGCACAGTCGTGTTAGCAGGTTAGCATTAGCCAGCTCGATGACGTGCCTAACTTTGTGCGGCTGAAAACACACAAGCGTCTGAAAGCGTCTCCTTTTCTTGGCAGTCCCCAGTTGTTCCACTGGAAACGGGGGGTACAGACCCAGTTTTCAGACGCTTGTATGTTTTCACAAGCGAAAAGTTGGTAACGTCAGCTAACGCGAGCTTGCTAACGCTAGCTGTAGTGTAGTCTGCATCATTGAAGTGCCGACTACAGACATACGTGCAACCTTGTTTCATTTTAAATTTCGGTCCTTCACTCCGACAAATCGCTTTCATCCACTTCTTCCTTAGTGTCTTTTCAGTCGGGAATCCATGAAAACTTCGGTACGGCTGGCGATGTTTATTAGATATACACAATGGAACAGAGCGGCAACATCGAGCCATTCCTGGCCCGGAAGAGGAAGCTTCAGATGTTTCAACTTCCGGAAACCGGAACGCGGAAGCGTGATAATCCCCTATAGCATAACTGTAACATTCTAATAAAAGGGTTAATTGAAAGCAACATTTTTAATTAAAGTAGCTAATACTGTAATAAAGTAACTGTAATCCTACTGTGTCCGAGTGAAGCACCATGTTTCCTGATTAAATGCATTAACTGCAGTAGGGGTGTTAATGTTTACGGTGTTTCCTCCACGTGTCATCGGGACTCCTCACCGTCGTGTACACGGTTCCACGTCAGAGATTAATGACGTTTAGGTTGCAGATGGTGATGTCACAGACGCATCCCACCGTCATACTGAACTCAGCAGGAACACTGAAGTAGAACCAAAGTAAGGTTCTGGATATTTATCATTTCAATCCCGAGAACTGAAACCATTCATTCATTCAACGTCTGCACCAAGATGTTGCAGATCTTCTATAAGTCTGTTGTGGAAAGTGCAATTAGCTTTGCAGCACCTGCTGGGGAAGCAGCATCAGAACCAGAGACTTGAAGAAACTAAACAAGCTGATCAAGAAAGCTGGTTCTGTGCTGGGGAGAACTCTGGAGCCGCTGGAGCTGATCGTTCAGAAAAGAATGCTGCACAAGCTGATGAAGATGATGGAGGACACTTCCCATCCTCTCCACAACACGGTGAAGAATCAACAGAGTGTGTTCAGTGGGAGGCTGCGTCAAGTTCACTGTAGGACGGAGAGATACAGGAATTCATTCCTGCCAGCAACCATCACCCTGAAGAACAAGACTGACTGACTTTTTTGTTTATTTAAAAAAAAAAAAAAAAAAAAAAAGTGAGCTTTTACAATACTGAATTTCCCTTCGGGGATGAATAAAGTATTTTTCATTTAATTTCATTTCATTCAACGGAAAAAATCTTTTATTGGGTGCGATCCAAAGCTTTCAAGCAGCTGACATCAGCTGAGCGGCTTTTTCCACCAGCAGGGATGTCCATCCATGTTTCACGGCTGGGCTGACCCCAAACGGGGGAATGTTTTATCTGAGAGAGGCAAGTCTGTTCTGGTGATCACCTTTCTGTAAACAGCGGCTAACATGAGCGGTTAGATCTGCTAAACACATACAGGTGTCTGATCGGATTCACGCTCACAACTTCATTTTCTGAAAAAATATACATGAAACCCGGTTAGCAACAACTTAAGCTAGCTCCTAACTTGCATTGAAACACTCAATGGATCAGCGCGAGCCTACGTCACAACCCGGAATCCATGTGACCAGAAGCTGGTGGGGGTGAAAACATGCCGCATCTGAACGGCGGCTGATGGACTGTGAGCCTCAAAAACCGTCTTTACACCCTTTTTTATTTTTTTCCTCCATCGGTCTGTCTTTGAAATAATGTTGAAGTGTCGTCCAGACATATTGAAAGTCTCACTGCTGAGGCTGGAAGAAGACACGAAGCAAAACTCGTGTCTGTTGGACTCAGTGATGTCATCGTCTGCCCGCTGGTGCCTGGTTAGACAAACCTACACAACGGCCTGATGATCAGTTTCCTGATCTCGTGATGTGTTTGGCTTCATCAGGGCAGCCCTGTGTTCGAATCATTTATTCTTTATTGAATGTTAACTTTCCCGGATTTTTAAAAAATGATGACATTTCTTTACCGTACTTCTCAGGAGTTTACTCTCATCGATCAAACCATAAATTACCGGTAGCTAGAAGCTCATCGGTATTTTACTGGTGATGACTTTGTGCATGTTTATAATGCTGCAAATGCTTTTCTGCCAGTTTTTCTGCTTTTATTCGTATGTGGGAACATTGATGGCAGTAATCTGGATGAACGTGATCGTTACCAGTCCTGAGGAGACGGAACAGCGGGCGGCGCTGTGATTCTGTACATCCACTGATTTAATGGTGTTTTCTATCATCTGTACAGAAACTACAGGCTTTAAACAGTGAGACCAGAACATACATTTCTGTATCAGTCACAAAGTGATCTGGACATATTGTTAGATGTTTCCATGGTTTCCAGCATGAACTGTCAGCATTTATGGGCTTGATAGCCGCTAGCCACTTAGCACGTGGTTCGGGGCTTTTTCTGTTGTTTTGGGAACTGGAGAAACATCTCCTCGTGTCCGTGTGGTAGTTATGTTGATGGCAGCCAGACACAGCGGGACTTCTCCTTATTTTCTCCGTAGTAGAATTAACGAAGACTGACGAGTAAGCAGGTCATGAAATGGCTCCCCTGTGCAACGAAGCGATGTTTTCACCCCCTGCCTAACCGGATCCATACGACGTTTCCACTGCACAGATGCAGTCGTGTCCGAGCAGCTCTGATCACTAAAAGCATCTGTGACGATGTTCTTCTTCGCTGATCCGTAGACAGAAACATGTGTAAGTCCCAGATGCAGTTTATGGATCTGACCGCGTGAACAGAGTCGCTGCATCACCACGAAGCAGCGCCGGTGCTCTGCTGCTGCCCACCCCCACCGCGAGGTGGCACCACAGGATGTGTCTGCGTTTATCATATATACAAATATCAACGGAGCATGGCGCCCCAGACATCTGTTATGTATGCAGATAATTATCTGAAGCTTTCAGGCAACATTACACCCCTAAAATACAGAGTTGGTGAGAAATGAAAGAGGAGGAGGAAATGACGTGTAAACGGTTACTGATTTTTCTAAACGGTTATGATTCATTATCCATGTACCCGTTTACACGTGTAGACATTGACACCCCTAAACAGTAATATTCTAATAAAAATATAAAAAATAACTTCTTTTATAAAAGTGAGTTACTAAAATAATAATGTAATCCTAACGTGTCCAGGTGAAGTTTCCCGTTTAAACGTGAACCATCTCCAGGTCAGGAGGACGACATCTACATTTCTAACTCCAGTTTGCGGAGTTGTGGAAATGTGCTCGTACGTTTAACATCACTCCTAGATCTGGTTTCCATGTTTTCTAGGACAGCTCATTAAAGGGACTAGAGGCCAGCAATGCGAAAGAATAAACAGCCATGTCCAGTTTTTAATGCTAACGTAACGGGTGATGAAGTGTTAAAAACCAGAAAGAACGTTTCGTTTCCACCATGTCTCTTTTCGCAGCCTTGAACAGGCTGTGTGCTGCTTAATGACAGTGTCCGAAATTAACTGTATGACTCACCGGCCAAGTTGGCTGGTAGATGATGAAATACACCGGCCAAGCATATTTTTTACCGGCCAAAATATGAAACCATTTTACACACATATATCTTTAGGCCGTTAATACAGTATTATGCTGGATGCAAACTGAGAAAACAACAACAACAAGAAAAAAAAATTGTATTTAGTAAACTGGTCATTTCTGAATTTATTTATTTGAAACTTCCTGGTCAGACTCCTCCTCCTCTACTTGGTGCTTTCACACCAAGTCCATGAAATCTGGCCTCCTGGTCCTGACAGTCCTGCAGCACTACAGCCTGGTGGGAGCATAGCTACTCCCTGATCTCTGGAGATCACAGACAATAAGGAGATCTGACAGTGTCTCCCAGTCTTTTTTGACTTGCTTCAATGTTTTGAAACCCCCTTCACAACTTTTTGCTGCTTAAATGGAGGGGAAAGCATTTGCAGATGGAAGGATGCTTAAACAAAACAAAATTATATCAAAAAGATGATGAAAAAGAATAAAAGTTTATACTAAATAAGTTTGCACACGTCTGTTTCAGGCTGTAGTCTCAGTGCAGCAGAGATCATGGAGGTCTGTGAACAAACGAGGACAATAACAGTGTAAAGCAGGTGGACTGTGACATGATGCTGCTGATGCAGATCAACAGAATCAGAATCCGACCCAAGTTGTTCCAGGAACCATTTTCATGCTCATACTGATCTACTGAGCTTCCATAAAGGCGCATATAAACGTTATTTATCAAGTTGGAACAACACGACGTCAGATCTGAGCAGATGAGTGAAACTCCGCCCACCTGACTCGCCACTTAGTCGCCAGGGCAGTATATGGAGCGGACCCACACTAGTGCAGCCGGTGTCTTGCGACGTCTCCAAAGCACCGCTTCTCAGGCGTGTAAATCTGCTGGTTTATTCTCCAGTTCACCGAGCTTTCTGATGGAAGGCTGACCAGCTCCTGCTAAACGTCACCACATATTCACGCGACTTCATCAGCCTGAGCTAAACACTACGTGTTGGTAAACAGAGGTAACGTTGGGGGGGTCTCATGTTACAAAGGCATGTTTGTGTCTGTGTTCGTGAACATGCGTGTTAAACATGTAGACGGTCGAGCAACATAAAGAAGAAATCCAACAAAATGAAGATTCAAAAACATGACTAATTTGATAGAAACATGAACTCGCCATGTGGCAGATAGACCTCTGAGATCTACTCGCCAAACGGAAAATTTACTCGCATTTGGCACCTGGTGAGTGTTGATTTTGGACCCTGACAATGCGCTGTGATTCGGTGGTGAATTTCCCGCGCTGTCCTGCAGATGTGACGTCAATGACGCTGCAATCCTCGTCCTGGACAGTTTTGATGCAAGAAGGAGATGTCGCGGTAAATTCAGACACTGTAAGGGATAGTTTCTCCTAAAAAGTGGAACTACGAAGAAAAAGACTTTATCAGCGCAGTAAAGAACATTATAGCATCAGTTTGTGCTCCCGTGACGGCTTGGCTGGTGGCTGCAGTTACCTGCAGCGCCAGTCACGGCAGTCGCGAGTCGCATTTCTCAATCTTGCCTCTCGTCCCTTTAAATGAAAACTTTTGGATAAATGTGCTTCTTTGCACTAAAACGAAGGAAAACTCGGAAGAATATTGCTGCTCATTAGGGCTGGACGATAATTCAATATCAATATATATCGATCGATAGAGGTTTTTTCAATATAAAAAAAAGAGGGTCAATAAAAGTTCAATATAGAAGCACAGTTTTCTGCTGTAGCCTATCAGGTAGCATGATACTACAGTCACTCCTTCCACCAAACCAATCACAAACGCAGACCAGGCAAAGGCTGAACTGGAATTCAGTGTTATGCTGCTTTCAGACTTCCACTGGAAAGCGGTAATATTGTGAACTCTGTCCTTTATAACGCTGCATTCAGACATGCGTACCGCTCTTTTACCTCGGAGATGTAGCGGACATGTACCAGCTGGTCTACATGTCACAGGAGCGGAAATGTTGCAGCACGTCGTTTTGGCTGAAAGCACAAGAAAATGTTCTGGACAGAGTTGAAGGGAGAGCGGGGGGGGGGGCTGTGCTGACTTTTCTGCAACATTTCCTGATGTATGAAAGCGCCGGGACACGATAAGTCCGCAAGGAAGCGGCATGTTTGAAAAGACGAGTCTGTTTAAAGAGCGGATGGACTTTACCGCTCATGTTCCACAATGCAAGTCTGAAAACGGCTTTAGTGTGATCTTTATTATAAGTAGGTCATTCAGCAAAAGCTTAAATGGCCAGGGCTGCACCTAAAATAGCTTTTAATTTGATAATGGCTTTTTTTCTTTTGATAAATATCGATATCGATCGATACAGATTTTTTTTTATCGATAATCTTTTTTTCTATATCGTCCAGCCCTACTGCTTGCATTAATGACTTATCTCCGTTTGTGTCGGTGATGAACAGTTTTTGTATTTAAGCAGAATTTACATGAAGTTTTAGGATTGTCTTGTCCATCCTTCTGTTTTGTTCGTGTACCTGAGAGGTTGCTTGTTGGATACAGAAGGACAAAGATATAAAATGCAGATCGAGTCGCCAGACAGAAACAGCAAAAGTCTTATAACGGCACATGAACACAGCGTACAGCAGATAACTGAGGCTTCATGACAGCAGGGAAACACATCCAGGTCAGAGGTGACGGGCTCTTCACGGAGCCAGGACCTCTGCAACCTGAGCCTGCACCCACCTCCCAAACATAAGCATGCTAACACAGGTCATCCACCTGTCTGCAGCCCGGCAGGTGAACAGGACTCCATCCTGCAGAGTTCAAGCTAAAGCAAGCCTTTAACCGAACCAGGTCTTCAGCCAACCCGCTTTCCTCGCAGGCTTACCGACAACATCCAGCCATGCAGCTGATGTGGACAAATGAAACCCCACTGACACTTATTTGTGTTAAATCACTCATCTCAATCCCTGTAAAAATGAAAGAAAGTCATGCTGAAAGCAGAAAGTCAGACTGGAATTTGCTCCTGCAGCTTCCTCGTCCAGTTTAATCCTGCACGAACTGAACCGAACCGTTGCCGCCCAGCCCTCGCTCTCTGCGCTCCACCTTCCTGCTTCCTAAATCACAACAGCTTCCATGAAGAACAGCAGGTTTACGATCCAGCCACGAAATGTTGTTCATTCAGGACTCTATCTGTAAACCCACCGTGATCCATGATAGCACCATTATTTATCCCATCTTCATCTGTCCAACTTTCCACCAATCAGAGAGCTTAAACTGACGGTAACATCCAATCAGGAGCAGCCAAAGATCAACAAGAGAGCAGAAAGTTCTGTGTGTCTGAAAAGAAGAAAATACTGGTCTTGGTTGTCTGCAGTCGGAGGACAGGAGGATCAGCTGCTGGATTGCAGTCCTGCAGAAACCACAACAACCGTGACATCAGCTTGCAGACCTCCGTCTTTAATAAAAAATGTGATTTACATCATTCTACATGTCAGACAGGATCATTCTGAATAAATGTTGGCGCATGTACACGCCAGATCGGCATACATTAGTTTCCATGTAAACAGCTGAAACCCTCAATCAGAGTGATTTCATTCCGAACGGGAAAAGAGTCTCCATGGAAACGTGCCCAGCTGTGGAGCTGATATGCAGGAACAAACCAGAGAAGAAGAACAGGAACTGGATGGAACAACAACACAAAAACTGCCGGGGTTAAACAGCTGAGAGCGAAGACGGCAAACACCCAGAGAGCATCTGTAGATGTGCGAGTGTGTCTGAAACTACGCTCACGTCAACGACATCACATCACCTGGGGTGTCATTTATAAACGTTGCGTACGCACAAAACGGGGCCTGAAACTGGCGTACGCCAGTTTTCACGCATAAGTTCTCTCGCGTTAACTCTGACCCATGCTACGCTGGTTTTGGAGACGGGGGAAACTGGTGACACAGATGGTATGGTGGGGAACTGAAGCCACACGGCATCATGATTCCCCTGCTGGCAGGGCGGGGGCCTGCCACTGGTATCTCACAGATATTGTGCCCTGGCTATGCACCTGCCAACTTCTCCTTCAGCACAGTGGTTAGTGCACATGACTTTTACACAGGAGACTTGAGATCGACCCGGTCCAGTCTCTCCTTTTGTCCTGTCACACTCAAACGTTTATCTCCCCCTTCATATCAAATTTAATTCGTATTGGCTTTAAAGGATTCAAACTAGCAGCGTTATTTCTGCTGCAGCTAAAACTAGAAGAAACTTTAAAATAAATAAAAAGGTCCGTAAGAAAACACATGTTAAATCGACTTTTCATCAAAGTTTTCTCACCATCATCTTCATCTACCAATAATCATCATGGTGATTATTTACCACATTGGTACATAGATTCTGACAAGGTGCTGCAGTCAGACTGATTGATGTATAAACATATTAATACCGGGGGGGGGCACTGATGCTGCATCGGTGCTGCTGGAGGACCTACAGACGGGAAAATCACAAGGGAGCGCATTTTCAGGATTTCCTGGCCCAATGATGATGATGATGATGATGATGATGACCGGCTAATAATCACATTTACTTTTGCAGCGCTTTTGTCTATGAAATGAACTGGACCCAGAAAGACCGACCACCGAAACCGTGCCCACCCTGACCACAGCATGCTCCGGAGTGGAGCCATCAACCTCACCAAAGACCAGCGGAGGTGTTTGCATGCGAGGGGAGGGCGCGGGAGGGGGAATCGCGCTGCACCACACCAAACAGGTGTTCTGTGTTCTGCAGTCGCTCTGACAGCGTTTCCTCCACAGCGACTTCTGGAACAGACTCTGTTACATCATCACCGCCACAACAACCTGCTGCATCAGCAGACTCTAGTTTATCTGTGATTCCTGTGACGCCCAAATAAAATGATTTTGTCAGGCTCCACTTCACCAACAAGCACCTCCACTTCAGTCTGCGCAAAACTACGTTTTGTCTTTTCGGTCGCCACAATTCAGTTTTAAATGCCTCAGATCAGCTGGCTCATTATATGCAGAAACATCCATGAGGTAGGGCTTTGACTTTTGCTCAGAAATCCAATTCGAAGTTCGTTTGCTTTTTCATAACGAAGTTCCAATATATTTGAAGATTTATTCATAATAATTGAACCAATAAATTTGCATTGGCATCATCTTAGAGTTGTACATGTGGCCAACAGAGGGCAGTGTAGCTCTATCAACGTCAATGTACTACGTGCACGAAAGGTTTTTCAAAGTATTTAGGTGAGTTAAAATTGTAATTAATGAGCAAACAAGATAATTCAGTGTTATAGTGCAGATGTAATGAGCAGAATATAACAGAAGATGCTGTTACGACACAGTAAATGCTCCGTCGGTCGTGATTCTCAACTTCACCGGATGGGAGAGATCCCTGATGATCACTTCTAGTTCAGGACTGTCACATTACATCCGGACAAAACGGCATTTTACACGTTTGTTTTTTTTATACCTGCCGCACATCACCGTGGACAATGTCCATTGGATTTATCAGAAACACACAACCACGTCTGCCAGCAAGCGGGTGAAGCGATTTAAGCTGTATAACCAACTTTATTGACGGCGTTTAGCTAACAGCGGTAGCTCGGAGGCAGCATCATCAGAAGACAGTGACACAAATAGATTAATGTGTTTGTCTGATTATGACACCGTGTAGTAAGAACGAATACTACACTCACATTTTTAACACAGAAATCTATTTGTACTGTTCTTTGAGATAAATCATTGCTACTTATATTATTTTCTTAGGTTAGCACTAGCTGGATTTTGCTGTCTGTAGCTATAGATGGTTTCCCGTTTACAAACATTGGCAGTTGCTAGGCAACCAGGTGGCAAAAAGCCTGTTTGTACTGCAGTCTACAGCCAAACACTCATTCATAAAAATGTAAAGTAACCTGACGAAATAAACAGAGATTGTTGTGTTTAAATTACGTTGTATAAATCTGTATTTTGATGATGAGTAAAAAAATACCGACTCATCATTGCTGTTATATTTCTATTACCATTACACTAACTCGGCAAGGGACTCATCATCCGGAAACAGCATTTATCTTGTTAAAACATGGATATTATTCGTGTTGGACCTCATTTGAAATTTGCCTGAAAAACTTGAGTTAGAAAGCGGCTTAAACTTTGGTTTAGACTCTTTGTTCAAACCAAACTGGTCCCAACAGTCTGCAGCAGGTTCAGTTCAGCTCCGGTGTCGTCATCACCTCCTCCATACAGGAGCAACTTTCACTAGTCTGGATTAAACCAGGCAAAGACGACATCATCCCTACGTTTGGAAAGGAGCTGATTCCAGCTGTTAGGGACTAACACGCATTGCTGTCGGTGAGTTTCGCTGCTTGTGTAACGTTCTGCTTTATTGTGGATGAAATCCTGGCAGACAGTAGACAGACTAGCTAACTGCTAACAAGCTAACGGTACAAACTCAAATGCCATCTGATTTACGAGCCCGTACTTCGTATTAAGTCTCCGGGATGCGTTGCTATGCCGCGTGAATGTCTGTAAACGGCTCCACCATCAGTTTCTTCTTCTTATTTTCCTGTCTGAGCAGAGGACGCTGTCACACACAGCTACAGTGTTGGGATGCAGCCGATCGCGGCGGTGATGCAGGTATTAGTACCAGTCTCCCAACTAGAACACGGGAATAATTTCTGCCACTGCCGGGGTTTAATCCTACATGTGACCATGCTGAAAGACTAAATCAATCATGTAGTCTGAACCTGTAGAAGTTATCTGAGAGGGTTTTGTGAAGATCAGTCACGCCTAACGTCCTTTTTTCACCATGTTCAACTGTTTACATGCATTAATGTTTTGATTTTTGCAACCGAACAAACACCAGGACATAAACATATTTCCCGACACTTTCACGCCACCATGACCTCATCTGCATTAAAAGTCGAGTCTTGTACGTATAACACGGGTCTTCTCATAGTTCTTAATGCTTTTCCTGGGTTTTCTTGCCCCCTGGTTGCGCGCGCATCCTATCTTTGACTTTGTTTAGAAACCCATCGATATGACACCGTTTCCAATCAGTTCCCATGGAAACACCATCTGACAGAATCTCCCTGTAATCCTGATTTCTGCTTCGGCTCCAGCCTGGTGTCCTCTGTCGTCCACCACAGTCAAGCCTGAAGAATCTAAGCTACATGGCCGAGTCTGATCACGGACTTCTCTGCAGAGGTTTGGGTCTGTTCAGGATGAACACTGTCCACACATGTTCAGCACCTGCACCACCACTGTTCCTACTGACTGACCCTCACTGGCTTTATGCAGGTCTACAAAGCAGACATAAATACTTCATTTCCTCTCTGGGACCAGGCATGGGGGGCTGAATAATGGCTCCTGAAATTCAGCTCTACCAGAGCCTCTGAGCAAGGCAGGAGCCAGCTCCACTTCTCCTCTGCAGAGGGCAGGTGAGCTGATTTGGGGGCAGGTTTTATTCATGCATGTTAAACGTCCTCGGCCTGCAGCCTTGAAATGACCAGTGAGATGGAAGCATGTGCAGAAATAAACACTACCGCCGTTAGCTGCTTTAGGGAGGAAAGCAGGATGTTAGCATCCCAGCAGGAGGAAAACATCTGCAAATGTCCAGCTTTTCTGTTTACTCCTGCTCGTGCTGGTGAGTCTGTGTGTGTGCTGAACAAACGTGTAGTGGAGGCTAGCAGGAAGGCCTGCCTCTGCTACATCCACCCCTCACCCTGCAGACCCAGCTAACGTCAGCGCTAACGGGGCTAGCTCGGGCTTACAAGCCCAGGTTCGTTTTTAACCCCCCCTCTGGACCGGACCTCCAGGCTCGTGTGTCCTCTGCCCGTCCCGGAGCAAAGCTGTGGGCCCGGGGGGGTCGAGGAGCGGCCTGGAGGCGGCTGTGTGAGAGGATGAGTGGGCTGTAGCATCTTGGAGGCTAGCTGCCGTTAGCTAGCTGGTTCTGGACCTGGACCCAGAACCCGGACCCGGAGTCCGCATCAGCGGGCAGGAATCCGGGGGCTGCGTCCGGGAGAAGCGGCCGCTGGCCGGCTGGAGGAGCGGAGCGGAGTGTCACGGCTTACCTTCGAGGAAAAAGCTTCTGTTGTGGGCCATGTTTATGCCATGATCCGCTCAAACAGGCTGCTGCTAGCGGCGCGAGACAAGCTAGAGCTCGAGTTCCGCGAGGGGCCGGAAGTACTCTGTCCGGACTTCAAAACAAAAGTCTCCCCACAGGAAGATTATTTCTAGAAAAATTAAAGGTTGAATATGGAACCTTTTTTTATTATCATTATTATTATTAAAAGCTACATATTTTTTTAAAAAAATCTCCACAAGGCGTTTGGAGGGTTGCAGAATGAAAGTACAGCATTGAAAAATTATGAATAGCCTGAAAATAAATATAAAATACATTTTAACGGGTTCATGTTTGTTTGTTTGTTTTATTAAGATTTCCATTAGCTGCTGTTGTAACATTCGCTTTTCTTCCTTGAGTCTTTTTTGATCCAGACTTATGCAGCAATGCTTCACATACGACAGGATGTACATATACAACGATCACCTTAACTACAGAACATACAAAACAACACTGACAACTTAAAATTAATTAATTTATTAGTTTTAAAAAAGATAGCGCTGCTTTAGAAAAACAAACATTTACAAGTATTGTTCCTGAGTAAACATAAATAGTCTCAACCTTTTATCATTGTCTGCATCTGGAAAATCAGAAACTGTGGCAAATAATTCCCTGCCACCATGTTTACATCTATAAGTCGATGCCGGCCACCAGGGGGTTGCTGAATAAGATCTCTGTGTGGCAACAGTACGTGGGACACAGGTAGACTGGCACTGGGGAAAATGGTGGAGTCTGCAAGTCCAGCAGCTGCTTCAGAGCCGGAGATGTTGTCGTCTCTGAGGAGGAGTGACCTGAGAAGAACAAAAACTGGAATAAATTCAGGTGAAGCTGCACTACATGGACCCACATAAACGTTTTCCACAGCGTCAAAACATGGAAATCGTGACTTTCCTCCTGGATCGGTAAGCTAGCTCACTTGCTAACATTGCTAACGTTAGCTGTCAGTATAAAACCAGCTGGACTGGGTGATCTTAAACTGGATGATCACATCCCAAGAGCTTAACATTTAACGTCCTTTGAAGATATTTCCCCCAGTATGACAGAACCAGTCCAGGAAGATAGCCGTTCATCTTAAGATGGCCGCCATAGATCAGTGGTGGGGAAGGAAACGGTAGCCTGTTAAAAACCTCAAAACACAGAGTTTAGAGATTGTTGGAATCTGAGCATATTTGCTTTTTGCTGATATCTGATATACCGATTTTGTCCAACTCTTAATTCCTGATAGCAACTGATACCGATCTCTGCATCGACTGTGAGGTTGTATCTCATATTCTGAGAGATAAAACTACATTCTGCTCTGAGAGCAAAGATCCCTGAATCTCCTGAACTCAGCCAGAAGAGTTCATGCTGGACACCTGACTGCCAGATACCAGATACTAGCAGGTATTAGATACTACCATATATCAGATACTAGCAGGTATTAGATACTACCATATATCAGATACTAGCAGGTATCAGATACTACCATATATCAGATACTAGCAGGTATTAGATACTACCATATATCAGATACTAGCAGGTATCAGATACTACCAGTATCAGATACTAGCAGGTATCAGATACTACCATATATCAGATACTAGCAGGTATCAGATACTACCATATATAGATATAGCAGGTATTAGATACTACCATATATCAGATACTGCAGGTATCAGATACTACCATATATCAGATACTAGCAGGTATCAGATACTACCATATATCAGATACTAGCAGGTATTAGATACTACCATATATCAGATACTAGCAGGTATTAGATACTACCATATATCAGATACTAGAGGTATCAGATACTACCATATATCAGATACTAGCAGGTATTAGATACTACCATATATCAGATACTAGCAGGTATTAGATACTACCATATATCAGATACTAGCAGGTATTAGATACTACCATATATCAGATACTAGCAGGTATCAGATACTACCATATATCAGATACTAGCAGGTATCAGATACTACCATATATCAGATACTAGCAGGTATCAGATACTAGCATATATCAGATACTAGCAGGTATTAGATACTACCATATATCAGATACTAGCAGGTATCAGATACTACCATATATCAGCCATAGCAGGTATCAGATACTAGCATATATCAGATACTAGCAGGTATTAGATACTACCATATATCAGATACTAGCAGGTATCAGATACTACCACATATCAGATACTAGATTTCCTGTGATTTTATAGTGGAACAACAAGATCTCATGTGATTTTATTGGTAAAAATTTTTGGTTTGACAATACTGATATTTTCCAATATCACATTTTATCACATTCGGCGGATAATACTTCTAGTCCTGAGTGATGCTTTGTGCTGTAGGCTTAGCATGAGTCGGCTTGGCCCCCCAGCGGTGGCTTTAGCTCCAGGATGACAGTCAGCATCTCTCCATCCTCCAACTGCAGCTGCAGCTTCTGGAAAGTCGGTTGTTGCTGCTTAAACTTTATTCCCTATAATGGCAGCAGGGGGGGGGGGGCACTGTGTGACGCTGACCTTTTACGCCGGAAGTAAAAATGCATGTAGCTGTGGAAGTCCAGTGAAAGCCTGTACGCAGTTGAGCTGCCTCGTAGGAGAATGAACGTGTTGCAAATTGCTCGTGTGGTTTTCCTGTCACCCCCAGAATGAACCCAGACAGAGCCAGATGTCTCCATACATCTGAGACCAGTTAGGAGACCGGAGAGGGGGAGGGGGCCAACCACGGGGGGAGCGGGACCAGTCTGGGTGACCTGGTTCAGGAGGATGGAGCCCAAGTTCTGGTTCCAGGTGCATTTGAGATGATGTAAAGTTAATAAGCATAATTATGCTGGTGATGAACACAGAGCGGGTTGCCATGGGGATAGCATCCTCAGACTGTTGATCTCTGAAGGCGAACTAAGTCTGAAAAGTTGCTTTAACGGACATGATACATGTAGAATGAGCTGTTTTACATCACGTTTGCACTCATGCATGACTACAAAGTCTTTTTTATCAACATTAACGTATGAAATGAAACAAAATCTTCACAGCAGGTTCAGTGTGCATGCTGGAGGCGATGATGTCTGTGATGTCACCACCAGGGATAGCCAGTGATGTCACCACTAGTGATGGAACCTGTCACCATCATGAGTCCGTCGGTGACTCCAGGCTGGAAACCAGCTGCAGAGGTGTGAACGTGTTGCTCCAGGTACAGTTCTTTTCTTTACATCTGCGGTTCATAACACATCACGTCTGGCCCTTTCACGAGAACATTTCCAGGACGAAGGTGACGAAACTCTAACCACTGATCCAGGAACTGTGAACATGTTCTAAAATCACTTATGCAAAACTTTGGGCTTCATTGCTTTGTTGTATTTCATGATGTGATTGTTTCTCAAGCGCTGACATGATTTATAGTTCTGGAGGATGAAACAAAGGTCCTTCTCTGTGTTTAGTTATTGAAAAAGAAAAGAAATCCACGTTTGATAAGAAAATCCCTCCAGGGGTGAAGCTGAAAGCCAAACGTGGCTTCAAAGACGGCTGTGTTGTGTCTGCTGAGGTTAGCTGTCACGTCATGCAGCGGCCCGAAGCTCAGATCATCCGTCTCTCTCATGAGCAACATCTCACTGACCTTCTGATGAGGAACAAATGTTCCTGCATCTGCAGCTGCGAAGACATTCTGGAACGGAAGGTTTCAGTCAAGACAGCGAACCGAGTCAGTCATTTAAACCTGGAGCTCCGAATGAAGAAGTGTCGATAAGCAATAATTACCAAGTTTACAAAGGTGATGAAAATATGAGTTTTAAGTCTTTCTTCGATTTTCATTTGTATGCAAAGAGGATCAATACTAGCTGATCTGATCCGGCTGCAAACGTGGAATATCCAGTCAACTGGTTTTAAAGTTTTACAGGTGTGTTTTTATTCAGGTCTTTGGGATGGAGCTAAAAAATGTTTATGCACGTGGTTCACATGTTTATGCACATGTGGTTCACATGTTTATGCACATGTGGTTCACATGGTAATGCACATGTGGTTCTCATGTTTATGCACGTGGTTCACATGTTTATGCACATGTGGTTCATATGTTTATGCACATGTGGTTAAAATGTTTATGCAAGTGGTAGTTCACATGTGGTTCACATAGTAATGCACATGTGATTCTTATGTTTATGCACATATGGTTCACATGTGGTTCTTATGTTGATGCACATGTGGTTCAAATGTTTATGCACATGTGGTTCACATGGTAATGCACATGTGGTTCACATGTTTAGTGCACATGTGGTTCACATGGTAGTGCACATGTGGTTCTCATTTAAATGCACATGTGGTTCACATGTTAATGCACATGTGGTTCACATGTTAATGCACATGTGGATCTCATGTTTATGCACATGTGGTCCAAATGTTTATGCATGTGGTTCACATGGTAATGCACATGTGGTTCTCATGTAAGTGCACATGTGGTTCACATGTTTATGCACATGTGGTTCACATGTTAATGCACATGTGGTTCTCATGTTAGTGCACATGTGGCTCACATGGTAATGCACATCTGGTTCTCATGTAAGTGCACATGTAGTTCACATGTTTATGCACATGTGGTTCTTAAGTGTTTCTGTATGTTTATGCACATGTGGTTCTCATGTTAATGAACATGTGGTTCTCATGTAAATGCACATGTGGTTCACATGTTTATGCACATGTGGTTCAAATGTTTATGCACATGTGATTCACATGTGGTTCACATGGAAATGAACATGTGGTTCTCATGTAAATGCACATGTGGTTCACATGTTTATGCACATGTGGTTCAAATGTTTATGCAAGTGATTCACATGTGGTTCACATGTTTATGCACATGTGGTTCAAATGTTTATGCAAATGGTCTACATGTAGTTCACATGGTAATGCACATGTGGTTCACATGTGATTCTTATGTTTATGCACATATTGTTCACATGTGGTTCTCATGTTAATGCACATGTGGTTCACATGTTTATGCACATGTGGTTCAAATGTTTATGCATGTGGCTCACATGTGGTTCAAATGTTTATGCACATGTGGTTCACATGGTAATGCACATGTGGTTCACATGGTAGTGCACATGTGGTTCTCATTTTAATGTACATGTGGTTCACATGTTAATGCACATGTGGTTCTCATGTTAATGCACATGTGGTTCACATGTTTATGCACATGTGGTCCAACATGTTTATGCATGTGGTTCACATGTGGTTCACATGTTTATGCACATGTGGTTCACATGGTAATGCACATGTGGTTCTCATGTTAATGCACATGTGGTTCACATGTTAATGCACATGTGGTTCTCATGTTAATGCACATGTGGTTCACATGTTAATGCACATGTGGTTCTCATGTTAATGCACATGTGGTCCTCATGTTAATGCACATGTGGTTCACATGTGGTACTCATGTTAATGCACATGTGGTTCACATGTTAATGCACATGTGGTTCTCATGTTAATGCACATGTGGTCCTCATGTTGATGCACATGTGGTTCACATGTGGTTCTCATGTTAATGCACATGTGGTCCTCATGTTAATGCACATGTGGTTCACATGTGTTGCATATGTTTATGCACATGTGGTTCACATTTCGATACACATATAGTTCTCATGTTAATATATGGTTCACATGTTTATGCACATGTGGTTAAAATGTGTTCTCATATTTTTATGCACATGTGGTTCTCATTTCAATGCACATATTGTTTTGTCATGTGGTTCTCATGTTAATGCCCATGTGGTTTACATGTGGTTCTCATGTTTATTCACATGTGGTTCTCATGTTAATGCACATGTTGTTCACATGTGGTTTTCATGTAAATGCCCATGTGGTTCACATGTGGTTCTCATGTTTATTCACATGTGGTTCTCATGTTAATGCACATGTTGTTCACATGTGGTTCTTCGTGTAAATGCCCATGTGGTTCACATGTGGTTCTCATGTTTATTCACATGTGGTTCTCATGTTAATGCACATGTTGTTCACATGTGGTTTTCGTGTAAATGCACATGTGGTTCTCATTTCAATGCACATATGGTTCACATATGGTTCATATGTTTATGCACATGTGGTTCTCAATCCAATGCACATGTGGTTCACATGTGCACAGCTAAATGCTCTTTTCCCAAACTCTGTACGTGCAGATGGGACGATCACTCATTGTCCTTTGAAGATATTTCCGCCATTATGAGGGAATCAGTCCAGGAGGATAGTAGGGTGTAACCATACATCATTCTATATCAATATATTGATTGATTGTAACTCAATCCAAAAACCCAATATCGATCAAGAATTAATATCAAACCCACTTTTATTATGAAATGGATTTATTTTGAAAGTCCTCTGACAACATTTTCACAACAAAATCCATGTTTATTTTTGTGCAGTGCACAGATATGACACAAGGAGACTGTACTGCAAAGCTAACAGTTATGTTAAGAAACAGTTACATTGTTTATTACTTGTGATATTTCTTATATCATTTTACATTGATTGGGGGATCCTAAATCAAATAGAAATCGTACCGTAACTGAATTTGAGATATCGGCAGATATTGAATCGCCTATCCCCTGGATCGATATAATATCATTGTGATTATTATTGTGATTAAACCAGTGATTTACATCCCTAGAAGATAGCAGTTCATCTAAAGATGGCCGACCAGTGTTAGCATCTCAGTGGTGGGTTAGTAAATGGCAGCCTGTTATGAACCTCAAAGGACAGAGTTTAGAGACTGTCTGTGCTGAAATGACAGGAAACATGACCAAATAAGGGACGGACCAGGTCACCGCCTGGAAACCTAGACAAAGGTTCCTGCAGGTGAGACTGAACTGCATCCACAGCTGAGTGATTGGGGGCGGGGGAGGGGGGGGGGGGGGAGGGGGGAATAAAGGGTGGGAAAAAGGGGGAAGGGGGAAAAAGGAAAGGGGGGGAGGGAAACAAAAATATCGGACTTTAGAAAAAAGTAAAATATCGAGAAAACATCATCCGGCGAGGAAAAAAGGGAATTCAGCCGGGGGTGGGGGGGGGGGGGGCAGAACGGCGCGGGTCCTAAATGTGAGACAGCTGCAAATAAAACCATCATCCACACAGACGGGAGGCAGAATGGGTTTCACGCTTCCGGTCGGTCCCGGGAGTGAAAAATTGGGATTCCTTTCGGGAGTAGAAGCTCTGTAACTTTAAATGGACAAAATCAAAAAAATAAGTTATTCTAGAGAAGAGGAAGGGAAAAAGGAAAAGAAGAAGGGGGGGGGGGGAGGAAAAAAAAAAAAAAAAGGTGTTGCGGGGGGGGAAAGGCTAAAAAGGAAAAAGAGGGATAGGTAAAATGGGTAAAAAAAAAATGAAAATGGGTTGTACCCCATCGAAAAAGGGGGGGGGGAAGGGAGAGGGGAGAAGGGGGTTTGAAAAAAGGGGGGTATGGGGGGAAAAAAAAAGCCGGACCTCTAAAATTTTAAATGGAAAAGCAAAGAAGATTTATCCAGAGAAGAGAGTGAGGAAGAAGGGAGTAAAAGAGAGGGGGGGGAGGGGGGAGATATAAAAAAAGAAAGAGTTGGGGGGGGGGAGGAGTGGTTAGGAGGGGATACAAGTAAAAAGCAGGGGGGGAAACAAAAGACTGAAAGGTCTTGAGTCAGAGGGGGGGGGGAAAGATATGTTAGCAAAAGGTAGGTGGATGAGGGGGGGGGAGGAAATTTCCGGATGAATCATTTATCGCTAAAAAAAATAAAAGGGAGGGAGGAGAGGGTATGGTCCCAGGACAGAGCCCTGAGGGATACCCAAAACTCCAGAAAGGTTTATAAATGCAGATACTGTGAAGTAAAGTCAACAACCGCTGAGGTCAGTTACAGGCTGTCGTTAAACTCTGTTTCCATAACAACGGGAAAACTTTTCTTCTAAGTTTAAACAGCTCTGTGTGGTTTAAAACAAAGAAAAGAAACAGAAAAACCAGTGAAAACTGATGAAAGAGCTGAAGCTGGCTGTGAGGAGGAGAAGGAGGAGGAGGAGGAGGAGGAGGAGGAGGAGGAGGAGGAGGAGGAGGAGGAGGAGGAGGAGGGGTCAGCCTGCTGGACCACCGATCGTTCAGCTGTTTGGAAAAGCCTCAGTCAGTCAGTTGAGGCGCTCTGAGCGCAGAGGTTAAATATAGAGCCGAGTCTCACCCCGAAGACCAGAAACCAGCAGGCTGGACGTCCTGGAGCTTCGTCCCCGCTGAGACGAAGAGTTTCACCCTCCTCCTCACTCTAAGGGAGGAAAAACTGCTCCAGCTGCAGCCCAGGAGAACAGGAGGCTGGACTCCAGCTGAGAAAGGGGTCAGCGAAGAACTGAACCAGGTCTGGAGTTAAAGAGCTGAGAAAGGGGTCAGCGAAGAACTGAACCAGGTCTGGACTTAAAGAGCTGAGAAAGGGGTCAGCAAAGAACTGAACCAGGTCTGGACTTAAAGAGCTGAGAAAGGGGTCAGCAAAGAACTGAACCAGGTCTGGAGTTAAAGAGCTGAGAGAGGGGTCAGCAAAGAACTGAACCAGGTCTGGACTTAAAGAGCTGAGAAAGGGGTCAGCGAAGAACTGAACCAGGTCTGGACTTAGAGCTGAGAGAGGGGTCAGCAAAGAACTGAACCAGGTCTGGAGTTAAAGAGCTGAGAGAGGGGTCAGCGAAGAACTGAACCAGGTCTGGAGTTAAAGAGCTGAGAGAGGGGTCAGCGAAGAACTGAACCAGGTCTGGACTAGAGCTGAGAGAGGGGTCAGCGAAGAACTGAACCAGGTCTGGACTAGAGCTGAGAAAGGGGTCAGCGAAGAACTGAACCAGGTCGGGACTTAAAGAGCTGAGAGAGGGGTCAGCAAAGAACTGAACCAGGTCTGGACTAGAGCTGAGAGAGGGGTCAGCGAAGAACTGAACCAGGTCTGGACTAGAGCTGAGAGGTGAGTCAGTTTACGTTTCTCCTCAGGAAGCTGTTCTACATTTAAGCGGGAGACTAAATCTGTCACATGATGATTAAACGTGACAGAATCATAGTTTGTAGTTTATATTCTACAAATGGATTCAAAGTCAACCGGATCACATGAAGAAGAAACAAAAACATTTCTGTAAAACAGCTGAACCCAAGATGAACAGAAAGATGTCATCCAGTTACACACGATGGCGCACAGACATACAAGTGGACGATACTTTAATAACATAATACTTATTCATAATAATACTGTTTGTTTTTAATACTGACTGTATATGTTTGAATAGGGCTGAATATGTTTGTTTATTGTTGGGCCTGTATTTAATAGATACAAAAGTCTGGATTTGATGCAGCAACAGTCTCAACAAAGTCTGTCGTCAGAAAATAAAGACAGAAAAGTTTCTCGGAAGTCCAGCAGCAGTGGTCTGGTGGATTCTCCAGCCAGCAGGCTACTGTAACTGGTGACCAGTGAGGGTGTCACGATCAGGTATAAAAGAGCATCCACCAAAGGTTTTGTCTTTCTAAGTAAGAATGGGTTATGGTTCAGTGCTCACACTGCTTTCACACTGACACGGTTCTGGTTCTGGTTCTGGTTCCATTTCAGGGTCTCAGGACCCTGGTGCTTTCTGGTGACCCAGCCATCATTAACACCAGTTTCATCAGAGCCAAAGTGGGAGGAGTTTACTTCATGGAAGTAAACATCTAGATGGGCAGTACCGATATCGCCATTAATATGTCGTATCGGAAAATATTGGTATTGATTTTTTTTCAGGCTGACATTTTTTACAGACAAAATCTGGTGAGATCTTGTTCTATCAGCATTAGTCCAGCATGTCTAAAAGTCCCTGTTATCCTGGAAGAACTTCATTTCCCAGCATTCCTTTCATAGTGTAAATAAAAACTATCAGAGTTCTTTGATTTGCAAGATTTGTTTTCTTCTGCTGTACAAGTATTTAACAGAAATGTGATCAGAGGAGGAAATTAGATGTCTGATGTCATCAGCCTACCAATATTATTGGCATTAAAATGTGATATCTGAAAGTATCTGTAACGGTTTTTCCAGACTGATATTTCTACTAACAAAAACTCACAAGATCTCGTTACTTCGTAACAAAATCTCTCAAGATCGGTCCAGCATGTAAAAAATTGTTATTAAAATGAGTTATTTAAAAATATTGTTATCGTTTTTTTCGGACCGATATTTTATTGAAGAAATCTTGCACGATCTCGTTGCTCCGTTGCAAAATAGCTCAAGATCAGTCCAGCATCTAAAAAACTGGCATTAAAATGTGATATTGGAAAATGTCGTTATTGTTTTTTCTTACCGATATTTTTACTGAAGAAATCTTAGGAAATATATATTGGTATATAAGATATCAAAAATTGGGAGTTGGATGATATCGGTATATCAGATAGTTGATATAAAGGGATATATAAAGAAAGAAAAAGAGAAGAATAAAGGAAAAAAAAAAAAAAAAAAGAAAAAAAAGGCATGATTATATTAGGTTCATCCAATGAATTATTTTCTTGAGTGCATGTTTGGATATAAATAATCTATATTTTTGTGTCAAATAAATCCTCTTTTCTTTTATTCCACAAAAGATTCAGGTGCACATTTACAGATTATGTCTAGCAGAGATATACATCTAATTATACTTTCTCTCATATATACTAAAATATGTATCAAAAATAAGTCAAATTAAGATAATAGAAAATCATATACAGTATCTCTCTCTCTCTCTCTCTCTTATATATATATATATATATATATATACACACACACACATAAATACATACATTTCTACATACACCTATTATACATACATATAAAAATCTGAAAAGCTTCGATGCAAAAAAATGTAAACTGAACCCATTTCTACTAATTTTTCCCCATTTAATCTTATTATAGGACAGTAACCAAAGAGAAGGAAGAAAATAAAATAAAAATAGAGATGGAGGAATTTTTTAAATAAAAAAAATATCTATTCTGCAAAACACCTACATATCTTATGCCTCTTTAGCCCCCACTCACCCCCTACCACAGATCCATTTGTATGTAAATACACTATATATACTGGATATTTCAAATCATGAGAACAATATAAATAAATAACAGAATAAACAGGTAAATTAACCGCTAAGTAATGAAAGATTTTGATTAATAAGTCCTCATTTTTTTTAAAAAGGAAAAAGAAAATTGAATTTTTCTAACCTGGATCTGCCTACGTTAACACCTCCTCCCTGGCCTTGATCACCACCTCGCCTGCTCCGTTCATTCTAGCGACAGAGAGCTCCATAGATAAGATACCCAACTCTGAATTCATCCGCTGATGCATTACAGCGGATGAATGGCCACCTAACGCCTATCATCTTCTTAAACACAACACATGATGACAGACAGAAATATTTCTGCATCAGATTGACGTTTTGCTCAGAATCATCTTTTAAAAGCGGTCATTGGAGAGCAGTTGATGTCTACTTCTGCTGCTTCAGAGACATTTTGCTATTTGTGACCAAAACGTTTGAGCTAATGGGCATTCCCACGTTACATGTAGGAAGGCTCCAATATAAGATATCGGTAAAAAAAAAAAAAAAAGCATCCCAAGCCCAAACATAAACAAATGTGTTGATCAACTCCCTGAAAGAAATACTCAGAGTATCGAATCCCATATTTTGTTTGGCTGGTATCAAAGTATCGACTCCATGATCGATACCATGGAGTCGATATCGTGGATGCCCGTCCCTATCTGTGGGGCATGGGAGCAACATTAGACCACACCCGCCGTGCAACATCATGACGTGTCCAGCAACTATTGGATCTGCAGCAGATATATTTTCTACAAGGAATGAACATTACATCATTTTTAGCTTTGATATCGGTATCAGTATCGGTCAGTATCTGGAGATCAACCGTCGGCTTTAACAGAGTGATGACAGCAGTAAAAACTGGTTCATGTAGTTGACATTGCTGCTGTTAGCTCTCCAAAGAAAAAAAACGTCACTTTTTACAGCGGGGGGTTGTTTGGGCAGCCAGACCTCCTTCCTCAGTAATACAGATGGGTGCAGTGATAATATGCAGCTTTACCCGGAGACGACGTCGACTTCATTTTGATTGGCTACACCTTATTTGGCTATGACCTTATTTAGCGAAACTAGGTCAAGCTGCGGTCGGACTTTGCTAAAGGCTAACTGCTAGCATCATGTGCACTTCAGACAGTGTGAGCTACGTTTATCAGACAAGACAGCATTTAGAAAATAAATAAACTTTCAGGTAATAACAAGGTTGTGGCCCCCTCCCTCAGTGTTGCTGCACAAGTTTGCTGACTTAATCCAATTAAACCCAGACCTGACTGCGCAGAGGGTGGAAGGAGAGAGGAGGGGGGGCTGTTTGCTTGATAGTGTGCTCTGATTGGAGCAGGTGAACTACGTAGAATGATGGAACTACGTAGAATGATAGAACTACGTAGAATGATAAAACTACGTAGAATGATGAAACTACGTAGAATGATGAAACTACGTAGAATGATAGAACTACGTAGAATGATAGAACTACGTAGAATGATAGAACTACGTAGAATGATAAAACTACGTAGAATGATATGAAACTACGTAGAATGATAGAACTACGTAGAATGATGAAACTACGTAGAATGATTGAACTACGTAGAATGATGAAACTACGTAGAATGATTAAACTACGTAGAATGATAAAACTACGTAGAATGATGAAACTACGTAGAATGATAGAACTACGTAGAATGATAAAACTACGTAGAATGATGAAACTACGTAGAATGATAGAACTACGTAGAATGATGAAACTACGTAGAATGATAAAACTACGTAGAATGATGAAACTACGTAGAATGATGAAACTACGTAGAATGATAAAACTACGTAGAATGATGAAACTACGTAGAATGATGAAACTACGTAGAATGATGAAACTACGTAGTTTTAAAATCGCTGCATTGGCTCCCCGTGCATTTCAGGATTGATTTTAAGGTTCTTTTAATAGTTTATAAATGTCTTAATGGTCTGGGCCCTCTTATTTATCCAACCTGCTTTTAAATTATGAACCCTCGCGGACCCTGAGGTCCTCTGGCACCGGCCTTTTAGTTGTTCCCAAAGTGAGAACTAAAACTCACGGCGAGGCCTCATTCAACCATTATGGGCCTCGTCTGTGGAACAGCCTGCCAGAGAACCTCAGGGCTGCAGAGACTGTTGAAATTTTTAAGAAGGGGCTCAAGACCTACCTTTTTAACTTAGCTTTCAATTAATTTGTTATTTGTATTTTTGACTGTTTTATTAATTGATTTTTATTTATTTATTAATTATCTATTATCTATCTTATATTTGTAGTTTTTATTTGCTCTTATTGACTTTTACTTGGTTTAGTATCTTAAAATCAGCTCCAGTGTTATCCTCATGGGGGTCCTCCACGCTGAGAGCTCGGCTTTTTGGTCTGTGGGGTTTTCTCCATTGTGGGGACGTAGAATGATAGAACTACGTAGAATGATGAAACTACGTAGAATGATGAAACTACGTAGAATGATAGAACTACGTAGAATGATAAAACTACGTAGAATGATGAAACTACGTAGAATGATGAAACTACGTAGAATGATAGAACTACGTAGAATGATGGAACTACGTAGAATGATGAAACTACGTAGAATGATAGATCTACGTAGAATGATAGAACTACGTAGAATGATGAAACTACGTAGAATGATGAAACTACGTAGAATGATAGAACTACGTAGAATGATGGAACTACGTAGAATGATAAAACTATGTAGAATGAACATCTCACTCTGGACATTCACATGGCTTCATCAGTGCACAACAGATCATATTATACCCCCAAAACCCCAGAAAAGGGAAATTTGATGTCATGGCACATTTATTATCGGTATCAGTATCGGTCATGTGAAATATCTGGACATCAGTCAACTTTAATATCGGTATCAGTATCAGTCATGTGAAATATCTGGAGATCAGTCAGCTTTAATATCGGTATCAGTATCGGTCATGTGAAATATCTGGAGATCAGTCAGCTGTAAATGGTTTCATTTTCTGACGTTTGTCTGAATTCCAGCCAGAAACGCATCAAACTGAGCTCAGATCTGGTCTTCTGGCCCAGTAAATGTGAGTCTCCATCTTTCCCAGACCAGAACTTGTTGATGTTACCCCCCCCCCCCCCCCCCCCCCCCGAACAGACAGCCCGGCTGCTCCCTGTGATGCTGTCATGGGAATAACAGTTGCTGTTATGAAACCAAGCAGATGCTGCTGAAGGCAGATTAGTGGCCTGAATTAGCCCGATGATCTCATGGCTCTGGTCTTATCAGCCGGTTTTGGGTTCCAGCTGGGAGATTCTGGGACTCGCTTCCAGGATTTCAGGGCTGGAAGTTGCTTTTCCTCAGCGGTTTGCAGACGTTACAGGAATGATAACTGAAAAACATGAACCCACAGCTCTGGTATGAAACTAAAAATGTCCCAGAAACTCAGCTGGATGCTGTCTCCAAGTTAAAGTTGTGAAATTATGAAAGTGAGAATAGTTTCATTTTTTAATAATCTGTGGAAGAAACCGTCTGGCAACAAGGCTTCTGTCCTACCAACATACCAACATTGGTATCAATATCGATTGGTAATGGTGTTATTATATCAATACTTCAAAATACGGCTTGAAAACTATCAGAATCTTCACAAATCCGGAGGATAAATTGGTTTCTGATGGATCCGGATCCCTGCTGGCCCCCATATTCCCTAAACCAGCTTCTCTCACTCAGATACATATAAATTCATCTTTTAAAATGGCTTCAGTGATGACTTGTTTCTGGACACCAGATTACAAAATTCTAAACTATCACACACTTCAGAAATAAGGAGGAGATGTGCTTTCTGGTGGATCTGGTTCACCTTGGTGATCAGGTATCTACATGCCAAATATCAGCTTCTCTCATCCAGATAATGACACAATCAGATTAGGATAGATGATAATTTGGTTGTTTATGCATTAAATAGTTGAAAATAGTGACTAGATTCCACAGAGTAATCTCTTTATATAAATCTGTTCATTTGGCAGCTCTGTTGAAAAGTATCAAAAAAAAAGAGAAAAAAAAAAAAAAAAAAAAAAAAAAAAAAAAAAAGTATTGGTGTGTGTACATATATGTGTGTATACATATATATAAGGGGTGCAGCAATACATGTATTCGTAGTGAACTGTTCAGTACAGTTGTGTACCGAACTGTGACCGTCATGTATCAAATATCGAGCAATACAAAATTTGTCATCAATTTCCTCCACTTGTCTTCTGATGATGAGCCTTTTGCTGAAAACTTGGCGGATCTGGGTTAAACTATTCATTCGACTACATTCAGGTCCAGTGTTTGGAACTACTTTGGTTCTTTGTGTTAAGTATCATCCAAAACAGACCCTCCATTAATCAAAATAAAATATAATTCCAATCTCTAAATATTCAATGAAAACTAACCAATCCTTGAAGTGGGGTGCACCCCTAAGATTGGCCAAAGGACCTGCCTGTCAGACCTTTGCTTCTGCATTGGGAGGCAGAGAGAATGGGGGTGGTGGTGGTGGTGGGGGGGTCTTAGGAGTGAGGTGGGACTGTTTTATTCAAATAATCTTACTGTGATTTCTGAAATGCAAGATTGGTAAGAGTTGCTTTAATCCTTGGTATCATAGATCCAACAAGGTCCTGGAAACATTCCTCGGAGATTTTGCTCCATATTGTCATGACAGCATCACACAATTGCTGCAGATTTGTCGGCTGCACATCCATGATGAGAACCTCCCGTTCTACTACATCCATGATGAGAACCTCCCGTTCTACTACATCCATGATGAGAACCTCCCGTTCTACTACATCCATGATGAGAACCTCCCGTTCCACCACATCCCAAAGCTGCTCTGTTGGATTGAGATCTGGTGACTGTGGAGGCCATTTGAGTACAATGAACTCATGGTCATGTTCAAGGAACCAGTCTGAGATGATGTCATCTTTGTGACATGGTGCGTTCTCCTGCTGGAAGTAGCATCAGAGGATGCTCCACTGTGGTCATAAAGGGATGGACATGGTCAGCAACAATACTCAGGTAGGCTGTGGTGGTTAAACCACTATGCTGGCACCAAGGGGCCCAAAGTGGGCCAAGAAAATCTCTCCCACACCATGACACCACCACCACCAAGCTGAACCGTTGATACAAGGCAGGATGGATCCATGCTTTCATGCTGTTGACAACCAATTCTGAGCCTACATCTGAATTTGGTAGCAGAAATGGAGACTCATCAGACATGGTAACATTTCTCCATCTTCTATTGTCCAATGTTGGTGAGTCTGTGTGAATTGTAGCCTCAGTTTCCTGTTCTTAGCTGACAGGAGCGGCACCCGGTGTGGTCTTCTGCTGCTGTAGCCCATCTGCTTCCAGGTTGGATGTGTTGTGCATTCAGAGATGCTCTTCTGCAGACTTTGGTTGGAACAAGTGGTTATTTGAGTTCCTGTTGCCTTTCTATCAGCTGGAACCAGTCTGGCCATTCTCCTCTGACCTCTGGCATCAACAAGGCATTTGCACCCACAGAACTGCTGCTCACTGGATATTTTCTCTTTCTGGGACCATTCTCTGTAAACCCTAGAGATGGTTGTGCAGGAAAATCCCGGTAGATCAGGAGTTTCTGAAATACTCAGACCAACAACCATGCCACGTTCAAAGTCACGTAAATCACCGCTCTTCCCCGTTCTTATGCTGGTTTGAACTGCAGCAGATCGTCTTCACCATACATGCCTAAATGCATTGAGTAGCTGCCATGTGATTGGCTGATTAGAAGTTTGCGTTAACGAGCAGTTGGACAGGTGTACCTAATAAAGTGGCCGGTTTGTGTATATCAACATATTTTTAAATGAGATATAGAACTAGACCATATCAATACACATGAATCAATGCTTGATGTTTGTTTTGTCTTTATACATAATTGCTGGCTTTACGAGCGTTTGTCATATTTAATTCGTTTGTAATGTTCCTTATTTGCATGTGTGGGTTTGTTATACAGTTAAACAGGATTTATGTTTACGTTTTATCGTTCTATGAACAGCTGAGCAGTATTTCATCCAGCTGGTTGTGACATGTCATCAGTTCTCACTTAGCAGGAAAAATATCAGGATATACAGTATATCGATATCAACCTAAATGTATCGGGACACACCTTTTGGTCCGTATGGCCCAGCCTTAGCTGAAGAGATAGAAGTAAAAGTTCTTCGGGGGTTGGTGATGTGGAGCTGCTGCCTCTCCAGGACCAACATCTCATGCTGGAGTTTTTATTTCAGGATTTTCCAGATTTTCCCATCATGCTGCGTACATGCAGAACTCCTTCGTCTTCACGTTCCCTGCAGCTGGAGGTGAGAGGATGCAGCTTTTCCTCCCTCCTGACTCATTCCTCCACTTACTCACATGAATGAGGATCTCTGACCACACAGAGGATCTCTGTCAGCTCAGGAGCTCGTAAGAACGTAAAACAGGCAGCGTGAAACTCTCCTGGACTCGTGACGTGGTCCCGTCCACCCCCTCCCTCCAGGTCTTTATGAGGGAAGTGACTTCATGCTGAGTCCATGTGAAAGGCATGTGAGAGCTGAGTGTGGGTCAGCTGCATGTTGGGGTGACGTCAGCTCTCTGGACTGATCAGAGCTCAGTCAGAACTGAGACCGGTCTGACCCGGTCCAAATGTTCAAGCCCTGATGGATGACGCAGTCGTCGTGATGGATGTGGAAAACTAACCGGGTCGTGATCCCAGGCTGAAGAGGAGGAGCCACAACCGTGGAGATGCAGGAACAGCTCTTTGCTCTTTCACTGAAACATGGCGAGTTTAACTGCAGAGAACAGCAGAAAGCCAGCAGAGCTCTGCAGCATCACCTGCAGATGAGAGCAGCTTCTTCTCGTGTGAGCAGCTTTCTCCTGCAGCAGAGCACTTAACTAACTCTCCAGCTCCGAAACACTATAACTAACTCTGCAGCTCTACAACACTAAAACTAAATCTGCAGCTCTGCAACACTATAACTAACTCTGCAGCTCTACAACACTAAAACTAAATCTGCAGCTCTGCAACACTATAACTAACTCTGCAGCTCTACAACACTAAAACTAAATCTGCAGCTCTGCAACACTATAACTAACTCTGCAGCTCTACAACACTAAAACTAACTCTGCAGCTCTGCAACACTATAACTAACTCTGCAGCTCTACAACACTAAAACTAAATCTGCAGCTCTGCAACACTATAACTAACTCTGCAGCTCTACAACACTAAAACTAAATCTGCAGCTCTGAAACACTAAAACTAACTCTGCAGCTCTGTAACACTATAACTAACTCTGCAGCTCTGCAACACTATAACTAACTCTGCAGCATTGCAACATGATAACTGACCCCGGCTTTACACCTGGTCCGTGACGTGAGCGCAGCGGCTTTGCTGCGACTTCCTCGGCGCGAGCATTTACACCGTTCACTGTGCGGCCGTGCAGCGCACCTGCAAGCGCACCAGCTGTTGTTAGATTGGTGACATCACGGAATCACGAGAGGACTGCAAGATCGCCTGTGATTCTCATCCAAATGGTTCATTTTGTCCTCATGTTCATGCGTCATGGTTTCTGATTTCACTGTAACCTCGTGGACACGGAGATGTTGTCATGTTCAGATAGTTCAGCAGTTTAAAAGCTGCACAGTGTCTTATGTTTAGGAAGTTACCGGATATTTTACACTGAACCTGTGTCTGACTTCCTGTCTGGTTCGATCTGAACTACAGATTTACACGGTGTCGCTGCATGGAGCTACAAAAATAGAGCTGGCGTGTATCTGTAGCGCAGCGTTGCGGCAAGCCGGAGCGACGACGGACCGCTCACGTGTTGCAGCGTGATCAATATGTTTCAAACCATTGATTACATGGGCGCGATCCAGTGCGCATGGCGCACCGCTGTGCTGCGCTCACGTCACAGACCAGGTGTAAGCCGGGGTAATTCTACAGCTCTGCAACAACAAAACTAACTCTGCAGCTCTGCAACACGATAACTAACTCTACAGCTCTGCAACACGATAACTAACTCTGCAGCTCTGCAACACGATAACTAACTCTACAGCTCTGCAACACGATAACTAACTCTGCAGCTCTGCAACACTATGACTAACTCTACAGCTCTGCAACACGATAACTAACTCTGCAGCTCTGCAACACGATAACTAACTCTACAGCTCTGCAACACGATAACTAACTCTACAGCTCTGCAACACGATAACTAACTCTGCAGCTCTGCAACACTATGACTAACTCTACAGCTCTGCAACACGATAACTAACTCTGCAGCTCTGCAACACTATAACTAACTCTGCAGCTCTGCAACACGATAACTAACTCTACAGCTCTGCAACACGATTACTAACTCTTCAGCTCTGCAACATGATAACTAACTACAGCTCTGCAACAAGATTACTAACTCTGCAGCTCTGCAACACAATAACTAACTCTACAACTCTGCAACACTATTACTAACTCTGCAGCTTTGCAACATGATAACTAACTCTACAACTCTGCAACACTATTACTAACTCTGCAGCTCTGCAACACAATAACTAACTCTACAGCTCTGCAAAATGATAACTAACTCTGCACTTCTGCAACACAATAACTAACTCTGCAGCTCTGCAACACGATAACTAACTCTGCAGCTCTGCAAAATGATAACTAACTCTGCACTTCTGCAACACAATAACTAACTCTGCAGCTCTGCAACACTATAACTAACTCTGCAGCTCTGCAACACAATAACTAACTCTGCAGCTCTGCAACACTATAACTAACTCTGCAGCTCTGCAACACAATAACTAACTCTACAGCTCTGCAACACTTTAACTCTTCAGCCCTACAACACGATAACTAACTCTACAGCTCTGCAAAATGATAACTAACTCTGCACTTCTGCAACACAATAACTCACTCTGCAGCTCTGCAACACTATAACTAACTCTGCAGCTCTACAACACTAAAACTAAATCTGCAGCTCTGCAACACTATAACTAACTCTGCAGCTCTACAACACTAAAACTAACTCTGCAGCTCTGCAACACTATAACTAACTCTGCAGCTCTACAACACTAAAACTAAATCTGCAGCTCTGCAACACTATAACTAACTCTGCAGCTCTACAACACTAAAACTAAATCTGCAGCTCTGAAACACTAAAACTAACTCTGCAGCTCTGTAACACTATAACTAACTCTGCAGCTCTGCAACACTATAACTAACTCTGCAGCATTGCAACATGATAACTGACCCCGGCTTTACACCTGGTCCGTGACGTGAGCGCAGCGGCTTTGCTGCGACTTCCTCGGCGCGAGCATTTACACCGTTCACTGTGCGGCCGTGCAGCGCACCCGCGAGCGCACCAGCTGTTGTTAGATTGGTGACATCACGGAATCACGAGAGGACTGCAAGATCGCCTGTGATTCTCATCCAAATGGTTCATTTTGTCCTCATGTTCATGCGTCATGGTTTCTGATTTCACTGTAACCTCGTGGACACGGAGATGTTGTCATGTTCAGATAGTTCAGCAGTTTAAAAGCTGCACAGTGTCTTATGTTTAGGAAGTTACCGGATATTTTACACTGAACCTGTGTCTGACTTCCTGTCTGGTTCGATCTGAACTACAGATTTACACGGTGTCGCTGCATGGAGCTACAAAAATAGAGCTGGCGTGTATCTGTAGCGCAGCGTTGCGGCAAGCCGGAGCGACGACGGACCTCTCACGTGTTGCAGCGTGATCAATATGTTTCAAACCATTGATTACATGGGCGCGATCCAGTGCGCATGGCGCACCGCTGTGCTGCGCTCACGTCACAGACCAGGTGTAAGCCGGGGTAATTCTACAGCTCTGCAACAACAAAACTAACTCTGCAGCTCTGCAACACGATAACTAACTCTACAGCTCTGCAACACGATAACTAACTCTGCAGCTCTGCAACACGATAACTAACTCTACAGCTCTGCAACACGATAACTAACTCTGCAGCTCTGCAACACTATGACTAACTCTACAGCTCTGCAACACGATAACTAACTCTGCAGCTCTGCAACACGATAACTAACTCTACAGCTCTGCAACACGATAACTAACTCTACAGCTCTGCAACACGATAACTAACTCTGCAGCTCTGCAACACTATGACTAACTCTACAGCTCTGCAACACGATAACTAACTCTGCAGCTCTGCAACACGATAACTAACTCTGCAGCTCTGCAACACTATAACTAACTCTGCAGCTCTGCAACACGATAACTAACTCTACAGCTCTGCAACACGATTACTAACTCTTCAGCTCTGCAACATGATAACTAACTACAGCTCTGCAACAAGATTACTAACTCTGCAGCTCTGCAACACAATAACTAACTCTACAACTCTGCAACACTATTACTAACTCTGCAGCTTTGCAACATGATAACTAACTCTACAACTCTGCAACACTATTACTAACTCTGCAGCTCTGCAACACAATAACAAACTCTACAGCTCTGCAAAATGATAACTAACTCTGCACTTCTGCAACACAATAACTAACTCTGCAGCTCTGCAACACGATAACTAACTCTGCAGCTCTGCAACACTATAACTAACTCTGCAGCTCTGCAACACAATAACTAACTCTACAGCTCTGCAACACTTTAACTCTTCAGCCCTACAACACGATAACTAACTCTACAGCTCTGCAAAATGATAACTAACTCTGCACTTCTGCAACACAATAACTCACTCTGCAGCTCTGCAACACGATAACTAACTCTGCAGCTCTGCAACACTATAACTAACTCTGCAGCTCTGCAACACTATAACTAACTCTGCAGCTCTGCAACACGATAACTAACTCTGCAGCTCTACAACACGATAACTAACTCTGCAGCTCTGCAACACTATCACAAACTCTGCAGCTCTGCAACACGATAACTAACTCTGCAGCTCAACAACACGATAACTAACTCTGCAGCTCTGCAACACTATCACAAACTCTGCAGCTCTTCAACGCAATAACTAACTGCAGCTCTGCAACACGATAACTAACTCTGCAGCTCTGCAACACTATAACTAACTCTGCAGCTCTGCAACACTATAACTAACTCTGCAGCTCTGCAACACTATCACAAACTCTGCAGCTCTTCAACGCAATAACTAACTGCAGCTCTGCAACACGATAACTAACTCTGCAGCTCTGCAACACTATAACTAACTCTGCAGCTCTGCAACACGATAACTAACTCTGCAGCTCTGCAACACTATAACTAACTCTGCAGCTCTGCAACATGATAACTAACTCTGCAGCTCTGCAACACTATAACTAACTCTGCAGCTCTGCAACACGATAACTAACTCTGCAGCCCTGCAACACCATAACTAACTCTGCAGCTCTGCAACACTATCACAAACTCTGCAGCTCTGCAACACTATAACTAACTCTGCAGCTCTGCAACACTATAACTCTGCAGCTCTTCAACACTATAGCTAACTCTGCAGCTCTTCAACACTGTACCTAACTCTGCTGGGGAAATCAGCGTGTTGTCCTGAGCTCTGACAACTCTGTCAGAAGCACTCACATCACAGCCTGAAATATACGGCTGATATCAGCCTAAATCAATCCCACTTACAGTCAGTCAGCCGGGCTCACATTTCCACCCCTAGGCTGTCACATCCCAAATAGAACAATTATAATCTGGCCGCGTTACAGCCGGCCAATTTACAGCTGGCCACGTTGCAGCCGACCGTGTTACAGCCGGTTGAGTTACAGCACAGCAGTAACTCAGCCGGCTGTAACTCGTCCGGCTGTAACTCGTCTGGCTGTAACTCGGCCGGCTGTTCGCTGCAGATTATAATTGTTCTATTTGTGAGGTCCTGGAGGTGGAAATGTGAGCCAGGCCTGACTGACTGTAAGTGGGACTATTTCAGGCTCCGGCTTGATAGACTGATATCAGCCATGTATTTCAGGCTGTGATGTTAGTTGTCAGAGCTCAGGACAACACGCTGACTTTCCCTCTCTGGTACACAATCTATTTTTAGAAGTTTTATTTTAAGTACACTTTTATTGGTGCACCAGTTTTCCAAATCCATTCCCGGCCAAACTGTCCTTGCGTTGAGTGTAGAAGCCCAGCATTTTACTGCCCTGGCAGGAATACCTGCTGTGACGTCACCTGGTTTATAAGAAGTCTCCATCTTGCCTGCGATTCATCACGAAACCTGAGTCATGTTTTTAATGACACAGCGGAAATGTGATGCTGGACAAAGGAGAAGTTGAAGCTGCAGAAGAGAGCAGATTTTACCTGATAAAACAGTCTGTTTTTATTAAAGGTAGAGTCCGAAGTCCCTCCAGCGTTTCTGTTTGCAAACAGTATTCAAACTTAGCGCTCCTCCCTCTCAGGCTGATGGCCGCCTCGTTCTAGATAACCTATTCAACTTCAAGCTTCTTCTTCAGAGCTCAGAAGTGGGTACAAGCCAAACTGTGATTAACCTGGTTTTCCAAAGTGTATTATCTGAAGCTTTTACCTTTTCTTTGGTGCATACACGGTGTTTTCTTTCTTTCTTTCGTTCTTTCTTTTTTTGTCCTTTCAGAGTTTGAGTGACTGGCGTCTGCTCCAATCATGAGCTTATTTCCACACAGCGTCATGCTCTTAGCTCTGTCATTGGCTGCCGATATAAACAGAAATCTCCACCTAGAAACGTCCCTAATACACCAAAACCATGCAAAAGAGCAAATTACAGGCAGGGGGGAGAGAGAGTTGCGTTCAAACGCACCACGGCACGGGAGCTGAGTCCCAAAGGCGGAATTTGAGACGGATTTCACTTGCTCAAGTCTAAGGTTTATTTTTTAGGGGGGAAACCCGGACTATACCTTAAAATCACATGCTTTAGTAGCATTTACAGTTGTGTGAAAAAGTGTATGCACCCTTCCTGATTTATTTTTTTGTCACACTTATATGTTTCAGATCATCAAACAAATTTACATGTTAGACAACGATAACACAAGTACACACAAAATGCAGTTTGTAAATGAAGAAAATCCAAACCTCCATGGCCCTGTGTGAAAAATGATTGCCCGTTAAAACAAATAAACTGGTTTATCACACCTTTGGAAAGCTAAGTTCAGTTTCTTTAGCCACACCCAGGCCTGATTACTGCCACACCTGTTCTCAATCAAGAAATCACTTTAATAGGACCTGCCTGACAAAGTTAAGTAGACCAAAAGATCCTCAAAATTTAGACATCATGCTGCGATCTAAAGAAATCCAGGAACAAAGGAGAAACAAAGGAATTGAGATCTATCAGTCTGGAAAAGGTTCCAAAGCCATTTCTAAAGCTTTGGGACTCCAGAGAACCACAGTGAGAACCATTATCCACAAATGGTGAAAACATGGAACAGTGGTGAACCTTCCCAGGAGGGGCCGGCCGACCAAAATGACCCCAAGAGCACAGCGACGACTCATCCAAGAGGTCACAAAAGACCCCAGAACAACATCCAAGAACTGCAGGCCTCACTTGCCTCAATGAAGGTCAGTGTTCATGACTCCCCCATCAGAAAGAGACTGGGGGCAAAAATGGCTGCATGGCAGAGTTCCAAGACCAAAACCACTGCTGAGCAAAAAAAGAACATAAAGGCTCCTCTCAGTTTAGCCAGAAAGCATCTTGATGATCCCCAAGACTTTTGGGAAAATACTCTGTGGACTGACGAGACAAAAGTGGAACTTTCTGGAAGGTGGAGGTCCCATTACATCTGGCGTAAAAGTAACACGGCATTTCAGAAAAGGAACATCATAGCAACAGTAAAATATGGTGGTGGTAGTGTGATGGTCTGGGGCTGTTTTGCTGCTTCAGGACCTGGAAGACTTGCTGTGGTAAATGGAACCATGAATTCTGCTTCTACCAAAAAATCCTGAAGGAGAATGTCCGGCCATCTGTTGGTGACCTCAAGCTGAAGCGCACTTGGGTTCTGCAGCAGAACAATGATCCAGAACACACCAGCAAGTCCACCTCTGAATGGCTTAAGAACAACAACATGAAGACTTTGGAGTGGCCTAGTCAAAGTCCCCACCTGAATCCCATTGAGATGCTGTGGCATGACCTTAAAAAGGCGGTTCATGCTGGAAAAGCCTCCAATGTGGCTGAATTACAACAATTCATGCTTATGCTTATTCAACCCCTTATGCCGTCTTTGTGACGCTTTGGTACATTCAACTAATTTCCTGCATGGACAGATAATTTCACCTGATTAGAGTCTGATTGTCCTCAATGTCAGTGTTTTTTTTTTTTCCACTTGTTTTAAAACCAGTGAATTTTGCAGTGCAGGAGTCATGAGGAGAGTTTCTGCTCCTTGCAGCGGGTGTGAAGCTGCCGGCCGTCTGGGAGCAGGTGTAATACGACGCCGTCGGCCCTCGCAGCTGCTGCTGGAACCCAGCAGGTATTTTTAGGGCGTCCCTGCTTTTGTGCAGCCCACCGTGGGGAAACCCGGGCTGTCAGCATAGGAGGTCTGCAGCTCCTGTAAACCAGCCGAACTCAGTAAAACACTGAAGTACTTCTGATGGTACTTTCATCCCAGTTCAAGTTCAAGTTCAATTTATCTATAGAGCACACTGACCACATTCTTTTGGAACCAGAGGTGCTGAACAACCCAAAAAAAAACAATTGGATACTTAAAACAAATCACAGTTAAAATAAATTTTTAAAAAAAACTAACAGAGAGGAAAATAAATTTCTTTATTACATAAAATAAAATACATATGACACCACTCATGCTAAAAAGGTCGTAATGACCTGGAGCTAAAAACACAAGAGGAATGATAACATAGGGGCGGAAGATGGGACAGGAGAGTGTGTGTGTGTGTGTGTGTGTGTGTGTGTGTGGGGGGGGGGGGGGGGGGGGGGGGGCAGGGGGCAGTTATTCTGACGGAAAGGCCTGGGTAATCCAAACCTAATATAACCTTGCTCAGGATCCCAAGGATGAGCTGATATAACTGCAACTATTAATTAATTCATTATTAAAAATGTTTGTCCAGATTGTTTTTACTGATTTAACACGAAGAGCCACAGCAGGGATTATAAAAGATCAAAAACAGTTTAAATTAAAGTATTTACAGTTTTATAAAGTTTGCAGAGTTCTGCCCAATGAACTCATTTTCAATGACCCACAATGAAAAATGTTGGCAACAAATATAGTTAAGATGAATGTAAAGCTGTTCATGGAATTTAAAAACTTTATTTATAAACTGTAAAAGTTGAAGTGTTCTATCTTTGTTTGGTTACATGGTGGTTTTATATGACAGGATCAGCCAGAATGCTTCGTTTGTGCACATAGTGATCATTTAAGCAGCCCTGAGACTGACCAAAGAACATAAAACAAATTAAAATACAATGAAAGCAAGAATAAAACACAATGAAAAATTTAAACATCAAGTAAAAAACAAAACATTATGTGGGGGGAAAGGAAAGTGTGAAACCAGGTTGGTTTCAGCCGGTCTGACAGATCCAGGGCATTAAGCGGGTCCTGAGCAAAGTCGCTGAGCTGAGGTGACTCAGAGTTGGTTTTACACATGTAAACTGTTTACTCATCCAGACCAGCGGAGACCAGCTGCAGGTCGGAAATCTTTCCTGCAATACTTGGCACCCAGAGCGAAAACACAAACCTGTAAACACAGCGTCTCTATTTCCAGACCTGAAGCTGACAGATGCCAGCAGCAGCCTGAAGGCTCTGATCATGTTCAGAACCACGCTGAACAGACCAAACCTCGCAGGCTCTCCTTCAGGGTGCAGGTTCTATTTCAGGGTGCAGGTTCTCCTTCAGGGTGAAGGTTCTCCTTCAGGGTGCAGGTTCTATTTCAGGGTGAAGGTTCTCCTTCAGGGTGCAGGTTCTATTTCAGGGTGCAGGTTCTCCTTCAGGGTGAAGGTTCTCCTTCAGGGTGCAGGTTCTCCTTCAGGGTGCAGGTTCTACTTCAGGGTGCAGTTTCTCCTTTATGGTGCAGTTTTCCTTCATGGTGCAGGTTCTCCTTTATGGTGCAGGTTCTCCTTTATAGTGTGGGTTCTCATTCATGGTGCAGGTTCTCCGTCAGGGTGCAGGTTCTCCTTCATGGTGCAGGTTCTCCTTTATGGTGCAGGTTCTCCTTTATGGTGCAGGTTCTCCTTCATGGTGCAGGTTCTCCTTTATGGTGCAGTTTTCCTTCATGGTGCAGGTTCTCCTTTATGGTGCAGGTTCTCCTTCATGGTGCAGGTTCTCCTTTATGGTGCAGGTTCTCCTTTACGCTACAGGTTCTCTTTCATGGTGAAGGTTCTCCTTCATGGTGCAGTTTTCCTTCATGCTGCAGTTTCTCCTTCATGGTGCAGGTTCTCCTTCATGGTGCAGGTTCTCCTTTATGGTGCAGGTTCTCCTTCATGGTGCAGGTTCTCCTTCATGGTGCAGGTTCTCCTTCATGGTGCAGGTTCTCCTTTATGGTGCAGTTTTCCTTCATGGTGCAGGTTCTCCTTCATGGTGCAGTTTTCCTTCAGGGTGCAGCTTTTCGTTCATGGTGCAGGTTCCCCCTCATGGTGCAGCGTTTCCTTCATTGTTTAGCTTTTCATTCATGGTGCAGCGTTTCCTTCATGGTCCAGCTTTTCCTTTAGGGTGCATGTTCTCCTTTGTTGTGCAGCGTTTCCTTCAAAGTGCAGGTTCTCCTTCATGGTGCAGCGTCTCCTTTTATGGTGCAGCTTTTTCTTCATGGTTCAGCGTTTCCTTCATGGTGCAGCGTTTTCTTTATGGTGCAGCTTTTCCTTCATGCTGCAGGTTCTCCTTCATAGTGCAGGTTCTCCTTCATGTTGCATGTTCTCCTTCATGGTGCAGGTTCTCCTTCATGGTGCATGTTCTCCGTCATGGTGCAACTTTTACTTCATGATGCAGCTTTTTCTTCATGCTGCAGGTTCTCCTTCATGTTGCATGTTCTCCTTCATGGTGCAGCTTTTCCTTCATGTTGCATGTTCTCCGTCATGGTGCAACTTTTACTTCATGGTGCATGTTCTCCGTCATGGTGCAACTTTTACTTCATGGTGCATGTTCTCCGTCATGGTGCAACTTTTACTTCATGGTGCAGGTTCTCCTTCATGGTGCAGGTTCTCCTTAATGGTGCAGGTTCTCCTTCATGGTGCAGGTTCTCCTTCATGGTGCATGTTCTCCGTCATGGTGCATGTTCTCCTTCATGGTGCATGTTCTCCTTCATGGTGCATGTTCTCCTTCATGGTGCATGTTCTCCTTCATGGTGCAGGTTCTCCTTCATGGTGCAGCTTTTACTTCATGGTGCGGCTTTCCCTTCATGGCGCAGGTTCTCCTTCATGGTGCAGGTTCTCCTTCATGGTGCATGTTCTCCTTCATGGTGCAGCTTTTACTTCATGGTTCAGCTTTTCCTTCATGGTGCAGCTTTTACTTCATGGTGCGGCTTTTACTTCATGGTGCGGCTTTCCCTTCATGGTGCATGTTCTCCTTCATGGTGCATGTTCTCCTTCATGGTGCATGTTCTCCTTCATGGTGCATGTTCTCCTTCATGGTGCATGTTCTCCTTCATGGTGCAGGTTCTCCTTCATGGTGCAGCTTTTACTTCATGGTGCGGCTTTCCCTTCATGGTGCAGGTTCTCCTTCATGGTGCAGCTTTTACTTCATGGTTCAGCTTTTCCTTCATGGTGCAGCTTTTACTTCATGGTGCGGCTTTTCCTTCATGGTGCAGGTTCTCTTTCAATGTCCAACGTTTCCTTCAAGGTGCAGGTTCTCTTTCATGGTGCAGGCTAATTAGTGATCTAATTAAATTTTGAGTATTTAAGCTTCCTCTCATTATTGAATCCTTTTTACAGTATTTATTTTTAACTATCAATCGGGCTGTGCAGTCAATCGGAATTTTATCATGATTTCAATTTCTTGTCAAACGATCTCCAAACTCATGTAATCGAGTTAAAAAAAATTTTTGCCACGTTTCTTTACACAATTTCTGAAAGCTATTCTGAAGTTTGAATTAATTTTAGCTTCTCACATGTGCAGTTTGTTGGTTGACATTAACAAAAATTTTAGATTTGGAATGTTTGCGCATTGTATTGAAGCTTAAAGTTTATTTTGGGATATTTTTATATGAATAAGTAGGGTTATTTTATTTTTCAAATGTAGAGAAATTGCAGAACAGCTGGATGCATCGTTTATTTTGGGAAATATTTATGATTTTCGCATTAATTTAACAGAGTATTGTATATTTTTTCTTTATTCATTTAATGTTTTGTACATTGCAGAACAGCTGTTAGGTGCATGTTTGTAGCCTATATTTACTTTCAATTAAATCCTTGGAAAGAAATGTCAAATTGATGCATTGTGTAACTAGAAAATAATCGTTTGAATAATGGTGATTTCAGTTTTGGCCAAAATAATCGTGATAATGATGTTTTTCATAAACGATCAGCCCTAACTAGCAGAGTCATGATGGACATCAGACTCTTCCAGATAAACAGCTTCATTTAGCTGATCTGTCTCCTGCAGGCTGAAAACAGAATGCGGTCCAGGAGCTGCACCATGGAGGGTCCAGATGACCGACCCCTCCAGTCCACCAAAGCCTTCATCAAACAGGAGGAGGAGAAGACTCCTGAGTCGATGAAGAGGAGGTCGAAGGCTCCCAGAGAGGAGAAGGATGCGAGGACGTCTGGAGCAGGAAAGAAGTCTGAAAAACCCGGCGAGAGCCGGAAGGCAAAGGTTCCGGACCTGAGCAGGACGGACCTGGTCCAGCTGCTGGGGATCATGGAGGGAGAGGTTCAGGTGAGGATGAGGAGGACTCGCCATGGTCACAAGCAAAGATGAAGTCTTCACGGGGTTCTCACCAAGGAGCAAACACGCTGGAAAAGGCTGAAGCCCGAAGTTTAGTTTAGTAATTGTAGTTCCCCCCCTCATCCACTAGAGGCTCCAAACCAGAGGAAATCCCCAAAGACTCCCATGTTAGAGAGAGCAACTTCAAAGCAGAAATAAACATGTTTACAGCAGAAATAAACATGTTTACAACAGAAGTTAACATGTTTACAGCTGAAATTAACGTGTACAACAGAAGTAAACACGTTTACAGCAGAAATAAACATGTTTCCAACAGATATAAACATGTACAGAACAGATACAAACATGTTTACAGCAGAAATAAACATTTACAACAGAAATAAACATGTGCACAACAGAAGTTAACATGTTTACAGCTGAAATTAACATATTTATAACAGAAATTAACGTTTATAGCAGAAATAATACAAGTATTATTTATTGTCTATTCATTTAACCTCTGACCTGGTTAAGCAGATTAATATTGCGTCTGTAAAAAGTCAGGTGTTGTATTTCATGTTGATTAATTAGCTGTTTAATACAAACAGAAACATAAATGTCCATCAGAGACATCTCAGGTTATAACCGAGTCTAGCGCAGCAGTGCTGATGTCTGCTGTGTGTCTTCAGGCCAGAGAGGACATCATCGGCCTGCTGAAGTCCGACAGAACCAGACCGGAGACCCTGGAGGCCCACTACGGCTCGGCGGCCCCCACCAAGCCCCTGCAGGCCCTGCAGAGGGACACGTTGCTCCTGCACGGCGGCCGCAGCACCGACGACGTGTATGAGAAGCCCATGGCCGAGGTCAGAGATCAATAACCAGTAATGATTCGTCACCTGCATCATTACACGGCAAAATCAAATAACCGTGTTACCTTCAGTAAATTTGAAAATGCAGTAAACACGAAAAACAACCACAGAAATGTGACATCACTCCATGTGTGTATCTGACACCTTAAAAATTCACCACTGTCCCTTTAAAACAAGTTTTTACAGCTAAAATTGGGAGTGAAAACGAGATCTTAAACATTAAGATAGTTTAACTTAATATGCAGATAAAATTACCTGTTTTAGGATTTAGTTAATAAATAAAAGACATTTACGCTCTAAACATGACTAACATGTTCTGGTCTGGTATCTCACTCTCACATCAGGATCATTGAGACAGTTTCTGCTGAATAGAAGAATGTCAGACCTGGTCAGATGGACTGTTTTTCAAGTGTAGAATTAAGAAGAACAAGAACAAGCAGAAATAACTCTTAACAGTATGGCTGAGCATGCTCGCTGAAGTCTGCAGTGCGGCGTACATCCTCGTCCTCAGAGTCAGATATCCGGACAAAAGTCATCAGGTATCGGGGTATCCACTCCTTATCGTTTCTTTTCTCAACCTTCTCTTTCCTCCTGTCAGGCCCAGAAATATGATGTAATGCAGTTATAAATAAGCATTCAGTCAAATAAAATGAGATGAAATGAATAAATTAAGAAGAAAAGGTATCAGGAAAGAGTTGTCAGAAAAGTCATCAGAAAAAAAGTCAGAAAAAGTTGTCAAAAAAAAATTTGTCACAAAAAGTTGTCAGAAAAAAGGTCAACTTGACGACACCTGACAACGTGACAACTTTTGTCCTGATACGTGACATGTGACTCTGAGGACGAGGATGTCCTGAAATCTTCGGCGTACTGCAGAGTGAAGGCACCACCCGCGTGGAACGGGTAATTATGAGGGGGTGATCCTCCACCAGCAGATGTGGGGCTGGACTCTTAACGGTGTTGACGTGTCCCTCAGCTGGACCGTCTGGAGGACAAACAGAAAGAGACGTACAGACGGATGCTGGAGCAGCTACTGCTGGCGGAGAAATGTCACCGCCGCACCGTCACGGAGCTGGACAACGAGAAGCGCAAACATGCCGACTTCATCAACAAGAGCGACGACTTCACCAACCTGCTGGAGCAGGAGAGGGAGAGGTGAGCCCCCTCCACACTCCCTCCAAACCCGCTGTCCCTGCAGACCCACCTCCTCCTGTTAGAAGCTGCAGCGAATGTCTGGAGTAGCGTCTGTCTGCTACTAGCAAGAAAGAGGCGTGTCATAAAGTGGGCGTGTCGTTGAGTGACATCACTCTACAACACCACCACCAGACCTATGAGAGCACGGTAAAATCTAACCCCATACCAACCCTTCCCCTAAACCTAACAAGACCCACCCACTATAGGACACGCCCACTTTAGGATACGCCCACTGTAGGATACGCCTACTATATGATATGCACACCATAGGATACGCACACTATAGCATACGCACACCATAGGACCCAACCACTATAGGATATGCACTTAAGCATATCCCATAGCCCACTATAGGATACGCACACTATAGGACACACCCACTACAGGACACGCCCACAATAGGACACACCCACTAAAGGACACTCCCACTATAGTGCACCCCCACTATAGGATACGCCCACTATAGTGCACCCCCACTATAGTCTACGCCCACTATAGTCTACGCCCACTATAGGATACGCCCACTATAGGATACACCCACTATAGCGCATGCCCACTTTAGTGCACGCCCACTATAGGATAGGATACGCACACAATAGGACACACCCACTATAGCACATGCCCACTTTAGTGCACGCCCACTATAGGACACGCCCACTATAGGGAGCGCACACTATAGGGAACGCACACTATAGGATACGCACACTATAGGATACGCACACTATAGGATAAGCCCACTATAGCGCATGCCCACTTTAGTGCACGCCCACTATAGGACACGCCCACTATAGGGAGCACACACTATAGGGAGCGCACACTATAGGGAATGCACACTATAGGATACGCACACTATAGGATACGCACACTATAGGACATGCCAACTATCGTGCATGCTCACTTTAGGGAACGCACACTATAGGATATGCCCACTGTAAGATACGCACACTATAGGGACACGCACACTATAGGATACGCCCACTATAGGATATGCACACTATAGGATACGCCCATTATAGGATACACACTATAGGGAACGCACACTATAGGATATGCACACTATAGGATACGCCCACTATAGGATATGCACACTATAGGATACGCCCATTATAGGATACACACACTATAGGGAACGCACACTATAGGACAAGCCCACTTTAGTGCACGCACACTATAGTGCACGCCCACTATAGGGTACGCACACTATACGGCATGCTCACTATAGCACATGCCCCTAGGTTGCAAGCCGCAGATAGATACACTTGAATGTGTGGTGTTGCAGGAACATCCGTGTTCAGGTTCATGATGATCAGCCGGTGGTGAAACACAGAACACAGATAAGGATTACTGGTGTTTATTTGGAGTTAATGTGCATTAACAGCTAACTGATGCATCTAGAAAGCCTTCACTATACCTCACACCTGTTACCTGGATGGGCATCAGTAAGTAATTTATCAATGTCTTAGGTAATCACTTACAAATGCTGTGTATATCTTCAGGTAGCCTTTACCTGATCTTAACGGAGGAATTACTTTTCATTAGTAGCCTGACCTAATAGCCCCTACAAAAGGGATAAATGTTTACACTTCACAATAGAGGTCCAAAACAGCATTTGGTGTTGGTAACTGTGTTTAAGTAATACTTATGATGCACTCACATTTTTTATGGGCTTTTAGGTCAGAAAATATTAGTAGCCAGCCAATAACTGGCTACTAACTGGTTAGTGACTGGCCAGTAACTGGTTATTAAGTGTCTCGTTTACTTGCTGGAAAAGCAAAGGTTGAGAGAATATTGTTGTTCCACATTTTCGGTCAGAATCTTGACAGAAGGCTTTGTAGAAGCCTTTAGTTGGTTAGCTGATAGATAATGATCATTCACTCCAAATAAACACCATTAGCAAACCATTACTCAAGACATTATAAAAGGCTTACTAACATATTAACTAACATGGTTATTAATGCTGAGTAATGCATACATAATGCACTAATGAACTTTTTAAACTTTTAACAATGCTTAATCATGCATTAAGGTTGAGTAGCAAGCATGAATTAACTGTTAATTAGTGTATTAACCAATATGTTAACACTAAGTAATAGTTGATAATACTGTATATTATTTACAGTTAATTAATGCTTAATAATACACTAATTAACATTGATTAAGGGACTTTTTCTGCAAAGTGTTGCCAGTTATATCAGTCGGATTTATCTAGGAAGCGATAAAATGATATCTGATGAGTAGCTGTACACAAGCACGGGCTGAAAGTTTAGACTCACTCTCATCAAAGAAAAGACTAAATTCACAACAGTAATTCAAATAACAAGAAACTGGAAAAAACAATAATAAATGAAAATTTACTAAATTATAATTTAGTAAAATAAGATATTGATTGTGAATTGTGGTAAAAAATTATAATAATTTAAAAAAAAACAAACAAAACTGTCACAGACAAATTTGAGCACCTTGTTCATGAACAATGGATCAACATACCTGTCAACGGGTGCAGACGTCTGATTGGACGTTAAGCCAGGATCAGACTACATGGTTTTTTCATGGTTCATGACGGTCGCTATGTCAGATTAACAGACGTGTCAGCAAATCAGACGGTGTCTTGTTACTCGCGAGTGATGACGTTACAAGAATGACACCAGACAGACAACGCATGGTGTCGCAAAAGACGACATGAGACGGGAGGCGGGACAAGTAGCCGTCAATCAGTCACTTGGTTTGGAGCCTCTGAGTTGACTCTTTGGGTCACTTATGAAATGGAAAGTGGACAGAGACATCAGTTCCCTCCATTATTGAAGTTTTGGACTCGTGATAAAGATGTTTTTCCCAACATGAACTGTTTACTGGTATTCTGGTGACGCTGCTGCTCCAAAACATTCTGACACGCCAGTCTTTCTGCGTCGTGAAGCGTCGTAGACACCAAAACGCTGATGATGTCACACACAGAGCAAAGACGCGACATTCTACAATCCGACAACGCAGAATCGGGCACGACAGTGAGCAACTGTCTGCGACGCCTCCGTCTGGCCAAAATCGGGCTAAATTCATGTCATCTGATCCAGACTTTACAGAAAACACCTGATTGCAGTGATTGTCTCAGTGTTGCTCAACATTTTAGTTCAGGAGCCCCATCATGCTAGTTTACTTGTTTTATTTCTTGTTTGTTTTTAATACTTCTGTTGAACCACAACTAAAATTAAATGTCATGATTTTCATAGAATTTTTATTTATTATTACTTTTGTCGATTTCAGCTCATTTAACTGACAGCTGATTTTTTTCCGTCTTTAATTGGAGTGTGTAAATTTTCAGCCCGTCCCGTATGTCCACTATAGATGTACTGATTATACGAGGCTGTATGAGATTTATTTTTTCAGTTTCCCATTTCAAACCGATGACGTGGGAAAGCCTGAAACTCTGAGCAGATTTACTGAGCTGTAACATGTGCTCACGTCTTCCATCATCTCCGGCTCCCAGACTGAAAAGCTTGCTGGAGCAGGAGAAGGCCTACCAGGCCCGCAAGGACAAGGAGCACAGCAGGAGGCTGGAGAACGTCCGAGCCGAGCTGGTCAAGCTCAAGTCCTTCACGCTGATGCTGGTGGACGAGCGGCAGCTGCACGTGGAGCAGATGGAGCAGCAGAGCCGGAACATCCAGGACCTGACCCGGAAGCTGCAGGAGAGCGAGCAGCGGCTGACAGCTGCAAGCCACGCCGCCAAGGACAGCGGCCAGAAGGTCAGGAGCTCGCACGGGGTACCAGACGTTAAAGGGGAGTTTGGCTTTTTTTTTTAACCTGGGGTGTGTTTTCATGTCCTTTCATATATGTGAGTGATGGAGAAAGAAATGTTCCAGATAGCTCCAGTATTTATCCGGCAGGCAGCCTAGCAGCAGCTAGCATCCCAGCTAATGATAAGTATGGGGCAACTGGCCCCCACGTCTAAGTTCACCCTAAAAACCTGCTTTTTTTCCACACCGAAGGGCTCAGATAGTCTCAACGATTTTAGAAATCATGCCATAACTCGGGTCCCCCACTGGTGATCTGATGTGCGTTATTGCATGATTTCGGAATGAGATTTGATTTCCAGTGTCCAAAATTTGGACACAAAAACCAAACCAGAAATCGATCTCTAGGTAATGTAGATACTTTGGTTCATGTCTCCTCTCTGGTATGATGTCGGACACTCATTGAGACTATCTGAACCTTTCAGGGTGGAAGAAAAGCAGGTTTTCAGGGCGAACTTATGGGCCAGTTGCCCCATGCTTCTCATTAGCTGGGCTGCTAGCTGCTGCTAGGCTGCCTACCGGATAAATACTGGAGCTATCTGGAACATTCCTTTTTCCATCACTCAGTCCTAATGATTTTATGACTTGTACAGGGTTCGGAAAAAAGTACGCCTCGACTTCAGCCCGGTCCTTTGTCGGTTACAGTTTGGTTTTGTTTTAAATGTATTGGTGCAAGTATGTATGGAAAAAATACTTTTGTTAGTTGAACGCACAAGAACTTAAGTTTAGGGCTGTCCAGCAATAAAAACAATTAATCTAATTAATTACAGTATTTGTGATTAATTAATCTAATTAATTATGGCAGCCCACTGCCCGGGTCATTCAGTGGGCCAAATTTAGAATGCTCGTGAATTAAATTGGCACTCTGAATTAATCACGATTATTTTTTAATGCATTAATTTGCAGTGTAATTAATCAATCTAAATACCGTATTTTCCGGACTCAAGTCATACTATTTTCATAGTATGGCTGCTCCTGCAACTTATAAATCAGAATATACAGTTGAGAAAGTCTCCTTCCTGATTTCTTATTTTTTTGCATGTTTGTCACACTTAAATGTTTCAGAGCATCAAACTAATTTAAATGTGAGACAAAGATAACACAAGTGAACAGAAAATGCAGTTTTTAAATCAAGAAAATCCAAACCTCCATGGTCCTGTTTGGAAAAAGTGATTGCCCCCCCCCCCCCCGTTAGAACATAAATTAACTGTGGTTTATCATCTTTGGAAGCTGAGTTCAGTTTCTCTAGCCACACCCAGGCCTGATTACTGCCACACCTGTTCTCAATAAAGAAATCACTTAAATAGGACCTGCCTGACGAAGTGAAGTAGACCAAAAGATCCTCAAAAGCTAGACATCATGCTGCGATGCAAAGAAATTCAGTAAAAAAAAAAGAGAAACAAAGTCATTGAGAGGGTGCTTTGAGGCCACAGACTGGAATGTCCTCTGTGAACCTCATGGAGATGACATCAACACCATGACTGAGTGTGTGACAGATTACATAAACTTCTGTGTGGACAACATCGTTCCAACAAGAACAGTGAGGTGCTTCCCCAATAACAAACCCTGGATCACCAGTGACCTGAAAAAGCTGCTGAACATCAAAAAGAAAGCTTTCAGGGATGGAGACAGGGAGTTACTGAAGACCACACAAAAACAACTGAAAACACAGACTAAGAAGTGAAGGAGGACTACAGGAAGAAGTTGGAGAGCAGCTCCAGCAGAACAACGTGAGTAATGTGTGGTCGGGAATGAAGAAGATCACTGGCTTTAAGTTAAAGGGGGACCAGACTGATGGAGGTCTGGACAGAGCTAACGAACTGAACATGTTCTTCAATAGGTTCAGTCCCCCCCTGCCGACAACCCAACATTCCACACACCCTCCATGAGCCCACAGCTTTCCTGTCCCACCTCCACTCTGTCACCCTGCACCTCAGTCATGGACCTGAACACAGCCTCCTCTCCCTCCACATCAGGACATCCTGAGACCTCTTTGCCTCCACCTCCAGCCTGACTGTCTCCTGTGACCAGGTCAAGAAACAACTAGAGAAACAGAACTGGAACAAGGCTGCAGGTCCTGATGGTGTCAGTCCCAGAGTTCTCAAGACCTGCTCAGAACAACTATGTCCGGTTCTCCAGCACCTTTTTAACACCAGCCTGAGACAGAACAGAGTTCCTGTGCTGTGGAAAACATCCTGTCTTGTTCCTGTCCTTAAAAAACCACAACCAGCTGAACCAGATGACTACAGACCAGTTGCCCTGACATCTGACATCATGAAAGTCCTGGAGAGACTCTTTCTGGCTCACCTCAACAAGCAAGTGAACACCTTTCAGGACCCATTACAGTTCACATATCATAATGGGCTTGTGGTTGAAGACGCCATCATCTTCCTGGTTCAGAGAGCCCACTCTCATCTGGACCAGTCAAGGCAGCACTTTGAGGGTCATGGTCTTTGATTTTTCAAGTGCCTTTAATACTTTTCAGCTGCTTTGCTATGTGAGAAGCTCCATAACTTCCAGGTGGATCCTCCACAACCACCTGGATTTACAACTACCTAACAAACAGACCACAGTTTGTGAGACTGAAAGGTTGTGTGTCTGAGATGGTGGTCAGCAGCACTGGAGCACCACAAGGAACTGTACTCTCACCATTCCTCTTTACACTGTACACCTCAGACTTCCAGTATAACTCTGAGTCCTGTCATCTGCAGAAATACTCTGATGACTCTGCAGTTGTGGGGTGTATCAGTGATGGACAAGAAGCCGAGTACAGGGAACTAGTCAGTCAGTTTGTGAAATGGTAACAATCAGCTCATCTTAAATACCAGCAAGACTAAAGAGATGATTGTTGACTTCAGGAGGAGCAAGAATAAGCAGCATAGTCCTGTCTACATCCTGGAAGAGGAGGTGGAAGGTGGTGGAGAACTACAAATACCTTGGAGTTCAGCTGGACAACAGACTCGACTGGAAATGCAACAGTGACTACATCTACAAGAAAGGTCAGAGCAGACTCTACTTCTTAAGGAAGCTGAAATCATTCAACGTCTGCACCAAGATGTTGCAGATCTTCTACAAGTCTGTTGTGGAAAGTGCAGTTAGCTTTGCAGCATCTGCTGGGGAAGCAGCATCAGAATCAGAGACTTGAAGAAACTAAACAAGCTGATCAAGAAAGCTGGTTCTGTGCTGGGGAGAACTCTGGAGCCGCTGGAGCTGATCGTTCAGAAAAGAATGCTGCACAAGCTGATGAAGATGATGGAGGACTCTTCCCATCCTCTCCACAACACGGTGAAGAATCAACAGAGTGTGTTCAATGGGAGGCTGCGTCAGGTTCGCTGTAGGACGGAGAGATACAGAAATTCATTATTGCCAGCAACCATCACCCTAAAGAACAAGACTGACTGACTTTTTTGTTTATTTAAAAAAAAAAAAAAAAAAGAAAAAGAGTGAGCTTTTACAATACTGAATTTCCCTTCTGGTACAAATAAAGTATTTTTCATTTCATTTCATTGAGATCTATCAGTCTGGAAAAGGTTCCAAAGCCATTTCTAAAGCTTTGGGACTCCAGAGAACCACAGTGAGAACCATTATCCACAAATGGTGAAAACATGGAACAGTGGTGAACCTTCCCAGGAGGGGCCGGCCGACCAAAATGACCCCAAGAGCACAGCGACGACTCATCCAAGAGGTCACAAAAGACCCCAGAACAACATCCAAGAACTGCAGGCCTCACTTGCCTCAATGAAGGTCAGTGTTCATGACTCCCCCATCAGAAAGAGACTGGGGGGCAAAAATGGCTGCATGGCAGAGTTCCAAGACCAAAACCACTGCTGAGCAAAAAGAACATAAAGGCTCGTCTCAGTTTAGCCAGAAAGCATCTTGATGATCCCCAAGACTTTTGGGAAAATACTCTGTGGACTGACGAGACAAAAGTGGAACTTTCTGGAAGGTGGAGGTCCCATTACATCTGGCGTAAAAGTAACACGGCATTTCAGAAAAGGAACATCATAGCAACAGTAAAATATGGTGGTGGTAGTGTGATGGTCTGGGGCTGTTTTGCTGCTTCAGGACCTGGAAGACTTGCTGTGGTAAATTGAACCATGAATTCTGCTTCTACCAAAAAATCCTGAAGGAGAACGTCCGACCATCTGTTGGTGACCTCAAGCTGAAGCGCACTTGGGTTCTGCAGCAGAACAATGATCCAGAACACACCAGCAAGTCCACCTCTGAATGGCTTAAGAACAACAACATGAAGACTTTGGAGTGGCCTAGTCAAAGCCCCCACCTGAATCCCACTGAGATGCTGTGGCATGACCTTAAAAAGGCGGTTCATGCTGGAAAACCTCCAATGTGGCTGAATTACAACAATTCTGCAAAGATGAGTGGAACAAAATTCCTCCACAGCGCTGCAGAAGACTCACTGCCAGTTATCACAAACGCTTGATGCAGTTGTTGCTGCTAAGGTGGAACAAGCAGTTATTAGGTTTAGGGGAAGATCACTTTTTCACACAGGGCCATGGAGGTTTGGATTTTCCCCCTTACTGATAAAAACCTTCATTTAAAAACTGCATTTTGTGTTTACTTGTGTTATCTTTGTCTAATATTTAAATTTGTTTGATGATCTGAAACATATAAGTGTGACAAACACGCAAAAAAAAAAAAAGAAAACTAGTTTTAACACAACTGTATACAATTTAACATATTTTCAAGTGTCAATTAATGTTGACTGACATGACCCAAGGATGTTTATTCTTAATCATCATGTTAATGATAATTTACTGGCATAAACTTTGAAATCAGAATGATTGGGGAAATTTTTAGCAGTAACAAACCGGATATGAAAAATCTAAAAATCTCCCTTTTTTAAAGGGGAACCTCAGTAACTTTTTTACCTCAATAAATGCTTTTCGGAATCCCCGTGGGGCTAAACAAAGTGTTTACGGAGCGATTCAATGTCCCCCCCCCCCCCCCCTCCCGCCGGGGCCTCTGGCCTGCGAGCAGCTAAATACAACTTTGCCTGCGCCGACCCGAGCAGAACTTGGGACAACAGAAACCGCTGTACGGTACTCATGTCCCCTATCTACCGAGCTGCTTCCAGCTCTGATTTGAACCAGACTACCCGCGCTAATTTGAAGAAAACATTTCTTTATCTTCACACCACCTAAACACGGCTCCTGGCTCTCATAACCAACTCTTTGCTGGACCAGAGTGATTCACGTAGCTGCGCTGCCTGGGCGCCGGGTGAAGCATCACTGCTTCAGGCTCAATAATCACTTGTCACGTCCGCAAAAAGTAAATAAAAGTTTGTATTCTTACCTGCTACTCGCCAACACCAGAGAAAAATATAATCCACGGCATATTTACCCGCAAATCGCGGGTAAAACGTCCCGTTTCAGAAGAGACAGGACTTTGCTTTGAGCAGAGGGAGACGAGGTGCTGCTACCAACGCAGCAAAGTAGCATCAACAAGCTAGTAAAAACTTAGAAATATATCCAGGGATCAAAATAGAAGAAAGACAGGTAGAGAAGCCGTCTGTGTGCTGTGGGGGTGTAAGGGGGGGTTGAACACGACAGTGAAAGGACGCCACTAGGGGGAGCCCCGAGCTGAAGTTACTGAGTTCTGCTTTAAAGAAATAAATATGACTTTTACATGTTCTTTTCTTCTTCATGATGCATTTTTTAACTGATGTGACTAATAGTTCAGAAAATATGGTAATGCCTTAAACTGACAGCCCTTCTTAAGATGTTTGTGTACCATACAGTGTAACGGAAATAAACCATTCATTCATTCATTCATTTCGAAGGTGCTGAAGCTGGAGGCCCAGCTGGAGGAGCAGCAGGCCAAGTTCACGCAGAAGCAGGAGGAGATGACGTCCAAGCTGGCTGAGCAGGAATCTCAGAGCCAGCAGCTGAAGCTGAAGATGGCCGGGCTGCTGCACAAGCTGCAGGAGCTGGAGGAGAGCAACCAGGCGCTGCAGAGGTCCGAGGAGGACCTGCTGGAGCTGAGGGACCAGATCAACCAAGGGGAGCGCGGCAGCTCAGCTCTGGTGGCCGAGCTGGAGAATCTGCGCAAGAAAGTGCTGGAGATGGAGGGGAAGGATGAAGAGATCACCAAGGCAGAGAGTCAGTGCAGGGAGCTGAGGAAGAAGCTGCAGGAGGAGGAAGACCGCGGCACGGAGCTGAAGCTGGAGGTGGACCAGCTCCAGAAGAGGATGGCCGAGCTGGAGAAGCTGGAGGCCGTCTTCAACAAGAGCAAGAGCCAGAGCTCGCAGCTTCACGCCGACCTGGAGAAGGAGAGAAAAGCCGCGAAGGACGTGGCCGGCGAGCTGGAGCGCGCCAAAGCTCGGCTGAAGGAGCTGGAGGCCTCGGAGACCCGGATCCAGAAGGCCGAGGCGCTTGTCAAGGACGAGCTGCTGAAGCTCAAGTCCTTCACCGTCGTCCTGGCGGACGACCGGAGGAGCCTCGCCGAGAGGCTGAAGCAGGAGAAGCAGAAGGGGGAGGACCTGAGCGACACGCTGCTCATGGAGCAGAGCAAGGTCACGGAGGTCACGGAGAAGCTGATCGAGGAGAGCAAGAAGATCCTGAAGCTGAAGGCTGAGACGGAGGCCACCGTCACGGGGCTCGTCCAGGAGGCGGAGGAGCTGAGGGCCAAGCTGCTGAGGGAGCAGGAGAGGAGTCAGGGGCTGGAGGACGAGCTTGCAGCGACGAGAGGAAGGCTGCAGGAGACGGAGAGGGACATGCAGAGACAGCGGGACAGAAGTCCGGACCAAGACAACAAAGCCAGAGAGCTCGCGCTGGAAGTGGAGCGACTGAGAAGCCGGCTGAAGCGGCTGGAGGTGGTGGAGGGCGACCTGATGAAGAGCGAGGACGAGTACGACCTGCTGGAGAAGAAGTTCCGGACCGAGCGGGACAAGGCCAGCGTCCTGGCCAAGCAGGTGGAGGACATGAAGACCCAGATGTCCCGGAGCAAAGCCACAGAGCGAGGCGAGCTGCCAGGCCCGGAGGCGGAGCTGAGAGTCCGCTGCAGGCTGGAGGAGGCCCGGACCCGGGAGCTGCGGGGGGACGTCCTCGCCCTGAAGGAGAAGATCCACGAGCTCATGCACAAGGAGGACCAGCTGTCCCAGCTGACGGCGGACTTCTGCGTCCTCCAGCGGAGGCTCGCCGAGGAGGAGGAGCGGAGGAGGAACACGGGCCGAGCCATGGAGGACCTGACCCGGGAGCTGGAGGCCACCAGGCGCTACAGCCGCGCGCTGAGGCCCGGCACCAACGGCAGGAGGATGGTGGACGTCCCGGTCACCTCCACGGGGGTCCAGACGGACCTGCAGACCGCAGACGAGGACACGGCTGCCGGCTTCATCCGCAAGTCTGTCTTGGAGGAGAAGCACCTGATGAGCAACCTCAGGCAGCACGGGCCGAAGAAGCCGGCGGTTCTGGAGCGGTACCCGCCTGCACGCACCGAGCTCGGGCTGAGGAAGACCTCCGCGCCCTGGATGATGAGGAAGGAGGCCTCGCTCCGGCCGCCTGACGCGCCCCAGGCGCCGGGCCAGCCGCTGCACATTCGGGTGATGCCGGACCACCGGAGCAGCTCGGCCACGCTGGAGATCTGCGGCCCGCGCGCCGAGGACTTCTTCTCCACCACCACCATCATCCCCACGCTGGGCCTGCAGAAGCCGCGCATCACCATCGTCCCGGCAACCGCGGCGTGCGATACCACCCCCGGCCCGGGTCGAGTTAAGTCCCCGGTCACCATAACAACCACATCCAGAACCAAGAGTCCCGAGACCAAGACCAGCCTGGCGTCTCCGGTGTCCATCACAGTCAGCACCACGCCGGTGGCCGAGGCCTGCGCCACCGCGCATGACGTCCCCGTGGGATGCGCCGTCGCCGAGCCCGCCCGCAAATACGCCGGCAACATCGTCACCACTGACGACAACAAGATCCACATCCATCTGGGTCCGCAGGTCTGCAGCAGCTCCGTGACGCTGCGCCCCGACGCGCCCCGGTTGCCACGGCAACACGCCACGCAGAGCAAAATGACTAGCAGCATCACCATCACACCCATCACCACGGCCGCCTCCAGGCCCACGCCCTCCGTGGTGAGTTCACTGCCCCGCTCAGGCTCGGAAATCTGCCCGTCATGTCCAGAAGTGCTGAGTCATCCCTGATCTTTATGTCGCAGCTGCTTCTGAAATGTTACAGAATAAAATCAGGCGGCGTGTGCCTCCTCCATAGCTCGCCCTCCAGGTACCAAACGACGCTTTAAAGGTGCAGTGTGTAAAAAATCAAAGGTCAACGGCAGAAAAATGTGATCATTCAAAACTGTGTTTGTATTGATGTGTAATCGCTCCACAAGAATATTATTTCCTTAGAATGAGTCATTCACTGTAAATTATTTATATCCTCCCATTTAAGAATTCACAATAGTAATTCAAATAACAAGGAACTAAATAAACTAATAATAAATTAAAATTTACAAGAATATAATTAAGTGAAATAAGATATTGCTTTTAAATTGTGGTTGAAAATAATGATTAAAAAAATAAACACACAAAACTGTCACAGACATGCTAGAACAGCGGTTCGCAACCTTTTTTATGATGGGTCCAAGTTTTCAGTCCAAACTGGTCCAGGTTCATATTAACTCTGTATCAGTGTAATGATAATTTCTGGCTCATTTATTTAATAACTAAAGCAAATCCACCTGCCTTTAACAGACTGAACCTTGAAAATGTGGCTGATAAACATGAATAACATCATCTAAAAATATATTCTGAGATGGTCACAAACACATTTATATCACACGTATAATTCATGGAATAAAATCAGACTCCTACAAGAACACATCAGAATTAGGCTATAAACACAAAATATACAACATTTTACTACAAAAAGAGGAACAACAGAAAAAACTGACGGAAACTGATTTAAAAAAAGAGATAAAATGCTGCAGTAATAGATCACATTGGAAATAAAAAGGCTCCATTCAAATAATCTGTAAAAACCTGGATTTTATTTTAGACAGGAAATTAAAGCACAAAATTTCACTGAACAATTTATTTATTTAAACTTTTCTGAGTTTTTTTTTAAAGAACTTCAAAACATAACAGACATTTTCTGCATCAACAGCTGATTTTCTCTTTTTTCTTAAAAATGTCTTTCTTTCCAACAAGTGTTAGATGTTTGTTTCTAGATGAAGCTGCCGATGCTTCAGGGCTTCCGTTAGCGTTAGCATTAATGTTAGCATTATCTGTTCCTCCATCTTTTCAGCTCTGCTTTGTCATTTCCACTCACTAATCCGTATTTAATAAATTGGATTTTTGTCTCTTTAGGGGCGGTTTGGGACCATTTTTGTCTCATTACTTAGTCTTAGTTCTTCTTTACAACGTTAGCTAGCCTTCAGGCTGATTGCAGTGATTGTCTCAAAGTGTTGCTCAACAACATTTTAGCTTCAGAGCCCCATCATGCTAACTTGTTATATTTTTTTGTGTGTTTTTAATATTTCTTTCAAATCACAATTCAAAATCAATGTCATGATTTTTATTGAATTATTTATTATAACTTTTGTAAATTTCAACTTATTTCACTGACGGGTGATTTTTTCCTTCTTTAATTTGATGGTGTGAATAATTTTGAGGGCGACTGTATATCTACCCACTGAGGGTCCACATACAGAAGACATGCTGTACCCATCTTCACTACTAGATGTCAGTAATTTTTACACACTGCACCTTTAAAATGTGGGAACCTAACCAGAATGGCACTCCACGCGTTCCTCTCCGTTAGAGACAAACACGGACTAAATCACAGATGTTTCCCTCTCACCACCTTCCTGCTTCATCCAAGTTTCACCCAGCACACGTGTGAATGTTTCCAGTGAGCAGGGCTTTGGTGACCCCCACATCCCCCCAAAATCCTTTACACCTGCAAGACCGAGGAACACCTGCCACACTCATAACTACAGATTTTTCCCAAAGAAAACACTAAATTAAAGAAATGAAGCTAAAAGATTAAAAATGCTATAAATGAAAAACTTACCGTATTTTCTGGACCATAAGTTGAATCGGTCATTAAATGCATCATAAAGAGGAAAAAACATTTATAAGTCACATTTATTTAGAGATTAATTTCAGAAAATCCAAGAGCACACATTTAGGGCCGGATCTATCAAAGGTTTGTATCTACAACAACATGTGCAAACTCATTGCACACGCAAAAAAATGTGCATACTGACTTACTAACAGTGTGCAAAAAGGGTTGGGACTTTCAAAGGTACAAAATAGCGCATCTGCATCGTTAGTACGTCTGCTGCAATGAATATGGAATATGTTGCGTTTACATGCAGCTGTGCGTGTTGGGAGGAGAAAATGTAAGTATTGATTAATCTCACAAAGAGATTAATCAACCGTGAGACGGATTGCACCTGGCTGTTTTTGAGTATATTTTAGTACGTCTGAAAGCAGGTGGGACGATGCTGCAGGACTGCAGACACACTTACACTATACTGCCAAAAGTACGAACTCACCATCCAGATGATGGAATCAGGGGTTCCATCACTTCCGTGTCCACAGGTGTATAAATGAAGCAGCTCGGCATGCAGACTGTTTCTACAAACGTGTGAAAGAATGTGTCGCTCTCAGGAATCAGTGAATTCCAGCGTGGAACTGTGATAGGATGCCACCTGTGCAACAAATCCAGCGGTGAAATTTCCTCGCTCCTAAATATTCCACAGTCAGCTGTCAGCTGAATTAAAATACAACAGGGAAAAGCATTATTTATGTGTTTGTAAATTTACACAAGTGCTACAGACAGCCGAGAGCATGTGCAGAGTTTGCAGCCACGAACAGATCGGAGTAACTTCAATGTCGATGAAGGCGTGATTCACATAAATTTACATCTATGAACAGTTTAAACACAAATTCTCTCTGCTCACGTTTCATAAATGAGACCTGTTGTCTGTAAATGATCATAAACATCATGAATTAGAAGGATAAACATGTTTTTTAAGGATTTGTGCAGACAGATGTCTAAAAATGAGCTCACCTCGCTGAGAAAATGTTGTTTTCAGATCTTTGTAGCAGCCTTAGTTGTCACAAGCCCAGAGCGCCCTCTGGTGGTGTTAGACGGTAATGTTTACTGGTTCATGTCAGACAATATCAATATTTAAAATATGTTAAATTGTATATATTTTAATATAAATAAGTCACAAGAGGAGCCAGACTATTAAGAGAAGTGTGACTTATAGTCCAGAAAATACGGTAATCCTGGTATTTGGAAACTTGTTTAATAGGGATCGACCAACACAGATTTTTAGGACCGATACAACTACCAATATTTTTATTTTCTCTTCAGCCTCAGCAAAGGGCCTATACGACCTGCCGATATTTGGGGATGATACTGCGTTTGAATCCCAAATTAATATAATGAATGATACGATGAAAAGTCATTTTACATAAAAAAACAAACAAAAAAAACACCTCAAATAAATATTTAAAAAAGAAACAGTGCACTTGTATGGAAGAGGATTAGGGCCACCTGAAGAAATAAAAATTCTGAGAAAAAAGTCAGAATTTTGAATTTTATTTATTTTTCTTCATTCTTGCCCTAATCCTCTTCTGTACATTTGTGTACAAATTTTAAATAGAAACATTAAACTTGTAGCAAATATATTTACAAAAAAAGTAAATTATGCCGAGTGGGAATGTTGGCACACTCAACGTAGTGGCCGATGCCAATACCAGCAAAAAACTTGAATAACGGCCTAAAGTATCGGCCGGCCAAAGTATCGGTCTGTCTTTCTTGTTTGGTTCCTCTGGTGGAAAAGCTTGACTCCTCAGGACTCCTGGAAGATCCTGTTTTGCATTTTCCTCCGTTTCCAGCGCGGGAAGGTTTACTGAAGCTCTGAGGACGGCTGACGTCATCTGGTTTTCACCTTCCTCTCATGAATCATCTAACCTGATTTACATCATCTGGGTGTCATACACGCGGGGGCGTTCCCTTTCCTCACGCACACCATCTGGTCAGGAGACAGTTTAGGTGATTTCTTGTTAGAATTAGGAGCCAATATATCGGGGGACTTTTGAAGGATGGGCGGCGTGGGCCGGATGTGATGTAGGTGCACAGGGCGACAGCAGTGTAGGTCAGTCAGTTATTTGTCGCACATTTATTAAAATGTCAGATAACGCTGTATTGCGCCGCCTATGTTGTTTATTGAAGCTTTTGTTGTTAACATGTTTTGATAACTCGATCCTTATGCGGTGGCTCTGGTGTCGCTTTGAGTTGTCAATGGTTGCTATTTTCGGTCAACGGTGAGTGGTGAAGTAGCGTGTCAGTCAAGATGACGGACAGATTTCTATCCAATACATGAAGAGTTTGTGAAAAAAGACTAATTTGAAATGACATCGGGTTAACTCCCTCCCCAGATGGTATTGCAAATACCAGGTGGCGGGAGTCAGGTTATGAATCATCTCCATCACGCAGAAAATCTCTCAATCTTTCCCTGGATCGTCGTGTTTACTGTTAACTTCTGGTTAAATGGAATGTTTGGAGGTGAAACCCAGCCCAATAATACTTTCTGTCCTCTCCCCAGCTCGGTTCGGATGTGCAGGCAGCTCGGAGCGCCGCCACGCGGATGACAAAAGGTACGAAGCCAGGTGTGAAGGCGGTTGTGGGCGTTGCCACGGTGACCAGGTTAGAGTCCGGGGCCGAGGGCCAGGCCATGAGGATCGAGCTCAGGAAGTCGACGCTATGCAGCTCCGCCTCCGGAGGCCAGAGCTGAGGGGTTGCCATGGCAACGGCCTGCGACCGCGTGCGAGCACGTTTAGGTTTTACGGCGGATCTCAGACCTCCAGCTCGGTCCGCAGGTGTCTGCAGGTCCGAGGAAAGTCGCTTCATGTTTTTGCACACACCCACCGAGGAAATGTGACTCATTTGTTTCTAACTGCCATCGTTTGTGACATCAAGCACCAGAATAAACGCTATTTATCTAAAGCCTCGCTTCATGGCTTCAGTGTGTGTGTGCGTGTGTGTGTGCGTGCGTGCGTGTGTGTGGCCACCATGCTGCTCAGTCACAGCCTGCATGGACACGGTCCATGACGATGAAGTCTTCATAAAAAGTTTTTAACTAAGGATGTTCAATGTTGGCTTTTTTACTGATATCTGATATACCGATATTGTCCAACTCATAAGTATGGAACGCAGGTCATTATCGGGAAATACTGACTGACAGGGCGAACCCGCTTATGATACGTTTATTTGCAAAAAGCTTTCTATTTTTGTGAGGGTCAAACAACTTTCTGATGTTTTACACTAAGAATGAAATAGTTCCCCACAGTTGGGGTGTTTGTTGCCTAGCAACGTTTGTTATTCGAGTCATGGTGGCTGGAATTTGGGCTAGCAGCGGCTATTTCTGGATGTTGAACTGAATATGTTCTCCTCTGCTGGTAGCCATGTTTGCCACTAGGGCTGTGAAAAAGTATCGATACATTGAAATATCGCGATATTTTCATACACAGATTTCATATTGATATTTAAAAACATGGTATCGATCTATTTTACTAACTCACGAGATTTCATGAAAACCCGCAAGATGTCGTTGGTAGAAATATTGATATTGAGAAAGAGGTACCGATATTTTCCGATGTCACATTTTAACATTGATATCGGCTGATGACATCTCTAATCAAAATAGACCAGGGATCCTCAGTCCTGGTCTTCAGGGACCTGCATGTTCCAGACCAGTGACCTCGATGTGTTTGTCTTCCACCGCAGGTCCGCTAGCGGATGCTACCACCGACGCTGAGCTGTGGTGATGAGAGACTTCTCCTCCTCAGAAGCTTTGAGTTTGTTTACAAGATAAATAAACAAACAAAGCTGGAAAACAGCTGTTGTTGTTTATTAAGAGAGTTTAAAAATGTCAGAAATCCACCTTTATGATCGCGTTGTGGCCTGTATTATTTACAGCTGTGTGAAAAAGTCTCCTTCCTGATTTCTTACTTTTTTGCATGTTAGTCACATTTACATGTTTCAGATCATCAAACAAATTTAAATGTGAGACAAAGATAACACAAGTAAACACGAAATGCAGTTTTTGAATGAAGATTTTTATTTTTAAAGGGGGAAAAAATCCAAACCTCCATGGTCTTGTGTGAAAAAGTGACCTGCCTGACTAAGTGAAGTAGATCAAAGATCCTCCAAAGCTAGACATCATGCTGCCATCCAAAAGACATTCAGGAACAAATGAGAAACAAAGTCATTGAGATCTATCAGTCTGGAAAAGGTTCCAAAGCCATTTCTAAAGCTTTGGGACTCCAGAGAACCACAGTGAGAACCATTATCCACAAATGGTGAAAACATGGAACAGTGCTGAACCTTCCCAGGAGGGGCCGGCCGACCAAAATGACCCCAAGAGCACAGCGACGACTCATCCAAGAGGTCACAAAAGACCCCAGAACAACATCCAAGAACTGCAGGCCTCACTTGCCTCAATGAAGGTCAGTGTTCATGACTCCCCCATCAGAAAGAGACTGGGGGGCAAAAATGGCTGCATGGCAGAGTTCCAAGACCAAAACCACTGCTGAGCAAAAAGAACATAAAGGCTCGTCTCAGTTTAGCCAGAAAGCATCTTGATGATCCCCAAGACTTTTTGGGAAAATACTCTGTGGACTGACGAGACAAAAGTGGAACTTTCTGGAAGGTGGAGGTCCCATTACATCTGGCGTAAAAGTAACACGGCATTTCAGAAAAGGAACATCATAGCAACAGTTAAATATGGTGGTGGTAGTGTGATGGTCTGGGGCTGTTTTGCTGCTTCAGGACCTGGAAGACTTGCTGTGGTAAATGGAACCATGAATTCTGCTTCTACCAAAAAATCCTGAAGGAGAACGTCCGGCCGTCTGTTGGTGACCTCAAGCTGAAGCGCACTTGGGTTCTGCAGCAGAACAATGATCCAGAACACACCAGCAAGTCCACCTCTGAATGGCTTAAGAACAACAACATGAAGACTTTGGAGTGGCCTAGTCAAAGTCCCCACCTGAATCCCATTGAGATGCTGTGGCATGACCTTAAAAAGGCGGTTCATGCTGGAAAAGCCTCCAATGTGGCTGAATTACAACAATTCTGCAAAGATGAGTGGAACAAAATTCCTCCACAGCGCTGAAGAAGACTCACTGCCAGTTATCACAAACGCTTGATGCAGTTGTTGCTGCATTTTGTGTTTTCTTGTTTTATCTTTGTCTCACATTTAAATTTGATGATCTGGAATGTATAAGTCTGACAAAAAAAAAAAAATGCAAAAAAATAAGAAATCAGGAGTTTTCAGTTTTCAACTTTATAGTCTCTAAAGTCTGTATAGTCTTGTAAAGCAGTGGTTTATTTTCAGACTGCAGCATAATTAAATCACAAGGATGAGAATCAGACGTGTAAATGATGTCATGACTCATGTTCACCCTGAACTGTTTGTTGCCGGCAGTGATTCCATGTTTTTATGCTTCGATTTTCTTTTCAAGCTCAGAAAAGTAGAATAAAGTCATGTTTAACAGGCTGAAGGTGTTTACTGTGTCTGCACCACACGTCTTCTTCACTTCTTCATCACCAACAAGCATCGTTGCGCTTGTTTGCACCACATGTTCTGTCTTTGCACACTTCAGTCGCCATGGCAACCGTACACTGGGAAAAGACCATTTTTTTTGCCTGTAATAAGTAAAAAAATGCTAACAGAACAAGTGAAAGTTCTCTGTTAATCTATTTTACAGGATGATTTTGAAATTAACAGGAAAAACTTGTTCTTATTTATATTTTACGAGTTTTGTGAAGTTTTGTGTCTCATAATAAGTTTGTTTCATCTGAGATATAACTCAGAACTTGGGATTGATGATATGGATTTTTATGGCCAATACCGATGCCATTCTTTTCTCATTAGCCTCAGCCGGTAGCAGATATAACTCGCCGATATTTGGAGCCGACAGCCGATACTGCATTTGACTCCCAAGTCGGGGCGGCTGTGGCTCAGGTGGTAGAGCAGGTCGGCCAATGATCGAAGGATCGGCGGGTTGAATCCCGGTCCCCCAGCCATGAGTCGTTGTGTCCTTGGGCAAGACACTTAACCCTCCTTGCTTCCAGTGGGGGCATTGCTGGTGTATGAATGTGTGTGAATGGTTCCGGTGGTGGTGGGAGGGGCCGTAGGCGTGACATGGCAGCCACGCTTCCGTCAGTCTGCCCCAGGGCAGCTGTGGCTACATATGTAGTTTACCATCACCACGTACGACTGAGGAGTGAAAGAATAATGGACCTACTGTAAAGCGCTTTAAGTGCCTTGAAAAGCGCTATAGAAATCTAATCCATTATTATTATTATTATTATTATTAATATGACAGATGCAATAAAAAGGAACTTTACAACTCCTTCAACATAAAAAAGCAAAGTTCTTCAGATAGCTATATAGAAAAAGAAGCAGTGCACTTGTAAACAAATATGAAATAGAAACAGTAAATTTGTAATAGATACAGTTAAACTCAACATCATTTATGCCCTCCAATTAAAGAAAAGGTTAAATTCACAACAGTAATTCAAATATCAAGAAACTAATGATAAATAAAAATTTATATATATATTATACATCATCACATAATATATATATTACGTGATGATGGCTGCAGACTCAAGTCGCTATACAGTTTTGGTTCTGCTGGATTTGTCGTCCGCCTTTGATACTGTAGATCACAGTATTTTGCTAAATAGATTAGAATCAGATATGGGGTTTTCTGGGTCTGTCCTCCAGTGGTTCTGCTCCTATATAAAAGGTAGAACCTTCAATGTCGCCTTTAATAATGTGATGTTCAGTGTGTCCGACTTGTCCTGTGGAGTTGCGCAGGGTTCTGTTCTTGGGCCCCTTTTGTTTTTGCTGTACGTGAAGCCTCTTGGTCAGCTGATTCGTGGTTTTAAAAACACGTCTTATCACTTTTATGCAGATGACATTCGGTTGTATTGTTCTTTTAATGATTCAGAATTTCACCTTTTATCCGAGCTCCTGGAATGCGTGTCCTCCATCATAAACTGGCTGTCCTCAAATTATCTTCAGATAAATTCAAGTAAAACAGAAACACTGATCATCGCCCCGGACAAAAAGATCCCCCCTGATCAGGAACCACCTTGGTATTCTGGGCTCGTCTGTCCAAGCGAGCCTTAGGAACCTTGGTGTGGTGTTTGACCAGGCTATGACTTTAGAGGGTCACTCCCGACAGCTGACTAAAAGCTGCTTTTATCATCTCAGAAATATCTCAAAAGTCAGGAAAATGTTGTCAAGGGCAGATCTTGAAATGATCATTCATGCTTTTATTTCATCTCGTATTGATTATTGTAATTCTGTTTTTACTTGTTTTAATAAGACGACACTCAAAAGACTCCAGTTGGTTCAAAATTCTGCTGCTAGACTTTTATCAGGTTCATCCAGAACAGTCCACATCACCCCGATTCTGTTAAATCTTCATTGGCTCCCGGTTAAATTCCGAATTGATTTTAAAATTTTAACATTGACATTCCAGGCACTGCATGGCCAGCCCCCCCGGCATATTACTGATCTGCTGTGTCCCTATACCTCAGGGCGCACCCTCCGTTCCTCAGGCCAGAATCTCTTGAAGGTCCCAAAGACCCGCTTTAAAACCCGGGGGGACCTGGCTTTTAAGACTGTAGCCCCCAGACTCTGGAATGACCTCCCCCTGTCCCTGCGTCTGGTTGACTCTGTGGAAACTTTTAAAAAACTGCTGAAGACGTTTTTATTTAGGAAGGCTTTTGGTTGATTTGATGGTGATTGACTGGGTTTATTCTATTATTCTATGTTCCTGTTATATGTTCTTTTAATATGTTATGTTATTTCATTGTACCAATTATTCTTTATGTACAGCACTTTGTGATTTTTATCTGTGAAAAGCGTTTTATAAATAAATTTTACTTACTTACTAAATAAAAATTTACAAAATTATGATTTAGTGAAATAAAACATTGCTTTAGAATTATGGTTGGAAATAATAAAAAACAAATAATCAAAACTGTTTCAGACACATTAAAGCATCTTTCCCATGAACATGGACCAACATACCTGTCAGCAGGTGCAGACGTCTGATTGGACGTTACAGAAACACCTGATTGCAGTGATTGTCTCAAAGTGTTGCTCAACAACATTTTAGCTTCAGAGCCCCATCATGCTTGTTTACTTGTTTAATTTTGTGTGTTTGTTTTTAATATTTCTGTTGAACCACAATTCAGAATCAGTGTCATGGTTTTCATAGAATTTTATTTATTAATATTTTTGTCAATTTCATCTGATTTCACTGACGGATGATTGTTTTTTCCTTTTTTAATTGGAGGGTATGAATAATTTGGAGTACAACTGTATGTATATATGTATATATATATATACATATATACATATATATATACATATACAGGGGTGAGACAATGAAACTGAAACACTTGGTTTTAGACCACAATCATTTATTAGTATGGGGGGGGGCCTCCTTCTGCAGCCAATACAGCGACAATTGGTCTTGGAAATGACAAATACAAGTCCTGAACAGTGGTCAGAGGGATTTTAAGCCGTACTTCTTGCAGGATAGTGGCCAGGTCACTACGTGATGCTGGTGGAGGAAAACGTTTCCTGACTCGCTCCTCCAAAACTCCCCAAAGTGGCTCAATAATATTTAGATCTGGTGACTTTGCAGGCCATGGGAGATGTTCCACTTCACTTTCATGTTCATCAAACCAATCTTTCACCAGTCTTGCTGTTGCACATGACGGATGATTGTTTTCAGTCATCACATGGTTGTCTTCAAAATTGTTCATACCCTCCAGTTAAAGAAAACGCTAAATTTTCAATAATAATTCAAATAACAAGAAACTAGGGATGCACGGTAACCTTTTTTCAAAACCGATGCCAATAACTGACAACCGATAGCACACATACCTAATCATGACATAAGTACAATTAACAAAACCAAAAATATTTTTTACTGTTTAAATAAAGAAATATTCATCTTTTCCAGCTATAAACTATCAGTAAACCTCTTAAACATTTTCTAAAAGATATCAAACAAAACTATTCAATATCTCAAATGCAAACAACTTAAATAAGCAGCATTACTGATACAGAAATAAGGCTCCTGGTACTAATGCAGACACGGTGGTATGAAAAGGTTCGGGCACCCCTGACCATTTTTTGGGAACTATGTCATTTTATTGATTTAGGCAAGGCAAGTTTATTTGTATAGCACATTTCATGTACAGAACAATTCAAAGTGCTTTACATAAAACATTATAAGCAAAAGGGAGATAAAAAAAACAATTAGAAGCATGATTCAGAGTTAAAAGCATTTAAGATTAAAAAGAGAGAATACAGAGACGTGCGGATTTTAACTTTTGAATAAAATCTACGTAAATGCAGCTGAGAACAGGTGGGTCTTCAGCCTGGATTTAAATAAACTAAGTGTTTCAGCTGATCTGAGACGTTCTGGGAGTTTGTTCCAGACATGTGGAGCATAGAAGCTGAACGCAGCTTCTCCATGTCTGGTTCTGACTCTGGGAACTGATAAAAGACCGGATCCAGGTCTGGTTCTGACTCTGGGAACTGATAAAAGGCTGGATCCAGATGACCTGAGGGGTCTTGTAGGTTCATACTGGGTCAAGAGGTCACTGATGTATTTTGGGCCTGAACCATTCAGAGCTTTATAGACCAGCAGCAGAACTTTAAAGTCTATTCTCTGATGGACCGGCAGCCAGTGTAAAGACCTGAGAACTGGACTGATGTGGTCCACTTTTCTGGTCTCAGTGAGAACTCGGGCAGCAGAGTTCTGAATGAGCTGCAGCTGTTTAACTGATTTTTTAGGTAGACCAGTAAAGACGCTGTTACAGTAATCAAGCCGACTGAAGATGATGATGGACTAGTTTTTCCAGATTTTCCTGAGACATCAGATCTTTTATCCTTGAGATGTTTTTAACGAGATGTATTTAAATACGTTCATCACATTTCATTTGTTTTGTAAACTAGTTAACCTTTGACCTTTCACACACAGGTGAATGCAATCATGAGAAAGGGTTTTTAAGGTGGTCATTTGCAAGCTGTTCTCCTGTTTGCAGTGGCAAAATGGGAGCCTCCAAACAACTCTCCAATGACCTGAAAACAAAGATTGTTCATCATCATGGATCAGGAGAAGGATACAGTAAGCTATCTCTGATTTCAGCTGTCAGCTTCCACTGTGAGGGAAGGGAAGACCACAGGTACGGTTCAGGTTAAGGCCCGAAGTGGCTGGTAAGCAGAGACGAAGGATGGTGGGAACAATCAAAGTCAACCCACAGACCAGCTCCAAAGACCTACAACAAGATCTCACTGCAGATGATGTCACCGCATCGTTCAACTATTCAGCACACTTTGCACAAGCAGATGCCGTACGGGAGAGTAATGCAGAAGAGGCCTTTTCTGCACACACGTCACAAACCCAGTTGTTTGAGGTATGCTAAAGCACATTCGGACGAGCCAGCTTCATTTTGGAATAAGGTGCTGTGAACTGATGAAACTAAAATTGAGTTATTTGGACCGACAGTAACATGGGGCGGTGAACATGGCAGAAGAAGAACACAGCATTCCAAGAGAAACACTTGCTACCCACCATGATGGCGGTTCCATCATGCTGTGGGGCTGTGTGGCCAGTGCAGGTACTGGGAATCTTGTTAAAGTTGAGGGTGGCATGGGTTCCAGTCAACATCAGCAGATTCCTCAGAACAATGTTGAAGAATCAGTGACAAAGCTGAAGTTGCGCCGTGGCTGGGTACTTCCACGAGGCAACAACCCTAAACACCACTTTAAACCCACGAAGGCATTCATGAAGAGGGAAAGTACAACGTTCTGGAACGGCCATCTCAGTCCCCGGACCTGAATATTAGTGAAAATTCGTGGTGGGATTTAAAGCGAGCTGTCCAATGCTCGTAAACCATCAAACCTGACTGAGCTGGACACGTTTTGTAAAGAAAGGGGCTCAAAATACCTCCAACCAGAATCCAGACTCTCATTGGAAGCTACAGGGAGCGTTTACAGGACGTCATTTCTGCAACAGGAGGATCTACTAGATACTGATGTCATTTTTCTGTTCTGTGTCCAAATTCATGTGCCTGCCTAGTTTTGTTTGAATAATTATTGTAAACTTTCTGCAAATCCTATAAAATTCATTTCACTTCTCAAACATCACTGTGTTCATCGGCTTTATGATATATTTAACTGAAACTGTTGATCCAAACAACCAACAATTTATAAAGGAAAATCATAACGATGATCAGGGGTGCCCAAACTTTTCATACCACTGTACATACAGCAGGATTACAGCTGAAAAAGTACAACTGAGAAGGTAAAAAACATCTCAGAAAATGATGCTGATGAGTTAAATTCAAACATTTACTGTATGTTAAGATAATCTGAAAAAGTTTATTTGTAAGTCAGACTTGTTTATGTAAACAAGCATTTTAAACAACAATAATTCTGCTCTCATAATGTGAGCAGAGACAAAAAAATAAAATATATGTTATCGGGACAAGTTGCCCTGATTTCAGACTTACCGGAATGACGTAATAATTAACTGTTATCGGCTTGATAATTATCGTGCACCCCTAATATATGTGTGTGTGTGTGTATATATATATACACACACACACACATATATATATACAGTATATATATATATATATATATATATATATATATATATATATATATATATATATATAGAAACTTATAATAAATAAAAATTGACATAAATTATAATTTAATGAAATAAAATGTTGCTTATGAATTGTAGTTGTAAATAATAAATAGAAAAAAACAAATGAAGAAAACTGTTTCAGACACATAAGAGCACCTTTCCCATGAACAATGGACCAAACTATCTGTAAACAGGTTTAGAAGTCTGTAAATTATGCCGAGTGAGGGTATCGGATACACACCTGATCTGCCGATACCAGCAAATACCGCAAAAATAAGTTGGCTGATGTTTCTATGGAAGACGATTAAGGCCACTGAAAAAAAAATTTAAATTCTGAGATTAAAGTCAGAATTCTGACTTTTCCAGAAATTAAAAAAAAAATACTATTTTTTTTAATGTTCTGGAAAAAAAAGTGGGAATTCTGAGATTTAAGTCATAATTCTGACTTTAATCTCAGAATTTTAATTTTTTTTTTTACCGTGGCCCTAATCCTCTTCCGTATTTATCTGTCTGTCCTTACTCAGAACAAGATTTTTCAGGACTATTTCACTTCAAATAAGATGCATTTTCTAAAAACAAGCTCCTAAATCTCTCTGAAATGTTTCTCTTTAGGTGATTATGTCTTAAATTGAGTGTGATTAGATACTTTGACCAGAAACTAACAAATATACTTGATAAGATTTTGAGTTTTTGTGGTGTAAATCATGTGACACATAGCTGAACGGTTTAAAAGTTGCTTTTAACTCATGAGAGGACGAGAACTGATCGTCTGAACATTACTTGTGAGTATTTTCCTGCACAGTTTTCTCTTATTATGGATCTGGAAGAAAACCAAAGGTAATTGTTAAAACTAGAAACCAAAAATCTGAACTGATGCAAAGTGACTGTGAAGTTGAAGGAGATATTCGAAGATTCATTTTATTCAACCTGACAAGAGTTTATTGTGCTTTAATGCCATTGAATGGATGAAATACATTTTCTTTTCTTAAGGAAAAAGCTGAATAAATTGAGTTTCATCATATGAAAATGTTTTTCCAGCGTAACTGAGGAGATAGTTCATGCTAAACTCGTCTTGAAGACCAGAAATGATGCAGGAACCCGTTGTGCAGCCTCATCCTCTGTCATGCAGCGGTCTCAGGTCCAGACTTGCAGAGTACAAACACATGACATCGTTGTTCATGTTTACACAACCAGCTTCTTCTGTGAAAATTATGTTTATGTAGTCATGCAAATTTTCATTTTTTTTTGTTAAAACACCGCCAGTTCGTGTTTTTTTTTCTTCTATTTTTAATGTTGTATTCATCTTTACAGTTTGATGCATGTTATCTGAGTTATATGTTAATGAAATATATTTAAAATGAATTTTCTTTTTCTCCTTTTCACCTTGTGGAACTTATGCTTCTAGTTTATTTATCTGGAAGGGATCAGTTGCATCCCTAAAAAGGTGACATTTCAGGCGTGAAGGACAGCATGACAGCAGTAGATATGGACAAAATCTGGATTTATGGCTCAAATGTCCAAATTATTTCCAGTTCTTTCCACTATTTTCCCACATCAGAGGATATTCTCTTTAATTTGTCCGTAACAGTTTAAACACCTTTAGGCTAATAACATGTTAAATGTTTAATATCATATATTATAATTCATATTTTTTTATTAAAAAATTATTATTAATCATTTATCATGTTTGAACTGTGACTTGCGATGCATTCGTTGAAAATGGGAACTCGGAAATTACACGTCAGAACCCCATTCGATGACATTTCTTAACATGTAAATAAATATTTATGTAATTTACAAAAGAAATGACACTTCATAAATATTTACTTGTTTAGCTGTTTTAAATATTATTACAACGATGTTGGAACATTGAATTCAGCATCTTTAGAGCGGTTTAGTTTATCCGAGCTTCCGCGGACGCCGCATGACGTCACTTGGTTTGTATAGTTCCGGCAGGACGAGTATCCAGCCGCAGTGCGCGCGCTAGCTAGCTACCAGTGTAACGTAAACCTGCGCTGTTCTCCAACATCTCCCACGGAGAACCCGCGCGGTTCGTCCACGAGGCGTTTCTGCCCGTCACAGACAGTGAGCTCGCGACCATGATGGCGACCAGTTACAACGCCAAAGACGAGGACGGGCACATCACCGTGACCGGGGCTGGCGGCGGGACTCTGCGGAGCAAGAAGCCCGAGAACACCGCCTTCAAGCAGCAGAGGCTGCCGGCCTGGCAGCCCATCCTCACCGCGGGCACCGTCCTCCCCGCCTTCTTCATCATCGGCCTCATCTTCATCCCCATCGGCATCGGCCTCTACGTCACGTCCAACAACATCAAGGAGTTTGAGGTAATAAGTGTGTAATAAACGCGGCCAGTACCAGGAAATACTCATGTTTCTGCTTCCATACAATATCGTGGGTTTATGGTACTTTTTTTTCGATATTAATACTCACCGATACTTTTCCAGCTTAAAGGAAAACCACACAACAGAACTCTGATAATAATTTAATTACAAGGAGCAAAAAGATTACAACGTATACCTTCAATGCTTGTAATAGATGTTCCTAAAGTTGCATTAAAATTAACCAATCAGATCAACTCATCGACTGCCAGACCTTTTCTGAGCAGAGCTCCATATTACCAGGATTTTTAAGTATTTTCACATATTTTTGGAGATCCGCAGAATATTGTGTACTATGCCAATGCAAACACTGAATGTACCAAAGGAAAGCTTAGACTCTGTTCTTTTATCAGAAACAAACATTTGTTTCTAGCTTTTTCCATTCTTTAGTAATCTGCAGTAGAACATGGCTTTGTTGCAGCAAAAATGCTTCTGACCAAAAATCTGAGAAAAACAAGCTTTAAATGCTGCAATGCGCTTCAAGTGGAAAAGTCTTTGTTGCCATATTTTTTACTTTAGTAACACCTTCATCATCTGAACAGCTGTTTACTTCTATGAAACAACAAATACAACACTGAGAAAAGAGTTTTGGAGGCAAAATAATTATTTACTAGCTAAATAAGCCACAACAAGTTTGTTTCACAACCAAACATTTGACAGAAACGTCTCTTTCTATCCCTCCGTCCTGCTACACATCCACCTCTGCTGGTGGTTAAACTACACTCTGATTGGCTGATGTAATCATGTGACCCGGAGTAGACCCTTTCTGCTGTGTCCATGAATACCCGGATGTCGGGGCCTGTCCGCCATTTGTTGAGTCAAAAGATGTAAACAGGGTAACGTGTAACTGATGTAGCGTTTTCCAGCAACATGATTTCATCGCTTTCTAAAACGGACAAAAAAAAAGACAAAAAAGGTACCGGGACAGTTTGGATGCTGCATCTCAGGAAAGGTATGACCAAAAACGATCCTTACGATGACGACCTTGCCCCAAGTGATGGCTGAGAGACCAGAACGTTTTTCCGGAAGTTGCGGACATTTTTACTTACCTGGTAACGCGTAAAAGCTCGTAGACGCTGGAGGAGCTGGAAGCTCACAGATCCCTCAGAACGCAGTTATTCTGTACGTGGTTGGTGATGGACGTTTGTCACGCTGACATCAACATGAGGACTCATAGCACGATGCTACGTTGCACAATGCTAACGCGGTCTCCTCAGGCACACGTGTTGTTAATTGGGTCATTTGCTGCGTACAGTTCAGGGCTCCAGACTGCGGCCAAACGGTCGCATTTTGCGACTTAAATGTGAGCTGGAGCGAGTTCATTTTTTAATGTGCAAACAATAAAATGTGCCGTTTTTTTTGCAGACTTTCACACCAGGTCCGTGTGCGCCGCGTTCCGTGTGTGGTGCTGCCTTGCTATTAGGGCTGGGCGATATGGACCAAATTATAATCACAATTATTTTGACTGATATTGAACTCACGATTAATATACACGATTATTCATTGATTTTATAGAAAGTGTTTATTGAACCACCAAAACTCAACCTCAATTATAACATTTTTAAAAAACACAACCGGAAATAAATTAGAAACAAGTAAAGGAGTAAAATAAGAATGATATATTAAAATAATAATAGCAATAAAAATGAATACCAAGTCTACATGCGTTCCTGTTCTATCCTCCCTGCAGTTTGCTTCCTATAACTCCACCAGTCTGTTCACTTCAGGATTAATCGTTTGTATTCGATTACAGTGTTTTTATGATCGTGAGAAGGCTAAATTGAAATCGCCATCAAAATTTGATTAATTGTCCAGCCCTAGACCAAATATCATATCACAATATATGTATTTTAGATGACGATATATGATATATACTGTTATTTTTACCCTATTTTGTAGGGATGCACAATATTGAAATTTTGGCCGATATGTTGAAATTTTAAAACTCATGTGGCTGATAACTGGTATCAATACCGATATTAAAACTGAAAAAAAAAAAGCAGTCATTTCAAATAGCAGTTTTGTTACCGGTTTCCGACACTTTGAAAATAGGGGGTGTATCGTTACACTGAAATATCGCAATATTTTCATATGCCACTATCAAATTTATATCAAACTATCAAATTTGTATTTAAAAATGCGGTATCGATCTATTTCATCTACAAAATCCTGAGTTTTATTGGAAACTTTGCGAGTTTCGTACAACCTGAAATACGAGTTTCATTAGTAAATTAGTAATCCGTTTCGTCAGTTATATAGATAGAATATGCGATGCCTAGTGCATCGTATTTTTACCACCCTTATTTTTGGTGACCCTGTAGTAGTGGGTGATTGGGCATGAAAAATAGAAAACATTTGAATGCACATGATACGACGGTAAATAATTATGTAAATAATGCGTTATATAGTTATCGCACAGCCTTCTTGCTATGGTCCGTTTCAGTTGATGGTTCAACTCCCACCGGTTGTTTATAAAAGCACATGCTTCCAACACGCCAAGCTCTGAGCAGTGCAGCCGTGTAGCCAGAACCAGACAGGAAATCAGACACGGCAGCAGTGGAAAGCATCCGGTGAATTTCAAAGTAAAAGCCCCCGCAGATTTGCTATGGCTGAATTATCAGTGGCACCAGATTAGAAGTCAATCATCAGGGGGCCCTTTATCATGATTATCACGTGAACTGGTGACATCATGCATGACCTTGCAACTCTGTCATCTGTTCCTGGTCCCTTTATCATCATTTCTTTATCACTAATCTATTTTATATATTTGAGTGGGATGAGTCTGGAGTTGAATATTTTTAATGGGCGAAAATACTGAAACAAATAAATAGAGGTAAACTGTTCTTGGACTTTTTCTCTCCTTTTTGCTGATCCGATCCATGACTCAAAAACCGTAAACCGCTTCAAACCGTGAAGTCATTGATCCATTGCACCACTAAAATCCGTGGACCTGGCACCACACAGCTAAAACATGCCACTGAGAGTAAACACAGAGCCAGTCTGAGACATAAATGTGCCGTAAACGGTGAACATTCTAGTTTCTGCATTTAATGTTCAGGTATTTATCAGTAATTCAGTGAAAATGAGAGGAAATGTGAACATTTGCTTTGCAAGTTGATTTCGGTGTGCGCCCCAAAGTTTTCTTCTTGCGCTCCTAAAATTTAAGTTAGAGGCTGTTGTGCTCCTGGTGAGAAAAGTTTAGTCTGGAGCCCTGCAGTTAACACACACACGCACGCACGCACACACACACACACACACCCACGCACACACACGCACGCACGCACACACACACCGCACGCACACACACACACACACGCACGCACACACACACACGCACACACACACACACGCACGCACACACACACACACTCACACTAACCCTTGTTCTAAAAACACAAATCCACATGTAATCAGAGCAGGAAGTGACCTACGTATCATCGTACCTGCGATGAAGTCATCAGAGCACTCTGCAGTGCTTTTGCGGTTAATCCGAGCTCGTCACGGTGTCCGTCTCTAAAGATCTTCCGTCCGCGTACCCTCGGTCAAACGTACGGCTGGAGTGAACAAAAACCTTCGCCACACGGGATCAGTAGCAGAGCTTTTACATCCACTGACACAACAATGAGCCGTTAATGTTAATTAACGACCAAACACGCCTATGCACGGGTGGTCTGGAGGTCGTTGTGGCCGCTTAACAGAAAAAATGCTGATGGGCACGGTGATGACGTCAGAAAGGATCTATACCCGGAAGAAATATATCACGCCTGATTTTGTTACCTGAAACTGTTAGTGAAAACAAATGACATGTTCTCATATTTGCGCTGTGGTATTGTGATACTTTAAAAAGTATCGCCCATCCTTAAAATCAACCCAGTTTTAGCCAGTATCATACCACAATGTTGAGCTGGATTTGCTGGAGCCATCATCATCATCATCATCATCATTATTCCCCTAACTCCACAGGTGAACCTCGTGGAAACATGAACCACATTTGTAAAACACGATTGACACATGAACGATCTGAATCACAGTTCACATGCGAAACTGTTTCCTCATGTCAATCACATGTATTTCACATGATGTACACAAATATTTCTCCTATTTTTCCCATGAAATTCATGTTTTCATGTGGAATGTGGAAATCACACGTGTCGCATGTGATGTCCACGTTGCTACGTGTGAATCACATGTGAAACATGTTATCTACATTTGGTTTACATGTTTATGAATGTGTTTCATGAGTTTTTCACATGTGAATCACACGTGTGGTGAACCAGTGATCAGCTGTTTTCTCTGGGACAGGAACATAACAGATGACTCGGCGCAGTTCCTGCACCGTCATACATGTGTAACAATGAAGTGTGATGAACAGGGGTGTAACGATTCATTTTAACAGCGATTCGATTCATATCACGATTCATGGTTGTTGATTCGATTCATGGACGATATCGGTTCATTTAGAACGACACGATTCAGTGACGTAAACGGCGTGACTGAAATGAATACCTGCAGACCGTGACGTTTCCTGGATCATTGTTGTTTGTTTTGAGGAACTCGTGTATAAATGAATTAAACATGGGCATAAACAAACAAGTGAACAAAAATTAATGGCAAATACTTTTAGATTTTAAGATCAAGCAGCACTCCAGATTGAGTCAGCAGGTTAACCTTTCCTGCCGTTATTTTCAATAATTAACCTTTTTTTAAGCAAAGTACAGGAAGTGCAATAAATACTTTAACCTGAGGTGTACTTGATCGAGTCACGTTTAAAGTCTTTAAATAGGGCTGGACGATATAGAAAAAAGATTATCGATTAAAAAAAAATCTGTATAGATCAATATCAATATTAATCCCCCCCCAAAAAAGGGAAAAAAGCCATTAACAAATTAAAAGCCATTTTGGGTGCAGCCCTGGCCTTTTAAGCTTTTGTTGAATGACCTACTTATACAGTAATAAATAGGGCTTAGAAAAAATATCGATACATTGAAATATCGTGATATTTTCACATGCTGATATCATATTGATATTTAAAAATGCGGTAATAATCTATTTTACCAATAAAATCTCGCGAGATTTTGTCGTTCTGTAATGAAAACTTGTGGTTTTTTTTGTTATACCTGTATGATCCCTGAGGGGAAATTAGGGCTCTGCATTTCACCATCTCTGTACAGCGATACCAGAGAGCAGGGGGCTGCTACTTAAAGCATCCAGGGAGCAGCTTGTGGGGGTTAAGGTCCTTGCTCAGGGGTCCACAGTGGTTCACCTAGGGGTCGTGTTGGGGACTTGAACCCGGGTCCTCCGCGCCAAAGCCCACGACGCTACCACTAGGCTACCCACCCCCCTTTTTGTGAAATCTCGCGAGATTTTGTCAGAGAATGAGGAAATCTTGCGATATTTCGTTGGTTAAATAGATCAATATCATGTTTTTAAATATCAATATGAGATCTGCATATGAAAATATCGCGATATTTCACTGTATCGACATTTTTTCCCAGCACTAGTAATAAAGATCACACAAACACTGAATTCCAGTTCAGCTTTGCCTGGTGTGCGTTTGTGATTGGTTTGGCGGAAGAAGTGACTGTAGTATCGTGCTACCTGATAGGCTACAGCGGAAAACTGTGTTTCTATATCAAACTTTTATTGACCCTCTTTTTTTTTTCTGTTGAAAAAAAACCTCTATCGATCAATATATATTGATATTGAATTATCGTCCAGCCCTACTTTAAAAGTGCAAACAGAAAACGCATGTATAGAAAAAAACTACCATACTTCCATGTGTTATTTCCTAATATTAGGGATGCACAATATAATCGGCCCCCTAACGATATCTATCTTAAAACTGATTATCGGACATTGGCCACCCCAATGATATTTTAGGAATGAAATCTTGCGAGAATTCATAAAATTTTGCAATACTTTTATATGCTGATATATTGACATTTAAAAACACGGTATTAAACGGTATCTCAAGAGATTTTGTTTGTAAAATAGATCGATACCGGGTTTTTAAATATCGATTTGATATTGGCATATCAAAATATCACGATATATCAGCGTACCGATATTTTTCCCAAGTGTTAGAAATGGAAACAAAACTGCTATTTATATCTTTTAAGCTTTAATATCGGTATTGATATCGATTCTCTGCCACATTAGTTTTCAAATAACGGCATATTGGATATCAGCCAAAATTCTAATATTGTGCATCACTACCTAATATTGATATAATCGATTAATTCCCTTTTAAAACGATCTTAGACAGATATATGTCGTTTTTATTAATAATTTGATCAATGCGGTGTGAATAGAAATCGATCCATCGATGGACCAGATAAATCGTTACACCCCTTGTGATGAAACACATTGAGTATCCTGGTTAGAGAAGCTGTTAATCTGCCTGTGGTTGACAGATTGACTACACAGGAGTGGACATGTCCAGTCCTTGCTTCAACTGCTCCCAGAGCTTCAGCTGGAACAGCTCCCGGCCGTGCACGTGCTCCATACCGTTCTACCTGGACCAGCCCTATGAAGTGAGGATGATGATTCACTCATGAAAACGTCCAGAATGCAGCCTGCTGCTTAACCGTCCGCTTCCTTTTAACCCACAGAGCAACGTCTTCATGTATTACGGCCTCTCTAACTTCTACCAGAACCACCGTCGCTACGTCAAGTCCAGAGACGACAGCCAGCTGAATGGAAACCCGAATTCTCTCACGGTACGAGTCTGCTGGGAACGCCGAGTTTCCCGCTGCACCGCAGTCACGGCCAGGATCAGTTTGGACCAGGAGATGAGGCAGCCATGACAAAGTAACCACAGGGAGGAGAGCTGGGAACTTAACCCTCCCAATAATAACTCCCAATAATCCCAGTCAGCATCAGAACCTTTGATCCCAGTCAGCATCAGAACCTTTAATCCCAGTCAGCATCAGAACCTTTAATCCCAGTCAGCATCTAGAACCTTTAATCCCAGTCAGCATCAGAACCTTTAATCCCAGTCAGCATCAGAACCTTTAATCCCAGTCAGCATCAGAACCTTTAATCCCAGTCAGCATCTAGAACCTTTAATCCCAGTCAGCATCTAGAACCTTTAATCCCAGTCAGCATCTAGAACCTTTAATCCCAGTCAGCATCAGAACCTTTAATCCCAGTCAGCATCTAGAACCTTTGATCCCAGTCAGCATCAGAACCTTTAATCCCAGTCAGCATCAGAACCTTTAATCCCAGTCAGCATCAGAACCTTTGATCCCAGTCAGCATCTAGAACCTTTAATCCCAGTCAGCATCAGAACCTTTAATCCCAGTCAGCATCTAGAACCTTTAATCCCAGTCAGCATTTAGAACCTTTAATCCCAGTCAGCATCAGAACCTTTAATCCCAGTCAGCATCTAGAACCTTTAATCCCAGTCAGCATCTAGAACCTTTAATCCCAGTCAGCATCTTAAACCTTTAATCCCAGTCAGCATCAAGAACCTTTAATCTCAGTCAGCATCAGAACCTTTAATCCCAGTCAGCATCAGAACCTTTAATCCCAGTCAGCATTCAGAACCTTCAATCCCAGTCAGCATCAGAACCTTTGATCCCAGTCAGCATCAGAACCTTTAATCCCAGTCAGCATCTAGAACCTTTGATCCCAGTCAGCATCAGAACCTTTAATCCCAGTCATCATCAGAACCTTTAATCCCAGTCAGCATCAGAACCTTTAATCCCAGTCAGCATCTAGAACCTTTAATCCCAGTCAGCATCTAGAACCTTTGATCCCAGTCAGCATCAGAACCTTTAATCCCAGTCAGCATCTAGAACCTTTAATCCCAGTCAGCATCTAGAACCTTTAATCCCAGTCAGGATTAAAACCTTTGATCCCAGTAAGCATCTAGAACCTTTAATCCCAGTCAGCATCAGAACCTTTAATCCCAGTCAGCATCTAGAACCTTTAATCCCATTCAGCATCAGAACCTTTAATCCCAGTCAGCATCAGAACCTTTGATCCCAGTCAGCATCTAGAACCTTTAATCCCAGTCAGCATCAGAACCTTTGATCCCAGTCAGCATCTAGAACCTTTAATCCCAGTCAGCATCTAGAACCTTTAATCCCAGTCAGCATCTAGAACCTTTGATCCCAGTCAGCATCAGAACCTTTGATCCCAGTCAGCATCAGAACCTTTAATCCCAGTCAGCATCTAGAACCTTTAATCCCAGTCAGCATCAGAACCTTTAATCCCAGTCAGCATCAGAACCTTTAATCCCAGTCAGCATCAGAACCTTTGATCCCAGTCAGCATCAGAACCTTTAATCCCAGTCAGCATCAGAACCTTTAATCCCAGTCAGCATCTAGAACCTTTAATCCCAGTCAGCATCAGAACCTTTAATCCCAGTCAGCATCTAGAACCTTTGATCCCAGTCAGCATCAGAACCTTTAATCCCGGTCAGCATCAGAACCTTTGATCCCAGTCAGCATCAGAACCTTTAATCCCAGTCAGCATCAGAACCTTTAATCCCAGTCAGCATCTAGAACCTTTAATCCCAGTCAGCATCAGAACCTTTAATCCCAGTCAGCATCTAGAACCTTTAATCCCAGTCAGCATCAGAACCTTTAATCCCAGTCAGCATCAGAACCTTTGATCCCAGTCAGCATCAGAACCTTTAATCCCAGTCAGCATCAGAACCTTTAATCCCAGTCAGCATCTAGAACCTTTGATCCCAGTCTGCATCAGAACCTTTGATCCCAGTCAGCATCTAGAACCTTTGATCCCAGTCTGCATCAGAACCTTTAATCCCAGTCAGCATCAGAACCTTTAATCCCAGTCAGCATCTAGAACCTTTGATCCCAGTCAGCATCAGAACCTTTAATCCCAGTCAGCATCAGAACCTTTAATCCCAGTCAGCATCTAGAACCTTTAATCCCAGTCAGCATCAGAACCTTTAATCCCAGTCAGCATCTAGAACCTTTGATCCCAGTCAGCATCTAGAACCTTTAATCCCAGTCAGCATCAGAACCTTTAATCCCAGTCAGCATCTAGAACCTTTGATCCCAGTCAGCATCAGAACCTTTAATCCCAGTCAGCATCAGAACCTTTAATCCCAGTCAGCATCTAGAACCTTTGATCCCAGTCAGCATCAGAACCTTTAATCCCAGTCAGCATCAGAACCTTTGATCCCAGTCAGCATCAGAACCTTTAATCCCAGTCAGCATCAGAACCTTTAATCCCAGTCAGCATCTAGAACCTTTGATCCCAGTCAGCATCAGAACCTTTAATCCCAGTCAGCATCAGAACCTTTAATCCCAGTCAGCATCAGAACCTTTGATCCCAGTCAGCATCAGAACCTTTAATCCCAGTCAGCATCTAGAACCTTTAATCCCAGTCAGCATCTAGAACCTTTAATCCCAGTCAGCATCAGAACCTTTGATCCCAGTCAGCATCTAGAACCTTTAATCCCAGTCAGCATCTAGAACCTTTGATCCCAGTCAGCATCAGAACCTTTAATCCCAGTCATCATCAGAACCTTTAATCCCAGTCAGCATCAGAACCTTTGATCCCAGTCAGCATCAGAACCTTTAATCCCAGTCAGCATCTAGAACCTTTAATCCCAGTCAGCATCAGAACCTTTAATCCCAGTCAGCATCTAGAACCTTTAATCCCAGTCAGCATCAGAACCTTTAATCCCAGTCAGCATCAGAACCTTTGATCCCAGTCAGCATCAGAACCTTTAACCTCAGTCATCATCAGAACCTTTAATCCCAGTCAGCATCAGAACCTTTAATCCCAGTCAGCATCTAGAACCTTTGATCCCAGTCAGCATCAGAACCTTTAATCCCAGTCAGCATCTAGAACCTTTAATCCCAGTCAGCATCTAGAACCTTTAATCCCAGTCAGCATCAGAACCTTTGATCCCAGTCAGCATCTAGAACCTTTAATCCCAGTCAGCATCAGAACCTTTGATCCCAGTCAGCATCTAGAACCTTTAATCCCAGTCAGCATCAGAACCTTTAATCCCAGTCAGCATCAGAACCTTTGATCCCAGTCAGCATCTAGAACCTTTAATCCCAGTCAGCATCTAGAACCTTTAATCCCAGTCAGCATCTAGAACCTTTAATCCCAGTCAGCATCAGAACCTTTGATCCCAGTCAGCATCAGAACCTTTAATCCCAGTCAGCATCTAGAACCTTTTATCCCAGTCAGCATCAGAACCTTTAATCCCAGTCAGCATCTAGAACCTTTAATCCCAGTCAGCATCTAGAACCTTTAATCCCAGTCAGCATCAGAACCTTTGATCCCAGTCAGCATCTAGAACCTTTAATCCCAGTCAGCATCAGAACCTTTGATCCCAGTCAGCATCAGAACCTTTGATCCCAGTCAGCATCAGAACCTTTAATCCCAGTCAGCATCTAGAACCTTTAATCCCAGTCAGCATCTAGAACCTTTAATCCCAGTCAGCATCAGAACCTTTAATCCCAGTCAGCATCTAGAACCTTTGATCCCAGTCAGCATCAGAACCTTTAATCCCAGTCAGCATCAGAACCTTTGATCCCAGTCAACATCAGAACCTTTAATCCCAGTCATCATCAGAACCTTTAATCCCAGTCATCATCTAGAACCTTTGATCCCAGTCAGCATCAGAACCTTTAATCCCAGTCAGCATCAGAACCTTTAATCCCAGTCAGCATCTAGAACCTTTGATCCCAGTCAGCATCAGAACCTTTAATCCCAGTCAGCATCAGAACCTTTAATCCCAGTCAGCATCTAGAACCTTTGATCCCAGTCAGCATCAGAACCTTTAATCCCAGTCAGCATCAGAACCTTTGATCCCAGTCAGCATCAGAACCTTTAATCCCAGTCATCATCAGAACCTTTAATCCCAGTCAGCATCTAGAACCTTTAATCCTAGTCAGCATCAGAACCTTTAATCCCAGTCAGCATCAGAACCTTTAATCCCAGTCAGCATCTAGAACCTTTGATCCCAGTCAGCATCAGAACCTTTAATCCCAGTCAGCATCAGAACCTTTAATCCCAGTCAGCATCTAGAACCTTTGATCCCAGTCATCATCAGAACCTTTAATCCCAGTCAGCATCTAGAACCTTTGATCCCAGTCAGCATCAGAACCTTTAATCCCAGTCAGCATCAGAACCTTTAATCCCAGTCAGCATCAGAACCTTTAATCCCAGTCAGCATCAGATCCTTTAATCCCAGTCAGCATCAGAACCTTTGATCCCAGTCAACATCATAACCTTTAATCCCAGTCATCATCAGAACCTTTAATCCCAGTCAGCATCTAGAACCTTTGATCCCAGTCAGCATCAGAACCTTTAATCCCAGTCAGCATCAGAACCTTTAATCCCAGTCAGCATCTAGAACCTTTGATCCCAGTCAGCATCAGAACCTTTGATCCCAGTCAGCATCAGAACCTTTAGACCCAGTCAGCATTTAGAACCTTAAATCCCAGTCAGCATCAGAACCTTTAATCCCAGTCAGCATCAGAACCTTTAATCCCAGTCAGCATCAGAACCTTAAATCCCAGTCAGCATTTAGAACCTTTAATCCCAGTCAGCATCAGAACCTTTAATCCCAGTCAGCATCAGAACCTTTGATCCCAGTCAGCATCAGAACCTTTAGACCCAGTCAGCATTTAGAACCTTAAATCCCAGTCAGCATCAGAACCTTTAATCCCAGTCAGCATCAGAACCTTAAATCCCAGTCAGCATTTAGAACCTTTAATCCCAGTCAGCATCAGAACCTTTAATCCCAGTCAGCATCAGAACCTTTAATCCCAGTCAGCATCAGAACCTTCAATCCCAGTCAGCATCAGAACCTTTGATCCCAGTCAGCATCAGAACCTTTGATCCCAGTCAGCATCAGAACCTTTAGACCCAGTCAGCATTTAGAACCTTAAATCCCAGTCAGCATCAGAACCTTTAATCCCAGTCAGCATCAGAACCTTTAATCCCAGTCAGCATCAGAACCTTAAATCCCAGTCAGCATTTAGAACCTTTAATCCCAGTCAGCATCAGAACCTTTAATCCCAGTCAGCATCAGAACCTTTGATCCCAGTCAGCATCAGAACCTTTAATCCCAGTCAGCATCAGAACCTTTAATCCCAGTCAGCATCAGAACCTTTGATCCCAGTCAGCATCAGAACCTTTAGACCCAGTCAGCATCTAGAACCTTTAGACCCAGTCAGCATCAGAACCTTTGATCCCAGTCAGCATCAGAACCTTTAATCCCAGTCAGCATCAGAACCTTTAATCCCAGTCAGCATCAGAACCTTTAGACCCAGTCAGCATTTAGAACCTTAAATCCCAGTCAGCATCAGAACCTTTAATCCCAGTCAGCATCAGAACCTTTAATCCCAGTCAGCATCAGAACCTAGAGTGATGTATTTAATGAATCTGTCTTGTTTCCATCTCTGTACCAGGAACCCAGTAAGGAATGTGCGCCGTACGCACACCAGAACGGCAAGCCCGTGGCTCCGTGTGGAGCAATCGCCAACAGCATGTTTAACGGTGAGCGCCGTTTTTTACTAACTATTATGATTGTGATAAATAAAAGTATCTTGAAGATGGGACCGTGGTCGCTCATCACCCCTCTGCCTCTGCTGCAGACACACTGGAGCTGTTCTACAACGACCCAAACGGAACCAGGGTCCAGATCCCTCTGACGGCAACGGGCATCGCTTGGTGGACGGACAAGCATGTCAAGTTCAGGAACCCTGGAGGGAATAACCCAAACCTCACGGCTGTTTTCCAAGGTACGGTCGTCCATACAGTACATTTCTAATAAACAAATCTTAGATTCATTTGATAAATTTTTATATATTTGATAAAATTCTAAATATGTATTATGTTTTGTTTAGATACAAAACCTTTCAAAGATATAGATATAACCCTAGATACTTTAGTTATTTACAATTTTATACAAAAGCTGAATAAATATGTAAACAATAAGACAAATAAGATAAACTACAATTAAGTATTTTATTATCTTATAACAATAAATAATGAGTAAACTATCAAAATAAATCCACAAAAGGAAATTAATAAAAATCCCACCTTTGACGCCAATAAATCACCAATAAATAAAGGTGTTGTTGATGACTGCTGGTGTTTTCTTGCTTGCCAGGAACGAGCAAGCCGGTGAACTGGCGCCGGCCGGTCTACGAGCTGGACGCCGACCCGGAGAACAACGGCTTCATCAACGAGGACTTCATTGTCTGGATGAGAACCGCCGCCTTGCCCACCTTCCGCAAACTCTACCGCATCATCCAGAAGAGGAACAGCATGGTGCCGACCCTCCCCAGAGGGAACTACACCCTGGACGTGGTTTACAGTATCCTTCACGCTGCTGAGACGTTGTCCCGCGCTCCGAGAGCTGGACGGAGGAGTTGACAGAAAAACCACCGCATCTAGAACGGGGCGTGACAAAGCACCCATACACTGAAATATCGCAATATGCCAATATCATACTGCGTTTTTTAATATTGATATCGAGCCATTTTACTAACAAAGTCTTGCGAGATTTCATCGTTCTTTTATGAAATCTTGTGAGATTTTGTTCTATCAGCGCTGGTCCAGCATGGAGAACGTCTCTTTTTTCCACTGAGATCTACATGCATATGTAGGTTTAGTTAAACTTTACGTGTTAGAGATTAGAATAACTGAAATTTCTCATATGCACTAATATGCATTTTCATATACTTATTAGCTACTTTGTGTACAATTTGTATTTCTACAATTCCAGCTCAGCTGTGGTAATGGTTAGAGATGTCCCGATCAGGGTTTTTTGCCCCCGATTCCGAGTACGAGTCATTTGATTTTGAGGATCGGCCGATACCGAGTCCCGATCCGATACTTCTATAATAAAATGAAAATTTAAGAGAAAAAGACAGTTTCCCCTACAGCAGTGGTCTGTAGGGGAAACACTGCTGCCTAATCTGATTCTGAATCCTATCAGCTCGAAGGTGCAATTGGGGAATCAGGAGGTGCCATATTTGTTGTATTTTTTCGTTTTATTTATTCTTATTTTACTTTATTATGACACCTCCTCTGATCAATTACATTCTTCCAGCCATATTCTAAAAAAGAAAACATATTTAGCATACATTTCTATACCAAACTAACGTCAAATTAATGAGTAAGTAATCATTTATGCATGTCTGTGGAAATCACAAAGGAAGCTGGTTATTTCTCCATTTCTCTGAAGCTTGGAAACACATGATTATTTTTGGACAGCAAATAAAACCAACACTAGATTTCAAATAAACTCTGAAACAACAGATAGGCCTAATGTAATGTGTGCTTCGGTTTTACTCCGTTCATTAATGGCAAACAAAGTTTAAGCAGCTTTCTTTTCTTTTTTCTGTCACTTCTCCGCGGGTCACGTCAACCAGCAGCCCCGTCAGACCCGCAGCGATGCACAACTAACGTTAAACCAGCACATTGTCGCGTTGCTTCGCTAAATATGAACCACGTGTTACACGTTATGTTGACTTATTGTTGTTTGCTTTGATTAATGGATCAAACCTTTTAAAAGCGGCTCATCAGTTCAGCTGCAGCCGCCTTCCCTGTAGTTATGTC